>CM075992.1:10158898-10213607 GCA_038087875.1 Malacoraja senta
GAACATACTATACCAAAGATCAAATCAGATAAAGGGGAATTATTAACAACACCGAAGGATATTAATAAAAGATTTGCGCAATTTTACGAGAATTTGTATACATCTAAAACGATAATTGATTCCAATAATATCACAAAGTTCTTGGATACCTGTAATCTTCCAAAGTTAGAGCTGAAGGAACAAGAGGAACTGGGTGCACAAATCTCAATTAAGGAATTAGAAGATACAATAAACTCATTAAAGAATGGAAAAACACCAGGCCCTGATGGATTTACTAATGAATTTTATAAAAGCTTTTATGATAAACTAATACCAAGATTACAAAAAATGTACCAATACGCTTTTAAAAAACGAATACTACCTGATACATTAGCGGAATCAACGATTACATTAATACCTAAGAAAAATAAAGATTTAGAAGAACCTGGTTCATATAGAGCTATAGCATTGTTAAACACAGATCAAAAAATATTAGCGAAAACATTAGCTAGAAGATTAAGTAAATACATTAGTAAATTAATAAACCCAGATCAGACGGGGTTTATCCCTAAGAGATACTCTTCTAATAATATGAGACGTCTACTCAACATAATGCACTCACACAAATCTGAAGATCAAGAATTATCAATTATTTCGCTGGATGCTGAAAAAGCATTTGATCAAGTAGAATGGAATTATATGGATAAAGTATTACAAAAATTTCAACTGGGAGAGAATTTTATTTTATGGATTAAGTTACTATATAACAAACCTACAGCTAGAATACTAACTAATGACATATTATCCTCGAAATTTCAACTATCAAGGGGAAATAGACAAGGATGCTCATTATCACCACAGCTGTTTGCTCTCATTATTGAACCGCTAGCAGAAAAAATTAGAATACACCCTGATATTCATGGATATAATACTAAAGACTCATATAATAAAATATCTTTATACGCGGATGATATATTACTGTATATAACAAAACCTCAAATCATTATACCAAATATATTAAATTTAATTGAAGACTTTGGATCTTTTTCTGGATATAGAATAAATTGGAATAAAAGTGAAATTATGTCAATAAAACCGAAAGATTCAACACATCTTTTAAAATTCCCTTTTAAAATAGCTACAGAAAAATTTAAATATTTGGGAATCGAAATTACCAGAACATATCAAGGTATGTTCAGGGCAAATTTTGACCCCCTACTTAATAAATTAAATACACTAATTAAATTCTGGAAAACGCTCCCGATGTCTTTAATAGGCCGAATAAACGCAATAAAAATGATCTTTTTACCACAAATTTTATACCTATTTCAATCAATTCCTATATACTTACCTAAGAAGTTTTTAAAAAAACTCGACTCAGATATCACTAATTTTATATGGGACTATAAATCACATAGAATACAAAAAACTCATCTGAATAAACCTAAAATATTGGGGGGTTTAGCACTACCTAATTTTATGTATTATTATTGGTCAGTAAATATTAAAAACATGATTCAACTGATGGATAACTCCGCTCAGCAAGTAGACTGGATTGTAATGGAGAAAGAGGATTGCTCCTCTAGAAACATTGGAGCGATCCTCCTCTCTCCAATGAAACTGAATAACATAAATTATAATAAGAACCCAATTATTCATAGTACAATCCGTATTTGGAAACAAATAAAACAAAATTTAAAAGTAAGAAATTTATCACTTTTATTACCTATAGTCAATAACCCTTCGTTTAGTCCTTCTATTATAGATAAAGCTTATACACAATGGGATAGACTAGGAATTAAAACGCTTGGTGACTTGTATGAAACTGGAAAATTACTTTCATTTCAACAATTACAAATAAAATATAAACTCGGAAATAATCAATATTTTAAATATTTTCAAATATGCGGCTATTTGAAAAAATATACAAAAGATCATTATAATAACCCAGTAGATGTATTGGACGAGGCAATGCAGATAAAAGCGGAATCAGCAAACTTAATATCATATTTGTATAATATTATTTTAAATGTACAAATACCACCTACGGAGGGTATCAGAAGAGACTGGGAACAAGAGTTAGCTATTAAAATTTCAAAGGAAAGTTGGAATGAATACTTATTAAACGTGCATAAATGCTCGATTAATGTAAGACACACTTTAATACAATTTAAAATTTTACATAGATTATATTATTCGAAAACTAAAATTCATAAAATTTTCCCAAATGTATCATCTATTTGTGATAAATGTCAATCCCAAGAAGCTACTATAGCGCACTCATTCGTCTTCTGTACAAAAATTAAAAAATTTTGGAATGACATTTTTGAAATCTTTACAAAGTTATTTAAAACAAGACTGATACCCAAAGCAGAATGGATTATCTTCGGAATAACGGAAGATGATCCAGAACTAAATGTGTTTCAAAAGAAATTAATGGACTATGGGTTAATAACTGGAAAAAAGCTAATTCTAAAATTTTGGAAGAAGGCTCCAATACCAACTATAAATATGTGGATTTCAAATATGTTTGAAACATTACACCTAGAAGAGATAAGACTCCTCCTAGCAGGTAAACCAGATCACTTCCACCTGACGTGGTCTGCATTTATAGAATTATTACAAACATAGGGTGCAAAAGTACTTTAAAAAAAATAAAAAAATTGAGGTCAGGTAAGGGGGGATGATAGTTGAAGAGTTGGTATGTCCTATTTACGTAATGCTCAAAAACATATATATTTTTTCTTTTCTTTTTTTCCCTCTCTCTTTTTCTCTTTTTTTTCCTAGGGCCTATTTCTTAACTCTTTTTCTTTTGTTTTTAATTTCGCTCTTATAGAGTCTTCGTCCTTTTTTGTTGTTACATTTTCTACACTTTCACTTTTTCCTTCACTTTCTTCTTTCTTTCAATCTTTTCCTTTTCTAGTGTAAAAAAATAAATAAAGGGAGTACATTAATTGTAAGAAGATACAAATGACGAGTATTAATGTATGTGGTTGTAATGTAATGTACTTCTAATAAATAAAAATTGTGTTCTTTCTTTCTTGCTGGGAGAGGACTGCTCATCCGCCCAGCTTGCCTTTGAGTAAAACTACACAATGCAGATGGCACCAATCAACCTCGGTTGCAGTGAAAAACACTTAATGTAATGTGGGCAAAAATGCTGGAGAAACTCAGCGGGTGAGGCAGCATCTGTGGAGCGAAGGAATAGGTGACGTTTCGGGTCAAGACCCTTCTTCAGACTGATGAGGTGGGGGGCAGGAAGAAGAAAGGAAGAGGCAGAGACAGTAGGCTGTGGGAGAGCTGGGAATGGGAGGGGGAGAAAGCAAGTACTACCTGAAATTGGAGAAGTCAATGTAATGACTCTATGATTCTAACTCAACTGAAGGGACTGAACAGATCAGGGGAGTACTGGGGTCTTCAGTTACTCTCCCCTGTACGTACAGGAGTCGTCAACTGTACACAACCTGTTGGAGTCGAGGGAAATGCACCAACGCACATTAACACTATCCCACACACTAGGGACAATTTACAATTTTACTAAAGCCAATTAACCCACAAACCTGCACGTCTTTGGAGTGTGGGAGGAAACTGGAGCAGCCGGAGAAAAGTCACGCAGGTCACGGGGAGAACGTGCAAACTCCGTACAGACAGGACGTGTAGCTAGGATCGAACTCGGGTCTCTGGCGCTGTGAGGTAGCAACTCTACTGCTGCGCCACCGTGCCGCCCTAGTTCCTGATATCCAAGGGGAGGTTGGTCTAACAACGGAATTTCAAACTTTAGGGGCAGCACTGTGGCGCAGCTGGTTCCGACCACTGACAGTCACGACCACCATGCCACTGTGTTACTGTGCCCCCTGCCACTGTGTTACTGTGCCCCCTGCCATTGTGCCACCCTGCCCTTGTGTCACTGTATTACCACTGACCCACCTCTACCACTGTGCCACCCCAACCACTGTGCCACCCCTACCACTGTGCCACCCCAACCACTGTGCCACCCTTACCACTCTGTATGTGCTCTGGGGAATGATCCCGTCCCCAGTTTAAATCCAAAATGCTTTCTTTGTTCTTCAGATGAAATGGCTGATAGCTGTGGAACCATTAATGCCACTGTGGAACAACCTACCAAAGCTCCCTGGCAGGTGAGAACATGGTTACGATTCTCCCACCACCTCTCCAGCTCCCATCCTTCCCTCCCACAGCCCCGGCATCTGTCCCCACCGTTAGAGTGGAGGCTGTGCAAGGAATCCTGTTGCAGTCGGCCTCAACATTTGAACCCCCTCCCGTCAGTACTCACTCCTCACGGTCTTAAGGCTCACTCCGCCGATACGCATAGAAACATAGACAATAGTTGCGGGAGTAGGCCATTCGGCCCTTCATGGCTGATCATCCAGAATAAGTACCGCGTTCCTGCTTCCCCCCCACATCCCTTGATTCCGTTAGTCCTAAGAGCTAAATCAACCTCTCTCCTGAATACATAAACATGCTTCTTGTTATGTCAACTGATCAATTCATTGATTCTCAGTCCAATTCAGCAGCAGCCAAGGAATTGCATTTGCTGGAATTTGGAGAAAAAAAGCAAAGTGCTGGAGGAACTCAGCGGGTCAGGCAGCATCTGTGAAGGGGATGGACAGGTGACGTTTCTGGCCGGGACGGTTCTTCAGACTGAAGCATCTTCTCTGCTCCCAGTCTGAAGGAGGGTCCCGGCCTGAAACATCATCTATCCATTCCTTCCACAGATGCTGCCTGACCTACTGAGTACTTCCAGCACATTGTGCTTTGAGCATCTGGTACTCTGCCCAGAATATCAGGAGCTTCCCCAACTTTGTGCATCCACCCTCATCTTCCTTTTAGTTTAGTTTAGTTTAGTTCAGAAATACAGCCTGGAAACTGGCCCTTCGGCCCATCGAGTCCGTGCCGACCATCGATCACTCATTCACTAACTAGTTCTATGTTATCCCACTTTCTCATCCACTCCCTACACACTGGGGGCCAATTAACCTACAAACCCGCACGTCTTTGGGATGTGGGAGGAGACCGGGGAAAATCCACGTAGTCACCGGTAGAACGGGAAAATCCGCTCGGACTGCGCCCAAGGTCAGGATCGAACCTGGATCTCTGGTGCTGCGAGGCAAGGCTCTACCAGCTGTGCTGCTGTATTGAACATTTAGGAGTAGCGTCTGACCTGTGCTGTGATGCAAACCCCACCAATGCAACCTTCTGCAGCATGGGTGCCGGTCAAGGGGAGAAAGGAAGTGATTAACACAGTATTTGCGTTGTTTAGCAAAGTTTAGTTTTGAGATATATTGTGGAAACAGGTCCTTCGGCCCACTGAGTCCAGGCCGACCATCAATCACCCATGCACTCGTTCCATCCTACACGCTAGGGATAAGTTCCAGAAGCCAATTAACCTACAAACCTGCACGTCTTTGGAGTGTGGGAAGAAACCAGAGCACCCGGAGAAAACCCACTCGGTTACGGGGAGAACGCACAATCTCCGCACGGACAGCACTCGTAGGCAGGATCGAACCTGGATCTCTGGCGCTGTGAGGCAGCAACTCCACGGTGACTAGTTTGAGTACAAAGTCATGAGAGGAATATATCGGGTAGATGCACAGAGTCTCTTGCCCAGATTAGGGGAATCGAGGACCAGAGCACAGTTCAAGGTGAAGGGGAAAAGATTTAATGGGAATCTGAGGAGTTTCTTTTTCACACAGAGCACCCGGAGAAAACCCACTCGGTTGTATAGAACAAGCTGCCAGAGGAGGTAGTCGAGGCTGGGACTATCCCAACGTTTAAGAAACAGTTGGACAGGTACATGGATAGGACAGGTTCGGAGGGATATGGACATAACGCGGGCAGGTGAGACTAGTGTAGCTGGGACATGTTGGCCGGTGTGGGCACGTTGGGCCGAAGGGCCTGTTTCCATGAGTCTACCGCCACGCCATCGCGACGCACAAATGTATCTGGCCGATAAAGATGGGCATGGGCAAAACCGATGCCAGGGCCAACAAAAGGGAATGAATTGATAATCATCTGTCTATAGACACAACCAGCTGGAGAAACTCAGCGGGACAGGCAGCATCTCTGGAGAGAAGGAATGGGTGACGTTTTGGGTCGACACCCTTCCTCCTGACGTTTCGGGTCGGGCCACGTGACAACTCTCAGACACCTCCTCCTACTTATCCTTGGACTCGCTGCTAATCCTCGGTCCAAACCTCTTACATGTATCCTTTCCCTTAAAACATCAGATCGACGCGGTCGTGATCCAAGACATCGTAAACGAGACTCGAAGCTTCAAGGAGAAAGCATGCAACAAATCTGCCGCAGGAGGACCGGACAAGGTGAGGTGACACCCTATCCTGCAGGATCTTTACAGAGAGGCCACATTTCATTCTCAGCCACAATTACTCGGCCAAGTGTTCATTCATAAACATCAGCACCATCTCCATAACATCGTGCAACTTCACGGGAAGGATAAGTGAACCAACTTCAGTGTTCGACACAAAATGCTGGAGTAACTCAGCGGGACAGGCAGCATCTCTGGAGAGAAGGAATGGGTGATGGGTCGAGGCCCGAATCGTCACCCATTCCTTCTCTCCAGAGATGCTGCCTGTCCCGCTGAGTTACTCAAGCATTTTGTGTCCACCGGTTTAAACCAGCATATGCAGTTCCTTCCCACACACAACATCAGTGTTCTCTTCCCGGCTGTCAATTTATACCAGACCTTTAATTTCAGTTTTGTTTAATTTGGAGATACAGCGCGGAAACAGGCCCTTCGGCCCACTGAGTCCTCGCCAACCAGCGATCCCCAGCACCGTCCTACACACACTAGAGACAATTTACATGTATACCAAGCCAATTAACCTGCAAACCTGTACGTCTTTGGAGTGTTGGTGGAAATCGAAGATTTCGTAGAAAACTTGCGCAAGTCACGGGGAGAACGTTCAATCTCTGTACAGACAGCACCCGCAGTCGGGATTGAACCCGGGTCTCCGGCGCTGTGAGGCAGCAACTCTACCACTGCGCCACCTTGCCACCCATCTTCCTTATCGTTTTTCAAGTTGCAGACGTCTCATCCTCAGTGTACAATTCTTACAATTGTTTCATGTTTTGTTTAATTTGGAGATACAGCGTGGAAGGCCTGGTAACCTAATATTCAGGGTTATACATCCTATAGAAAGGACAGGCAGGTGGGCAGAGGAGGGGGGGGGGTAGCTCTGCTGGTGAGGGTGGAATTCAGTCCCTTGTGAGGGAAAGCATAGGGATTTCCCTCACATAGAGAAGACATAGGGACTGACGAGGTAGAGTCACTGTGGATTGAGTTGAGGAATTGTAAAGGCAAGAAGACACTAATTGGTGTTATTTGCAGACCCCCAATTTGTAGCCGGGATGTAGGGTGTAAGTTGCAGCAGGAGTTAAAAATGGCATGTAACAAAGGTAATGCCACTGTGGTGATGGGGGATTTCAATATGCAGATAGACTGCGAAAATCAGGTTGGTTCAGGACTCCAAGAAAGAGAGTTTGTAGAATGCCCCCGAGATGGATTCTGAGAGCAATTTGTAATGGAGCCTACCAGAGAAAAGGCAATTCTGGATTTAGTGTTGTCCAATGAACCAGATATGATAAGAGAACTCGAGGTAAAGGAACCGCTTGGAGGTCGTGATCATAATATGATTAGTTTTAATCTGCAATGTGAGAAGGAGAACGTTAAATCGGAACTGGCAGTGATGCAGATGAACAAAGGGGACTATGAGGGCACGAGAGGGGAGCTGGTCAAAGTAGACTGGAAAGGGATCCTAGCAGGAATGACGGTGGAACAGCAATGGCAGGAATTTCTGGGCATAATCCGGAAGACGCAGGATCATTTCATTCCAAAAAGGAAGAAAGATTCTAAGGGGAGTAGGAGGCAACCGTGGCTGACAAGAGAAGTTAGGGATAGAAGAAAACTAAAACAAAAGATGCATAACACAGCAAAGAGTACCCGGAAGCCAGAGGATTGGGACACGTTCATAGGACAACAGAAGGAAACAAAACGGGCAATACGGGCTGAAAAGATGAAGTATGAAGGGAAGCTGGCCAGGAATATAAAGAAGGACAGTAAAAGCTTCTTTAGATATGTTAAGGGAAAAATAGTAGCAATGTCAAATGTGGGTCCCTTGAAGGCAGACACGGGTGAAATTATTATGGGCAACAAGGAAATGGAAGAAGAGTTGAACAGGTACTTCGGATCTGTCTTCATACAAACAATCTCCCAGATGTACTGGAGGACAGAGGATCTAAGGGGGTAGAGGAACTGAAATAAATGTTCATCAGGCGAGAAATAGTATTGGGTAGGCTAATGGGACTGAAGGATGATAAATCCCCTGAGCCTGGGTCTGCATCCCAGGGTCCTCAGGGAGGTGGCTCTAGAAATAGTGGACGCATTGGTGATCATTTTCCAATGTTCAATAGATTCGGGATCAGTTCCTGTGGATTGGAGGATAGCTAATGTTATCCCACTTTTCAAGAAAGGGGCGAGAGAGAAAACGGGGAATTACAGACCAGTTAGCCTGACTTCGGTGGTGGGAAAGATGCTGGAGTCAATTATTAAAAACGTATTAATGGGGCATTTGGATAGCAGTAAAAGGATTAGTCCAAGTCAACATGGATCTATGAAAGGGAAATCATGCTTGACTAATCTTCTGGAATTTTTTGAGGGTGTGACAAGTAAAATGGATGAAGGGGTGCCAATGGATGTAGTGTATTTAGACTTTCAGAAAGCCTTTGATAAGGTCCCGCACGGGAGACTGGTGACTAAAATTAGAGCACATAGTATTGGGGGTAGGGTGTTGACATGGATAGAAAATTGGTTGGCAGACCGGAAGCAAAGAATAGGAGTGAACAGGTCCTTTTCATAAAGGCAGGCAGTGGCGAGTGGAGTGCCGCAAGGCTCGGTGTTGGGGCCGCAACTGTTTACCATATATATTAATGATCTGGAAGAGGGAATTAGGAGCAACACTAGCAAGTTTGCAGATGACACAAAGCTGGGTGGCAGTGTGAACTGAGAAGAGGATGTTAAGAGGTTGCAGGGTGATCTGGGCAGGTTGATCGAGTGGGCAGATGCGTGGCAGATGCAGTATAATATAGATAAATGTGAGGTTATCCACTTTGGCGGCAAAAACAAGGGGACATATTATTATCTCAATGGGGTTAGGTTAGGTAAGAGGGTGGTGCAGCGAGACCTGGCGTCCTTGTACACCGGTCACTGAAAGTTGGCTTACAGGTACAGCAGGCAGTGAAGAAAGCTAATGGAATGTTGGCCTTCATAACAAGAGGATTTCAGTATAGGAGTAAAGATGTTCTTCTGCAGTTGTATAGGGCTCTGGTGAGACCACATCTGGAGTATTGTGTACAGTTTTGGTCTAATTTGAGGAAGGACATCCTTGTGATTGAGGCAGTGCAGCGCAGGTTCACGAGATTGTTCCATGGAATGGCGGGGCCGTCATATGAGGAAAGATTGAAAAGACTAGGCTTGTATTCACTGGAGTTTAGAAGGATGAGGGGGAATCTTATAGAAACATATACGATTATAAAAAGACTGGACAAGCTAGATACAGGAAAAATGTTCCCAATGTTGGGCGAGTCCAGAACCAGGGGCCACAGTCTTAGAATAAAGGGGAGGTCATTTAAGACTGAGGTGAGAAAAAACGTTTTTACCCAGAGAGTTGTGAATTTATGGAATTCCCTGCCACAGAGGGCAGTGGAGGCCAAATCACTGGATGGATTTAAGAGAGAGTTAGATAGAGCTCTAGGGGCTAGTGGAGTCAAGGGATATGGGGAGAATGCAGGCACGGGTTATTGATAAGGGACGATTAGCCATGATCATAATGAATGGCGGCGCTGGCTCGAAGGGACGAATGGCCTCCTCCTGCACATATTTTCCATGTTTCTATGTTCATATGTTTCTATGTTTCCTCTAACACGGAAGAAGGACACGCAGGAGCTCCCAGAAATTGTAAAGAAGACTCAACGCTTCAAGGACAAAGCCTGCAACAGTTCTGATGCTGGAATTGCAATGGAGGTGAGCTCTCTCTGCATGCACTGTCCTGCAGCAGTTTTCATTCATTTAGTTTGAGAGATGCAGCATTCTAACAGGCCCTTTGGCCCATTGATTCCATGCTGACCATCACCTCCTTTAAACTTTAACCCTCTCACTTTAAAGCCATGCCCTCTGCTTTAGTTTGTTTTGATTAGTTTAGAGATACAGCGCGGAAACAGGCCCTTCAGCCCACCGAGTCCGCGCCGACCAGCGATCCCCACACATTAACACCATCCTACACCCACTCGGGACAATTTTTACATTTACCAAGCCAATTAACCTACAAACCTGTACGTCTTTGGAGTGTGGGAGGAAACCGAAGATCTAGGAGAAAATCCACGCAGGTAACGGGGAGAACGTACACACCCTGTACAGACAGTACAGGTGGTCGGGATCGAACCCGGGTCTCCGGCGCTGCACTAGGTGTAGGGCAGCAAATCTATCGCTGCGCCGCCGTGACCGCCCGTAGTCTTGGACATTTAGTCCGAGGGTTACAAATGAGGTAGACACAAAATGCTGGAGTAACTCGGCGGGACAGGAAGCATCACTGGAGAGAAGGAATGGGTGACGTTCCGGGTCGAGGCCATTCCTCGGACTGAACCAGAGTTCAGGAGTGCTTTCTGGCTGGGGTAGGATGATGGGTCATCTTGGTCGGTATGGACGAGATGGGCCGAAGGGCCACTTTCTGTGCCACGTGACTCTGTGACGCCAAGACTTTCAGCGCTCGGCACAATTTGAAAGCGAAGCGTGGCCAAAGTTTTCAAGAAAGAGTTAGATTTAGCTCTTAGGGCTAACAGAATCAAGCGATATGGGGAAAAAGCAGGAACGGGGTACTGATTCTGGATGATCAGCCGTGATCATATTGAATGGCGGTGCTGGCTCGAAGGGCCGAATGGCCTACTCATGCACCTATTGTTTATGTTTCTATATTTCTCTGATGAGGCAGAGTAAGTGGACCAGGCACGTGTGGTATCTCAAGTCCTGTCCATTGGGGCGGCACGGTAGCGCAGCGGTAGAGTTGCTGCCTCACAGCTCCACATGTTTCTATGCGGTGTGGAATTCTGATGAATTTCATTGCAATAATAACTTACACAAGACACTAATCTAATCTGACCATTGTTCCCTGAAGAAGGGTCTCGACCCGAAACATCACCTATTTCCTTCGCTCCATAGATGCTGCCGCACCCGCTGAATTTCTCCAGCATTTTCTCTACCTTCTTATTGTTTCCACTAAAATATCTGCCCTTGTGATATGAATCATTCCGCAAAGACAAACTGTGATGGATTCTAAAATGTTTAATGTTTATGTTAAAATACGGCCTCTCCTCTCTCAAGGCGCTCAGTAATTTCTCGCAGTCGGTGTTGGCCAGCCCGGAGGAATGGGGCCGCCTGGAGAAGAAGCAGCAGCAGGCAGCGCTTGGCCACTTGCTGCAGGCCATGGAGGTTGTCATCGCCGACGCAGCCCTCAACCTACTCCGCAACAACAAGACGCGCTATTCGTCGTCCACCATCGGTAAGGGACACCCCGCACTCCACATCTCTTTCCCTCCGAACCCCATTCTCCCGCCTTCTCCCCACAGTGGCGCAGCAGTAGAATTGCTGCCTTGCAACGCCGGAGACCTGGGTTCACCTATACAACATCTGTCCATTCTTATCTGTACAACTTCTTTCCATTCTTATCTGTACAACATCTGTCCATTGATTGACCTGTCCACCATCTCTCTGTTGACGCAATGTGTAGAAAAGAACTGCAGATGCTGGTTTAAATTGAAGATAGACACAAAATGCTGGAGTAACTCAGCGGGACAGGCAGCATCAGTCTGAAGAAGGGTCTCGACCCCCAAACGTCACCCATTCCTTCTCTCCAGAGATGCTACCTGTCCCACTGAGTTACTCCAGCGTTTTGTGTCTATCTTCACCGTTGACTCACCTGTCCACCATCTCACTGTTGACTCACCTGTCCAACTTCTCACCACATGTAACCTGTCCCCTTTGCCCGCAGCGGTTGATATGGCTTCTCTTCAGAAGGACAAAGTGACGGAGAGATCCATCATCTCCCTGACCGCCTACCGCAGCGTCTTGGTGGCTCGCTCCCTCTCGCTGCTGGGACAGGACAATCACGGTACCTGCCCGCTCTCCTTACCCAGTCCGCGGGGCTAAGGGCAGCCTGCCAGCCTTCCCCTGGGTCGGATAGTTGGGAGTCAGATGAGGGGGGACCTCATTGAAACACACATAATAATGAAAGGCCTGGATAGAGTGGATGTGGAGAGGATCTTCCCACTAGTGGGAGAGTCTAGGAATAGAGGTCACAGCCTCAGAATTAAAGGACGTACTTTTCGGAAGATGAGGAAGAATTTCTTTAGTCAGAGGGTGGTGAATCTGTGGAATTCTTTGCCACAGAAGGCTGTGGTGGCCGTCAGTGGATATTGTTAAGGCACAGATAGAGATTCTTGATTAGTACGGGTGTCAGAGGTTATGGGGAGAACGGGGTTAGGAGGGAGAGATACATCAGCCATGATTGAATGGCGGAGTAGACTT
Organism: Malacoraja senta; assembly: GCA_038087875.1. Lineage (NCBI taxonomy): Eukaryota > Metazoa > Chordata > Chondrichthyes > Rajiformes > Rajidae > Malacoraja > Malacoraja senta. The sequence goes on from CM075992.1 coordinate 10,171,494, forward strand.
GATGGGCTACTCCTATCACTTATGACCTTTTGATCTTCTATCCTGGGACGGCCCTGAGCTGCTCTGCTCCCCGGGAAGTCCCATAATGCCGAGCCAGTGCACGCCAGAGCAGTGGAGTCCGCCATCACTGTTCACCCATGCCCAGGCCCCTGCTCTGACCACGCTGGACATCCGTGGGCTGTACCAGCTCGATGCTCCGGCTTGTTGCCGATTCAAAGACGGATGTTCCGGGTGGATACCAGGGACAGCTGTGACAGCCCAGGAAGGGAGGTTATGGAGGGGTTATGGAGGGGTTGAATAGTGGATGGAGGTTGATGGACCTCACAGCTCTGGAACGATGAGTTCTGGAGGTAAATGCAGGAACTTCATGGGAGTGGGGTGGGATGAGGTTTGATGAGGTGAGATGGGGTGGGTATGAGTGGGGATCAGGTGGTATGAGGCTCGATGAGGTGGGATGTGGTGGAATGAGGTGGGATTAGGTGGGATGAGTTGGGATGAGGTTGGGATGGGGATGAGGTGGAATGATGTGGTAATCGAGTGGGGATGAGGTGGGATGAGGTTGAATGAGGTTTGCTGAGGTGGGAAGAGGTTTGGGGTTGAGCATGACGTGGGATGGGAAGAGATGTGGATGGGGTGGGATGAGGTTTGATGGGGTGAGATGAGGTTAGTGAGTGGGGATGAGTAGTTTAGAGGTGGTAGTGCTTTCTACTTAGAGCATAATCAGACTGTCCACCTTCCTCTCTCTCACACACGGGGTGGGACAGAGAACGCTCTCCTCATCTTCCTGGCTTACGGAGACCTGGAGACCGTCGTGGAACCAACGTTGGCGCAGGAGGGAAGCAGAAACGTCTCCAGTGTGAAGTTCAATTCGAAGGTGGCGACGTTGACCAAAGTGGGCGGCCAGAGGCAGGGTCTGACATCAACCATCAACATCACCTTCAGTGTGAAGGAGGAGGTGAGCCCGCACTCAGCGGTGGGGCAAGGCAGACGGCAGTCGTGGCGGACCCTGAGATCCCTGCGCAATAAACCCATTCCACCACCTTCATCTATGCTTCCACCAGTGGGGGAGTCTAGGACCAGAGGCCACAGCTTCTGGCGGGTCGCGGTGGCGCAGCGGTAGAGTTGCTGCCTTACAGCGAATCAGCGCCGGAGACCCGGGTTCGATCCCCGACTGCTGGTGCCGTCTGTACGGAATTTGCACGTTCTCCCCAGTGACCAGCGTGGGTTTTCTCTGAGATCTTCTTTTCGGTTCCTCCTACACTCCAAAGACCTTCAGGTTTGTAGGTTAATTGGCTTGGTAAATGTAAAAATTGTCCCCAGTGTGTGTAGGATAGTATTAATGTGCGGGGATCGCTGGTCGGTGCGGACCCGGTGGGCCGAAGGGCCTGTTTCCACCCTGTATCTCTAAACTAAAAAAACTAAACTAAAGCTTCAGAGCAAAAGGATGAACCTTTAGAAATTAGAAAGTTAAAGTGAGAAATGTTGCTTTAGGTTTAGAGATTTAAGATTGTGGAGCGATTGTAGTATGTGATTGTGGATCTTCTATGGGCCAGCACTCAAATGTGCTTCACACCCACCGTCCACATCTTTAGACACCCTGTGCGCAGGGGAGAGGTAGGGGGCTGAAGATGTCCTGGTTGGGCTGCTCCTGGGCCTGGCCATGCTGGCCATCCGCGAGTCACGGCGCCAGGTGGAAGAGGGCTCTGCCCGAGCCGGCTGCCTGCCCCTTTTCTGGGGTTACGTCCGCGCCCGGTTGGTGTTAGAGAGGGACTACGCGCTGTCCACTGGCACCTGGGGATATCCGGGACCGCTGGGCACCGCGGGGGGTGGATTGCATCTTTAATAAGGATGGCGATATAGTTACTTGAAAATTCAGTGATTAGATAATTTGGTGCTTTTGTATTATGGTGCAGGGTGAATTACCGCTGGTTTGGTTAGTAAAATATTTTTTAATAATAATTGGATACATTATTTTTGATTTAAAAAAATATCGTTGCCTGGGTTGGGTGCTAGCTTTGGAAGCTTGTGCAATAAATCGATTCCAACACCTTCTGTTTCCACTGGTGGGAGAGTCCAGGACCTCACCGCATGGTAATAGAGTCAGTGTGTGTGTGTGTGTGTGTGTGTGTGTTTGAGTGTGTGTGGGTGTGTGATAGTGTGCGTGAGTGTGAGTGTGGGTGTGTGATAGTGTGCGTGAATGTGAGTGTGTGTTTGTGAGTGCGTGTGAGTTTGTGTGAGTGCGTGCGAGTTTGTGTGTGAGTGCGTATGAGAGTATGTGTATGCATGTGTGAGAGTGTTTGTGAGTGTGTGCATGTGTGTGAGTGCGTGCGAGTGTACGTGTGAGAGTGTGTATATGAGTGTATGTGTGTGCATGTGTGTGTGCGTAAGGGAGGTGTAATACTCAGGTGTGCTTGCTTCCAGATTGACGATGGTGGCAATAGGAAGAGACTCTGTGGCACCTGGATGGGCAACGGCTGGGCAACACAGCAGGAGAGCAGCGGCAACAAGACTCACGCCACCTGTACCTACAACACCCTGTCCAGCTTTGCCTTGCTGCTGGCTCAGTACAAAATGGTGAGACGGGTGGAGAGCGGGCATGGAGCAGGGCATCGGGCAGCCGCTTGGGCCACGGTCCGGCAGCGCAGGAACACAGCCAGCAGGAACACGGGCGCAACACAGTGGAGTAGCTGGTAGAGTTGCTGCCTCACAGCGCCAAAGACCCAGATTCAATCCTGACCTCCGGTGCTGTCCCTGTGTGGACAGTTTAGTTTAATTTAGTTTAGTACAGTTTAGTTTCTTTTAGTTTGGATTTGTTTCATTTCTTTTAGTTTAGTTTTAATTTATTTTACATTAGTTTAGTTTATTTTAATTTATTTTATTTTAGTTTAAATCATTTTATTTTAGTTTTGTTTCGTTTAATTAATTTCAGTTTAGTTGAGTTTAGTTTAATTTTGTTTTGTTTATTGTCACATGCCCCGAATAGCGTTTTTGTTGCGTGCTATCCAGTCGGTGCAAAGTCCTCACAAAAGTTTGCACGTTCACCCCGTGACCGCGTGGGTTTCCTCCTGGTGCTCCCGTTTCCTCCCACATCCAAAAGACGTGCGGGTTTGGAGGTTAATTGTAAATTGCCCCCGGTGTGTGAGATGTGAGAGTGGGATAACATAGAACTATTGCACAGGTGAGCGTTGACCCGGTTCGATCGTGACCTCGGTAAGCTCGCTCTGTGCAGTTTAGTTTAAATAAGTTTCATTTAGATTCGTTTTGTTCCGCTAGGTTCCATTTAATTTAGACCATAGACAAAAAGCCATTCGGCCCTTCGAGCCAGCACCGCCACTCAATGAGATCATGGCTGATCATCCACAATCAGTATCCCGTTCCCGCCTTCTCCCCATAACCCCTGACTCTGCTATCTTTAAGAGCCCTATCTAGCTCTCTCTTGAAAGTATCCAGAGAACCGGCCTCCACCACCCTCTGAGACAGAGAATTCCACACTCACAACTGTGTGGAAAAGTGTTTCCTCATCTCTGTTCTAAATGGCTTACCCCCTTATTCTTAAACTGTGGCCCCTGGTTCTGGACTCCCCCAACATCGGGAACTTGTTTCCTGCCTCTAGCGTGTCCAAACCCTTAATAACTTTATAAATAAAACTCGAGTATACAATTTAGTTCAGTTTCATTTTATTTTGTTTCGTTTCATTTTGTTGCTTTTACAGTCACATGTCCCAAGGTACAGTGAAAAGCTTTTATGTTGCGAGCTATCCAGTCAGTTGACCATAGTCCACCGAGTCCACGCCGACCATTGATCACATGTACACTAGTTCCATGTTATACCACTTTCGCAACCTACACTCCAGGGGCACATTGAGGAAGCCATTTAACCAACCAAGCGAGACACAAATTGCTGGAGTAACTCTGCGGGTCAGGCGGCATCTCTGAAGAAAAGAGCTAGGTGACGTTTCGAGTTGGGACCCTTCTTCAGATGTCCCGACCCAAAATGTCACCCATCCTTTTTCTCTGAAGATGCTGCCTGACCCGTTGAGTTACTCCACCACGTTGTGCCAATATAAACCAGCATCTGAGGAAGGATTTCGACCCGAAACATCACCAATTCCTTTTCTTCAGAGATGCAGCCTGACCCACTGAGTTACTCCAGCATTCTGTGTCAATCTTCAGTGTAAACCAGCATTTGCAGTTCCTTCCTACACATGTCGTCTGAACTGCTGATACTGGTTTAGAAAATAACCTCGCAAAGTACTGGAAGGTAGACAAAAATGCTGGAGGAACTCAGCGGGTGAGACAGCATCTATGGAGCGAAGGAAATAGGCGACGTTTCGGGTCGAGACCCTTCTTCAGACTCACAAAGTACTGGGGTAATTTGGTGTGATTTGTGCTGCATTGTAAACTTGGACCATTTACATTGCGGTTGCCTGACGTTGATCTGTATTGCCCTCAGGACCCGGTGCACAGTACCGCCCTCTGGTGGATCACTCTACTGGTGCTGCCCGTGTCTCTCCTCCTCCTCTTGCTGTCCGTAGCAACCTTCTTCTGGTGCAAGGCCATCCGCGGCCCCTACACGCTGATCCGAGCGCACCTCTGCCTCAACCTCTTCCTGGCCCAGCTGCTCTTCCTCATCAGCATGTCCATGAAACCGAAAACGGTAACGTGTGGGTGTCGGGTGGGTGTGGGGTGCATGTGGTGTGGGTGTGGGGTGAGGCGGGTGAGAGATGGATGTGGGGTGGATGGGTGAGGGGTGTGTAGTTGTTGGGCAGGGATGGGCAGGGGGCATGGAGTGTGTTGGGTTTGGGGGGGTGAGAGTGGGTGGGGATGGGTTGGCTGTTTGGGTGGGTGGCCTTGATTGGGTGGGGGTGTGGGATGGGTAGAGTAGATGAGGGGTGGGTGAAGGGTGGGTATTAGGTGGTCTCCAGTGGGCGTGTAGTGACCACTGCTGTCTCTGCAGATGGTGTGTGCGTTGGTGCTGGGTAGTATTCACTACCTGCTGCTGGTGGCGTTCATCTGGATGCTGCTGGAGGCCGTACACCTGTGGCTGATGGTGCTCAACCTGAAGGTGGTGAACTTCACCCGCACACGCGTGATGAAGCGGCGATACATGTACCCTGCCGCCTACCTGTGCCCGGCGCTGGTGGTGGCCGTGGCAGCCTCTGTCAACCACGACGGCTACCGGAGACAAGACGGGTCAGTATGACATACACCGTCACACACAGTGACACACACCATCACACACAGTGACACACACCGTCACACACGGTGACACACATAGGGTCACACGTGGTGACACACTCCGCCACACAGACTGAAGAAGAGTCTTGACCCGAAACGTCACCTATTCCTTCTATCCACAGATGCTGCCTGTCCGGCTGAGTTACTCCAGCTCTGTGTCTATCCAGTTTAAAGCAGCATCTGCAGTTCCTTCCTACATATACCTGTTTGTACTGTATGCTGCCTTTACAATCTCTGCTGCCCCAGCCACAGACTAGGCCCAACTCCTCCATGCCCACCCAGACGTTCCATTCAAGCTGATGGAGCCTGTGGGAAGTACATCAGTCCACTCACCCTGATTGGTGCTAATATCATCATATGTAGGAAGGAAATGCAGATGCTGGTTTAAACCGAAGATTGACAGAAAAATTTGGAGTAACTCAGTGGGGCAGGCAGTATCTCTGGAGAGAAGGAACAGGCAACGTTTCGGGTCGAGACCCTTGTTCAGCCTCAAATGCCACTTCAGAGACTGCATCTGAAGAAGGATCCCGACTTGAAACATCACCTCTCCATGTTCTCCAGAGATGCTGCCTGACCCGTTGAGTTATTTTGAGTCTATCTTGATTGCCGTTATCACCCTGGCTGTCAGAAGTTGTGATGCAAGACTTTAACAGAAGCCCCAGAAGATAAAGAAAATACTTATTACTTTTGAAAATCTCATTGATAGATGAATAAATGTTTCTTTACTTGCAGGTGTTGGCTGACTCTGGAGAAAGGATTTATCTGGAGTTTGTTAGGTCCGGTGTGCTTCGTGGTCCAGGTAAGGTTTGAAGGGGTGATACAATAGACAATAGAAAATAAGTGCAGTGGTAGGCCATTCAGCCCTTCAAGCCAGCACCGTCATTCAATGTGATCATGGCGCAGCGGTAGAGTTGCTGCCTCACAGCTCCAGAGACCCAGGTTCGATCCTGACCAGGGGTGCTGTCTGTACGGAGTTTGTACATCCACTTCGTGACCTGCGTGGGTTTTCTCCGGGTGCTCCAGTTTCCTCCCACACTCCAAAGACGTACAGGTTTGTAGGTTAATTGGCTTGGTCTATGTGTAAATTGTCCCCTGTGTGTGTAGGATAGTGTCAGTGTGCAGGGATCGCTGGTCGGTGCGGACCCGGTGGGCCGAAGGGCCTGTTTCTGCGCTGTATCTCTAAACTAAACTAAACCTCCTGTAAAATCTTCACCAATTCTTTCTACACCATTTAAAGCAGCTCCATCTCCTCCTCACGATAGCTCCTGTCTTTTGGTCTGCTTTGGACTAAACCAGTACATTTCCTCCCTCTTTGGAAACTTGAATCCTCTTTTAACCCAGTCTGTTATTAGCTACTTGTTGCACAGAGATTTTTTATTTTTCATCGTGGTGAAGTTTGCACCAAGTATGTCTATGAGTACCCTGGTGTCATGTTGAATGTTTCATTTGTGGACTGCTCCTCAGTCCATGTTTTACAGTCATAGAGTGATACAGTGTGGAAACAGGCCCTTCAGCCCAACTTGCCCACACTGACCAACATGTCCCATCTACACTAATCCCACCTGCCTGCGTGTGGCCCATATCCCTCAAAACCTGTCCTATCCATGTGGCTCCGTGTGTGTGTGTGAATGAGAGTGTGTGTGTGTATGCAAGTGTATGAGTGTGTGCATGTGTGTGTGTATGAGTTTGTGTGTGTGAGTATGTGTATGAGTCTGAGTGAGTGTGTGTGAGTGCGGGTGTGTGTGCATGTGTGTGTGTGTATGAGTGTGTGTGTGCGGGTGTGTAGGAGTCTGAGTGTGTGTGAGTGCGTATGTGTGCGTGTGCATGTGTGTGCGTATGAGTGTGTGTGTGAGAGTGTGTATATGAGTCTGAGTATGCGTGTGAGTGCGTACGTGTGCATGTATGTGTGCTCGCGTGTGTGTGTATCTGTGTCAATAGACAATAGTCAATAGGTGCAAGAATAGGTCATTAGGTCCTTCGAGGTACACTGTGATCATGGCTAATCATCCACAATCAGTACCCCATTCCTGCCTTCTCCCCATATCCCCATGACTCCGCTATCTTTAAGAGCCCTATCTAGCTCTCTCTTGAAAGTATCCAGAGAACCGGCCTCCACCGCCCTCTGAGGCAGAGGTGGTGTCCGTACAGACAGCACCCGAGGCAAATTTGAGCCCGGGACTCTAGCGCTAAAAGGCAGCATTTCTACCGCTGCTACACCGTGCATAAATACAATCAAGCCAAACTCAAGGACAACAGTACGAGTGAAGAGAAAACTACCAGAGTGCAGAACATACTTTCTCAGCATTGTAGTGTAGCAGTTCCAGAGTGGGATTGGAAGATCACACAGTACCCTAGGTTATGGAAAGACTGTTAATTAGTCTGATAGCAGAGGGGAAGAAGCTGTTCCTGAGTCTGGTGGTAGGTGCTTTCATACAACACAGTACAGCACAAGAACAAGCCCTTCGGCCCACAATGTCTATGCCAAACATGATGCCAACACCACCTCCTATCCACCTACGCAAGCTCCATATCCCTCCTTTCCCTCAGCATCCATTTGCCTGACCAAAAGCTTTTGTATCTTTTGTCTGACGGGAGTGTGGAGAATAAGGAAAGTGGAGGGTGGTGAATCTGTGGAATTCATTGCCACGGATGGTGGTGGAGGCCAAGTCAATGGATATCTTCAAGGCAGAGATAGATAGATTCTTAATCAGTACGGGTGTCAGAGGTTATGAGAAGGCAGGAGAATGGGGTTAGGAAGGAGAGATAGATCAGCCATGTGTAGGAATGAACTGCAGATGCTGGCTTAAGCCGAAGGTAGACACAAAAAGCTGGAGTAACAGGCAGCATCTCAGGCAGCATCTCTGGAGAGAAGGAATGAGTGACATTTCGGGTCGAGACTGGTGGAGTGAGTCTGAAGAAGGGTCTCGACCGAAACATCGCCCATTACTTCTCGCCAGAGATGCTGCCAGGCCCGCTGAGTTAACCCCTGTCCGACTTAGGAAACCTGAACGGAAACCTCTGGAGACCTTGCGCTCCACCCAAGGTTTCCATGAGTCGCCAGAGGTTTTGATCACTTGCCAGGAAAGCTTCGACCGAAGCGTGAGCTGCATCTACTGACCAAAGATCCCACAGGATCTTTGCTAGCGACCGCCCACACACACAAACACATCGCGAAGGTGGGGGCCAGGGACAGCGGAGGAGCGCTGTCTGCGTGATGAAGAGGAAGGTAAACGGCTGCCACAGAGCACGGTAAGGCATGGGGGGGGGGGGGGGAGAGCGCGGGGGGGAGGGAGAGAAGATGAAAGAAGGGGGGCGAAGGACAGAGAAGGGGAGAGAGAAGGGGAGGAGAAGTGGAGAGAAGGGGGGGAGAAGGGGAGAGAGAAGGAGAGAGAAGGGGGGGAGAAGGAGTGGAGACAGTTTTAAGAAGTTTAATAAAGTTAGCGGGCATTTTACCTTCCGGCGGTTCTTCTAGGTCCTGAAAACCATAGGATCTTTGCTGAAAACTCCAATGAACCAATCAAAATGGCTGGTCAGCGAAGGAGATTACCTTCGACTGCCTGTAAGTAAATAACAACCCCACTCCACTGGCTTCGACCAAACGGCAACTATTTTTCGTCGAGGCCTCTTTTGAATTTGTTGAAATACTCGCAGGAACATAGAAGAGCCTCGACTATGCGGAAACCACTTTCGACTATTAGGGAGAGTGACCAGAACCTCCGGGAACCTCATGGAAAGCTTGGGTGGGGCGCAATGTCTCCAGAGGTTTCCGTTCAGGTTTCCTAAGTGGGACAGGGGCTTTACTCCAGCATTTTGTGTCCATCTTCGATAGATCAGCCACGAATGAATGGCGGAGTAGACTTGATGGGCCGAATGGCCTAATTCTGCTCCTATCAGATGAGCATGAAAGTTTATGAAGGAACGACTAGGGTGGGAAAGGTGTTTGGAAAAGTATTGGAGTTATCTGTATAATTAAACGTATCATCTTGACCACTTCCTGTTTGCATTGCATATTGATTTTAGAAAAAACGCTACCACTTATGGCTGTAATTTTTGGCCATCTTACTCAGAGTCTCCCTCTGCTGCGGAGGCCAAGAGGATTTTTCCCATCGATCAAAAATAAAAGACCTATTAATGTTTTATTCTCTCTCCTGTCAATCATGCCATGAAGGCCACGCCCCTTCCGGTGGGAAGGACAATACAACCCGGAAGTGTGGGCGTGGCTCAGTCTCTGCAACATGGGGGAGTGAGAGGTCACGACTCTCTGTCTGAGCTGTGAATCAAGTGAACACACTATGGAAGTCAGGGGTAGACACTACTTTTCTATACAATCTGAAGTTAGGAAAATATGTTTCTGTACATCTCTGTCCCGTGGGGACTCAGTTAAACTGTGTAGATTGAGGTTGGGACACTGTGGGTTAAATTACTATTTGTGCATTGTAGGGAAACATGTTTCTGGCTTGTGTGAATGTGGGAGTAATGAGACAGTTAAGCATGTTTTCCTAGAATGTAAAAAGTATAGGGTAGAAAGAAAAGTATTATTTGTTAGACTGACAGGACTTGGAGTTGAGGCTTTTTCTGTTTTATCTTTGTTTGGACACAATGAGAAACATCAACTGATATCCAGGGCTGTTCTTCAATTCCTGCAAGTTACAGGACTGTATGTAAGAATTTAGTTCAAACTTTGACCTGTGGAGGGCAGTAATACGCTTAGCAGCGTCTGCCGGAATCCTACAAGAAGAAGAAGAAGAAGTGAACACACTGAATGTTAACTGAACTGTGTGTGGTTTTTATGTGTTTTTATATGGTTTTGTGGTATTTTATGTTGGTTTTATGGTTGTTTCACCCTGCTTGAAATGGTATAAGTGCATTTTAATTTGGTGACCTTGCAGCCTACTTGAAATGGTATGAGATTGCATTTGAATTTGGTGGGCTTGCATCCCGCTTGAAATGCTATGAGACTGCATTTGAATCTGGTGGCCTTGCACCCGGCTTGAAATGGTATGAGATTGCATTTCAATTTGGTGGCCTTGCACCCTGCTTGAAATGGTATGAGACTGCTTTTCAATTTGGGGGCCCAGTTGCAGCCTGCTTGAAATGGTATGAGACTGCATTTGAAATTGGTGGCCTTGCACCCTGCTTGAAATGGTATGAGACTGCATTCGAATATAGTGGCCATGCACCCTGCTTGAAATGGTATGAGACTGCATCGAATTTGTTGGGCGAGCACCCTGCTTGAAATGGTATGAGACTGCATTCAAATTTGGTGGGCGTGCACCCTGCTTGAAATGATATGAGACTGCATTTGAATTTGGTGACCGTGCACCCTGCTTGAAATGGTATGAGACTGCATTTGAATTTGGTGGCCTTGCACTCTGCTTGAAATGGTATGAGACTGCATTTGAATCCGGTGGCCGTGCACCCTGCTTGAAATGGTATGAGACTGCATTTGAATTTGGTTGCCTTGCACGCTGCTTGAAATGGTATGAGACCCCATTTGAATTTGGTGGCCTTGCACCCTGCTTGAAATGTTATGAGACTGCATTTGAATTTGGTGGCCTGTCACCCTGCTTGAAATGGTATGAGACTGCATTTGAATTTAGTGGCCTGGCACCCTGCTTGAAATGGTATTTCAAGGAATAGCCATGAGTCAACTGCCAGCCAACCAGCCGTGAGTGAGTACGCTGCCAGCACACCATGCTCAGTGACTGAGCTCCCACTAGCCCTCTGGAAACCAGTCCATTCAGCCCACAACACCCATACTAGCGCTCCAGGACCCCCACTCCCACTGGCCACCAATATTGGAATTGGTGGAGAGGTGGAATATTGCGTTGGGGGACCAGCCCTACCGTGTGAGTCTAGTTGGAACTATAATTACGGTGCTGCTGTGTTGCAGGTTAACACGGTTTTGTTTGTCATGATCATCTGGATCTTGAGGAGTAGCATGACTGCCCTGAACGCCGATGTTTCAACCATCAAGGATTCCAGGTACGTATGAAACCTCACAAGAAACAGGGGGAGACAGAGATCAACTATCATAGGGTTGCTGGGTCCACTCAGCTGCAGTGAGGATATTGATCGCTAGCCAACAATAACTGAGGAGATACTCAGCGGGTCAGGCATCATCTCAGGAGAGAAGGAATAGGTGACATTTCAAGTCGAGACCCTTCTTCAGACCCAGATTCAGGGGAAAGAGAAACGAGAGATATAGACGGTGATGTAGAGAGATATAAAACATATATATGGAACGTATATAGATCGCTTCACCCAACACCTCCGCACAGTTCGCAATAACCAACCTGATCTCCCGGTGGCTGAGCACTTCAACTCCCCCTCCCATTCCGAATCCGACCTTTCTGTCCAGGGCCTCCTCCATGGCCAGAGTGAGTCCCACCGCAAATTGGAGGAGCAGCACCTCATATTTTGCTTGGGTAGTTTACACCCCAACGGTATGAAAATTGACTTCTCCAATTTCAGGTAGTCCTTGCTTTCTCCCTCCTTCCCCTCCCCTTCCCAGCTCTCCCACAGCCTAATATCTCCGCCTCTTCCTTTCTTTTTCCTGCCCCCCCCCCACATCAGTCTGAAGAAGGGTCTCCACTTGAAACGTCGCTTGTTCCTTCGCTCCATACATGCTGCCTCACCCGCTGTGTTTCTCCAGCATTTTTGTCTACCTTCGATTTTTCCGACATCTGCAGTTCTTTCTTAAAAATAAATAGAACAAATGAATGATATGCAAAAATGTAATGATGATAAAGGAAACAGGCTATTGTTTCCTTCTCTCCAGTGATGCTGCCTGATCCATTGAGTGACTCCAGCTTTTTGTGTCTATCTTTGGTTTAAACCAGCATCTGCAGTTCCTTCCCTCATGTTCCCAGTTGTTTAGTTTATTGTCACGTGTACCGAGGTAAAGTAAAAAGCTTTTGTTGCATGCTATCCAGTCAGCGGCAAGACAATACGTGATTACAATCGAGCCATTTACAGTGTACAGATACATGATAAGGGAATAACGTTTAGTGCAAGGTAAAGCCAGCAAAGTCCGATCAAGGATAGTACGAGAGTCACCAGTGAGATAGATAGTAGTTGGACACAAAATGCTGGAGTAAATCAACGGGATCGGCAGCATCTCTGGGGAGAAGGAACGGGTGATGTTTCGGGTCGAGACCCTTCTTCATACTTTGTGTATGTTACCACTTCTTCAGACTGAGTCGGGGAGAGGGAGACGAGAGAGACGGGAAGGAATGTAGGGGGACGGGGGGGAAATTGGGCCTGTTTGACTGCTGGGTTGAGGTCCTCACCCTGTCTTTGTACATCACCAGGATACGGACCTTCAAGGCCATGGCCCAATTCGTTGTGTTGGGCTGCTCATGGGTCTTTGGACTTTTCCAGCTGAACAAGGACACCATCGTGTTGTCGTACATATTCACCATTGTAAACGGCTCCCAGGGAATGTTCATCTTCCTGGTCCACTGCCTGCTGAACCAGCAGGTAATCTGCTCTCACCCTCACGCTATTCTGCTCTGACTGCAACATTCACAGTATTCGGTACATTGTTCAGTACATTCTACAGCTTTAGTTTAGTTGGCTTTAGAGATACCGCGCAAAGGCAGGCCCTTCGGCCCACCCAGTCCACGCTGACCAATGATCAACACCTGCACACTATCGTAGCATTACATGGATAGGACACAGAGAGTTGTGAGTCTGTGGAATTCTCTGCCTCAGAGGGTGGTGGAGGGCGGTTCTCTGGATGCTTTCAAGAGAGAGCTTTATAGGGCTCTTAAAGATAGGGGATATAGGGAGAAGGCAGGAACGGGGTACTGATTGTGGATGATCAGCCATGATCACATTGAATTGTGGTGCTGGCTCAAAGGGCAGAATGGCCTACTCCTGCACCTATTGTCTATTGTCTATTGACAGAGATATGGACCAAATGCGGGCAGGTGGGACGAATGTAGCTGGGACATGTTGGCCGGTGTGGGCAAGTTGGGCCGAAGGGCCTATTTCAGCACTGTGTCACTCTATGACTCTGTGATTCTATCCTAAACATTAGGGACAATTACATTTTTTTACCATAGCCAATTAATCTACAAACCTGTGTGTCTTTGGAGTGCGGGAGGAAACAGGAGCACCCGGAGAAAACCCACATGGTCACGGGGAGAACGTACAAACTCCGTACAGACAGCACCTGTAGTCAGGATCGAACCCGGGTCTCTGGCGCTGTAAGGCAGCAAATCGACCGCTGCGCCACCATGCCATCCTTCACCGACAACAGAATTCATCAGTTCATGAGAACAGAATTAGACCATTCGGCCCATCAAGTCCAATCTACCATTCAATCATGGCTGATCTGTCTTTCCTCTTGACCCCATAGTCTTGCCCTCTCACCATATCATTTGACGCCCGTACTAATCAAGAATCTGTCATTCTCTGTTTCAAAAATAACCAATGTCTTGGCCTCCACAGCTGTCTGTGTCAATGAATTCCACAGATTCACCACCCTCTGGTTAAAGAAATTCCTCCTCATCTCCTTCCTAAAAGAACGTCCATTTTATTCTGAATCAATAGTTTGGAAGTATACAGTGGCAATGTAGGTAGGATGACACAATGACTCAGCAGGCAAGCAGCATCTCTGGAGAACGTGGATGGGTGACCTTTATGGCCCTGTCCCTCGGTACGAGTTCATTCCAAGAGCTCTCCCGAGTTTAAACAAATCAAACTCGTGGTAAGCACAGAAAATGAACGAAGCGGGTACGTCGGAGCTCGGGGACGTCTCTTAACGGCTCCTAATGCTAACGGCAGGTACTCGTGAAGACTCGCTAATGGCAGGTAAGCTCGGGAAGACTCGTGAAGATGTTTCAACATGTTGAAAAATGTTCACGAGAGCCCCGAGTACTGACGAGCGGCCATTACCGTAAATCTCCGAGTTCGAATCAGGGAAAACTCGGGAGAGCTCTTGGAATGAACTCGTACCTTGGGACAGGGCCATTAGGGTCAGGACCATTCTACAAACTGATTGTAGTGGGGGACGGGGGAGAAAACTGGAAGAGGTGGGAGGCTGGACATGTACAATACATGTACCACATGTTAGGCAGCACAGTCCCGCAACAGTAGAGGCACTGCCTCACAGCACAAGAGACCCGGGTTCGATCCTGACCTCGGGTGCTGTCTGTGTAGAGTTTGCAAATTCTCCCTGTGGTTTTCCTCTGGGTGCTCTGGTTTCCTCCCACATTTCAAAGAAGTGTGGGTTTGTAGGTTAATTGGCCCTCTGTAAATTGCCCCCTAGTGTGCAGGGAGAGGATGTGAAATTGGGATAACATAGAAGTGCTGTGAACTGGTGATCGATGGTCGGCATGGACTCATTGGGCCGAAGGGCCTGTTTCCCCGCTGTATCTCCAAACTAAACATAGAACTAGCATGATAGACACAAAGTGCTGGAGTAACTCAACGGGTCAGGCAGCATCTCTGGAGAAAAAGGATGGATGATGTTTCAGGACCCTTGAAACGTCACCCATCCTTATTCTCTACGGATGCTGCCTGACACACTGAGTTTCTCCAGCACTTTGTGTCTATCTTTGGTGCATACCAGGTATGTGCGGGTGTCAGAGGTTATGGGGAGAAGGCAGGATAATGGGGTTGAGAGGGAAAGGTAGATCAGTCATGATTGAATGGCGGAGTAGACTTAATGGGCCGAATGGCCTAATTCTGCTCTTAGCACCTATGAACATGAACTTATTAACATATACCGGCATCTGCAGTTCCTTTCTATACATAGAACTAGTGCGGACAGGTGATCGCTGGTCGGCATGGACTCAGTGGGCCGAAGGGCCTGGTTCCACGCTGTATCTCAAAACTTTACTTTGCTCTAACATTATTCCTTTATCATGTATCTATACACTGTAAATGGATCGATTGTAACCATGTATTGTCTTTCCGCTGACTGGATAGCACGCAACAAAAGCTTTCCACTGTACCTCTGTACACGTGACAATAAACTAAACTGAACTGAACTAAAACATTAAGTGGGCAGCACGGTGGCGCAGCGGTAGAGTTGCTGCGCCACCAGAGTTCGGAGACCAGAGTTCGATCCCAACTATGTGTGCTGTCTGTACGTTCTCCCCGTGACCTGCGAGGGTTTTCTCCGAGATCTTCAGTTTCCTCCCACATTCCAAAGACGTGCAGGTTTGTAGGTTAATTGGCTTGGTGTATGTGTAAATTGTTTCTAGTATGTGTAGGATGGTGTTAGTGTGCGGGGATCGCTGGTCGACGCGGACGGGGTGGGCCGAGGGGCCTGTTTTCTTGCTGTACCTCTAAACTAAAAATCTAAAGAACATTAATAATCTACGGTTCGCTTTCATGTCATCAGTGTACGGTCTCGAGGCGATGTTTTTGTGCTGATTTGTTTATTTACGCTGCCTTCTGTGGGCAGGTGAGGAGAGAATACTGCAACTGGTTCAACCGCATGTGCCGGAGGAAGAAGGCAGAGGCGGCAGACACCTCCTCCCCCATCGCCATCTCCCAGGTGACGGTGAGTGCCGAGGACCAAACACGCATGGTGCATCGCCGCAGTGAACCCCAGCCAGCTGCTGTGGCATGTGCTGCACTGGTGCCCCCTCTCCAATGCTTCAACACACCCCTCCATTCCTTCCACCCCTTCCTGCACCATGGCGCAGCGGTAGAGTTGTTGCCTCACAGCGCCAAAGACCCGGGTTCCATCCTGACAACGGGTGCTGTCTGTACGGAGTTTGCATGTTCTCCCTGTGAACACGTGGGTTTTCTCTGGGTGCTCCGGTTTCCTCCCACATCCTAAAGACGTGCAGGTTCGTAGGTTAATTGTCTTTGGTAAAAGATTGTAAATTGACCCTAGTGTGTGGATAGTGTTAGTGTACGGGGATCGCTGGTCGGCGTGGACTCGGTCGGCCGAAGGGCCTGTTTCCGCGCTGTATCTCTAAATTAAGCATCCTCGTAAATCTTCTCTGTGCTCAGATTATTATGATGTTTGGACATGGCAGGTAAAGTTTGTTATTTGATTTTATTCGAAGGTAGACACAAAATGCTGGAGTAACTCAGCGGGACAGGCAGCATCTCTGGAGAGAAGGAATGGGCGACCTCTTGGGTTGAGCCCCTTTTTCAGACAGATGTCAGGGGTGGGGACAGGACAAAGATAGAATGTAGGCAGAGACAGTAAGCCAGGTGGAGAACTGTGAAGTGGAAGGGGATGGAGAGAGAAAGGAAGGGCTAATTGAAGTTAGGGAAGTCAATGTTTAAACCAGCATTTGCAGTTCTTTCTTAAACATATTTGGTTTTATTCTCAGGTTTCGAAGACTGTGGATAGTCAGACAACTCAGTCGGACATTCCGTGGGTGAATATGGGCTCCGAAGGATGAGCCAGTCAGCGTCTTCAGCTCCAGACTCTTCCAGCAGTGAATCATCATTTTGTACCAACCATCCGTGAAGCCCACGGAGTTCATATTAACCTGCAGATGCTGCAAGTCTGAAATAAACACCGGAAATACTCAACAGGTCAGGCAACATCTGGAGAAAGAGGAAAGGTTAGCATTTCAGGTTGAAGACTCTTCATAGAGTCATACAGCATGGAAACAGGCCCTTCGGCCCAACGCATCCATGCTGACCAAGATGCCCTATCTAAGATCGTCCCAATTGCCCAATTATCTTTCTCAATCTAAATCGTTCCCATTAGGCTGTGGGCCGAGGAGCTTTTTCGTTCAGGTTCGTGACCCAACTCACGGAACGACCTAAATTTTTCACATATTGTGTAAAAATATTATATACATCATACCTGAAACTCGTCAAGAACAAAACCTGCACATTTTGTTTAAATATGATGAAAACCAATTTTACGAGTAGTAATTGTCCAATCAATGCACGTTTGACATTGAGGTCGGACGCAAATTGACCAATCCCGCGCTTTGTTTTATGGTCGCAAGGGAGCAAGGACCCTGGGATCAAGGCTGCCTCCTCATTACATCAATAGCAATAACATGGTTTCCAAGTATAAAGGTAATGCTCACCTTGCTGATCATTTTGTTTTTCAATTGATTTATCTTTATAAAGTAACGATGTGAACTGTTAAATAAAATGATAAATAACAAATGTACAGCTGGGTTAGGATTAGGGTTAGGGTCGGGATCGGGGTTAGGGTTAGGGTCAGAGTAAGGGTCAGGGTTAGGATCAGGGTTAGTGTCAGGGTCAGGGTCGGCCGGACTGTGGGAAGGCTGGTGAGTGCTGCGAGGGGTCGGTCGGGCTGTCGGCCGGCCGGTGTTGCAGCGAGCGAGTGGGCAGACTGACGGAGTCGGCGCTATGCGGGTGCTGAAGGCGGCCTGGGCTGCGTGAAAGACAATGCTGCTCGCCACCATAATCACCACGACGATCCAGAAGGGCATGCTGGCCGAGGTGGACTCGCTGAGCGGCCACACGTACGGAGCCCGCAGCCAGTCCCAAAGCGGCTCCAGCTCCAGCCGTGGGCAGCTCTGGAAGGGGGGGGGGGTGTTACGGTTAGTATAAGGTTAGGCATTTTCCTCTCAGTGGAAGGTGCCTTAGCCTTCCTCCATCCTGGCACTGCCCCAGTCCCACTATATAATATATAGTTTAAATAGACTGCAACACGGAAATAGGCACCCCATGGTGTAATATGGGCATTGGACACGAGATGGCGCTTACTTTTTTAATTTCATTTTCTAATTAGTTTAATTAATTAATGTGCAACTTTTGGCACTGACGAGTTATGACTTCCTTCTCAATTATATTTTATCTAAATCTGTGCAAAATTGTATGTAGTTCCAAGACATGGGTCACGAAAGTTGATTGCTAGACACATTTTTGATGCTTGGCCCACAGCCTATATCAATCTCTGCCTCTCTCTCTCTCTCTCTCTCTCTCTCTCTCTCTCTCTCTCTCTCTCTCTCTCTCTCCCCCTAGCTCACCCTCTCTTCTGTCTCTCACTATCTTTCTCTCTCCGTCTCTCTCCCCTCTCCCTCTCCTTCTCAATCTCTCGCTCTTGTACTCTCCCATTCTCTCATTCTCTCTCTCTTCCCCCTCTCCTTCTACCCCCCAACCTCTCTCTCTCACTCCCCCACTCTCTCTCCCCCCTCTCTCTGTCTCTCTCCCTCTCCACAGATGCCGACTGACTTGCTGAGTAATCCCAGAATGTTCAGTGTTTATTTCAGACAGGTTTAAATTAATGGCCTGCTCCTGTCTTGCAGGAGCGACGGGCTGGTACCTTGCGTGAGTGTTCGCTCTGTATCCTGGCATTCCCTGGAGTCCATGCCCAAGCGATCATTCCCTCAGTATCCCGACAATCCGTGGAGCTAATTCCTGAGTGATCATTCCCTCAGGATCCTGGCGCTCCATGCTATTTTCTGAAGCCGTCTTGTTAATTAATCTTCATGGTGTGAAAGGGTGGTTTCATAAATTCATAAGTGATAGCAGCAGAAGGAGGCCATTCGGCCCATCAAGTCTACTCCGCCATTCAAGCATGGCTGATCTATTTCTTCCCCCCCAATCCCGTTCTCCTGCAATGTCCCCATAACCCCTGACACCCGTACTAATTAAGAATCTATCTATCTCTGCATTAAAAATATCCATTGACTTGGCCTCCACTGCCGTCTGTGGCAATGAATCCCACAGATTCCCCAGCTTTGGTGTGGTTCATTAACTGTAGCTTTGCCTGGTTAATCTCCTCTGCGGCATCCCCTGAGCTTCCACTCAATTGACCACACAAACACAAGGAATTGCAGATGCTGGAATCTTGTTAGAACACAAAGTGCTGGAGTAATGCAACGGGTCTGGCAGCATCTCTAGAGGACATGGATAGGTGGCGTTTCGGTTTCAGTTGAGTTGAGTTTAGTTTAGAGATTCAACGTGGAAACGGGACCCTCATTCTCCCTGTGACCTGCGTGGGTTTTCTCCCACACTCCGAAGACCTACTGGTTTGTTGGTTAATTGGCTTGATGGAACTGTAAAAATTGTCCATAGTGTGGTTAGGATAGTGTTGGTGTGCGGGGATTGTTGGTCGGTGCGGACTCGGTGGGCCGAAGGGCCTCATTTCCATGCTGCATCTCGAAACTAAACTAAACTAAATCCGAAACGTCACCTATCCATGTTCTCCAGAGATGCTGCCTGACACGTTGCGTTACTCCAGCGGTTCATGTTCTAACAAACCGACTAGGGGTCCGATTGCCGGTGTGGGAGAGCTGAGATTCCCCCTCCCACCCCGATGCAGGAGCTTGGTCGCCTCGACTGCCGGCTACGGGAGCCAAGATCATCCCGTCAACGGAAGGCTCGAGGCACCGGACCGTGGGAGAACAAAGAAGGGAAGAGATTGAACTTTTTTTTCACCTTCCATGACAGTGAGGAATGTGGAGGATGTTCATGTTGAAATGTATTTTATGTGTTCTGTTGCTTTCTATTGGTGTGACTATGGCAACTGAAATTCCTCATATGTTGCAAAACATACTTGGCTAATAAAGTATTATTGTATTGCATTGTGTGTATACATGTACTACCAAGTCCCTCTGCTCCACAACCCATCCCAGAATCCTATCGTTTACTGAGAAAGATGAAAACGGTCTTGACCTACCATCTACCTCATTGGAGATCCTGAGTATATATTTTATTGGACATTACTTGCACAAAAAGTTATTCCCTTTATCATGTATCTGTACACTGTGGATGGCTTGATTGTAATCATGTACAGACTACTGTACTGGATGTACTGCGCTAACTGGATAGCACGCAACAAAAAAGCTTTTCACTGTACCTCAGTACACGTGACAATAAACTAAACTAAAGCTATCCTGGTTTGTCTATGTTTAGGAAAGAACTGCAAATGCTGGAAAAATCGAAGGTAGACAAAAATGCTGGAGAAACTCAGCGGGTGAGGCAGCATCTATGGAGAGAAGGAGCAAGCGAAGTTTCGGGTCGAGACCCTTCTTCAGACAGAACTGTCTGAGGTTATGGGGAGAAGGAAGGAGAATGGGGTTAGGAGGGAGAGATAGATCGTGGAATATGAGCCATGACCTTGGTGAATGTCCTAGATCAGCCATGATTGAATGGCGGAGTCCACCTGATGAGCCGAATGGCCTATGAACTTCTTTATTTTTTTTTTGATTAATATTTTTATTAGAAGCCAACATATTATAAAGTATAATAACATATTATAATAGAAAAAAAACTTTTCATATACATCAATCATACATTATTAAAATTGTCAATTGTCGATTAATTCTGCTTCTAGTGATTTTTTAAAATATAGATAGAAAAAGAGAGGTAGAAAGAAAAAAGCATTACAAATATCGAAAAAGAAGAGGTGGAATGAGTTACTTATAATACGTCATTGGAGATAAGTTCGTAGGTTATGAAATATAATTTTACATCTAATCCTGAGTTCAAGCTTCAGTTGGGTTTTCATGCTGGGCCCATCTATCCCTTCAAATAGTTAATGAATGGAGCCCATATTTTAACAAAAAGTTATTGTTTGTCCATTAAGACAAGTCTAATTCTTTCTAGATGTAGGGTCTCCGACATTTCCACAATCCACATTTTAATTGTGGGGGTTATAGGACATTTCCAAAATTTTAATATTAATTTTTTCCCAGTTATTATACTGTAGTCAAGGAAGTTTCTTTGGCTTGTTGTGAGTGTTAAACTTTGTTCTGATATCCCAAGTATTATTAATTTTGAGTCTGGATCCAATTTAGTATTAACAACTTCAGAAATTATTTCAAAAATATCAATCCAGAAATTTTTGATTTTTATACAATTTGCAAAAGTATGTGTTAAATTGGCCTCTAGATGTAGGCATTTATCACTGATAGGAGAAATATGTGGGAAGATTCTATTTAGTTTTATTTTGGAGTAATGTAATCTGTGTAAGACTTTAAATTGTATTAAAGCATGTCTGGCATTTAACGAGCATTGATGTATATGTTGTAATCTTTCGTCCCAAATGTCTTTCGTTATAGAGTGACCTAACTCATTTTCCCATGTGTGTCTATATAGTTCCATCGGTGGTACCTCATTGTTTAAGAGGGTGTTATAAATATAAGCTATTAATCTTTCAGTGTTAGGATGCTTATTCAAACATTCATCAAGAATTTCTGGTTCCCTAGTCCTATATACTTGTGTATTAGATTTAACATAATCTCTAATTTGTAGATATCTGAAAAAATTATTTGAGTGCAGTCCATAATTCTGTTGTAACTCTTGAAATGACAGAAAGATGCCTTCCCTATAAAGATGTCCAATCTTTTTAATTCCATAATTTTTCCATTGTATAAAACCTCTATCCAATATGGATGGCTTGAATAAAGGATTATTTACAATGGGAAGACATAGTGGTATATTATTCAGTTTTAAAGCTTTTTAAAATTGTTTCCAAATTCGTATTCCACTATGTATTATAGGGTTTTCCTTATAGGTTTTTTTATGCAATTTTGTGGGAGCAAATATAATCGAACCAATTTCAAAAGGTAAACAGTCTTCCTTTTCCATCCTTAACCAATCTGGATATTGATCCATTTCTTCCAGCCAGAAATTCATGTTTTTAATATGGACTGCCCAAAAATAAAATAAGAAATTTGGCAAAGCCAAACCTCCGTTGCTCTTTGACTTACATAAATGTTTTTAACTTATTCTATGATTCTTATAATCCCAAATAAAGCTTGTAACAAAGGAGTCGACTTTTTTGAAAAAGGTTTTTGGGATATATATCGGAATTAATTGAAATAGGTACAGTAGTTGCGTAAGAAGATCATTTTTATAGTATTAATTCTACCAAGCATTGAAATGGGAATTGTTTTCCAGTACTGAATATTCTTGTGTAATTTATTAAGTAAGGGTGGAAAATTTAGTTTAAATAAAGAGGTATATGTCTTAGTTACATAGATTCCTAAATATTTAAGTTTATCTTTAACTATTTTAAAAGGGGATTGTTGCAATGTATTTAAATTGAATTTTGTTATTGGCATGATTTCACTTTTATTCCAGTTAATTCTATATCCTGAGAACTGACCAAATTGCGTTATTAGATTTAATAGATTTGGAATACTAGTTTCTAACTTTGTGATATATATTAGTACATCATCTGCAAATAAGGAAATTTTATTCCTTGTATCTCTGGTGTTGTACCCGTGTATTCCTGGATGGGTTCTAACGCTTTCTGCTAATGGTTCAATTGCAAGAGCAAATAATAGTGGGGGTAGTGAGCATCCTTGTCTACAACCTCTAGAAAGATTAAATTTAGCTGATAACATTTGGTTTGTTAATATTCTAGCTGTTGGATTGGAGTATAACAGTTTAATCCATGTGCAGTACTTCTCTCCTAGTTGAAATTTTTCCATTACCGAAAATAAATATGACCATTCTACCTGGTCAAATGCTTTTTCAGCATCTAACAATATAATTGCTAGATCTGCATTAGGAATTCTATTTGTATATATAATATTGAATAGTCTTCTCAAATTATAAAATGATTAACGTTTTGGAATAAAAACAGTTTGGTCGGGGTGTATTAATTTGTTAATCACTAAGCTCAATCTATGAGATAGGATTTTGGTTAATATTTTTTGATCAGTATTTAAGAGAGCTATTGCTCTATATGAACCTGGGTCTTCAGGATCCTTATCTGTTTTTGGTATAAGTATGATTGTAGATTCATTTAGAGTTTCTGGGAGTTTCTGTTGAGCATAAACGTATTTGTATAGTGTCTGTAGGCGTGGAGAAATCAGATCGTAATTTTTTAAATAAAATTCAGAGCTTAGACCATCAGGACCTGAGGCCTTTCCGTTTTTTAAAGATCTAATTGACTTCGATGTCTTTTATCGTAATTTCTGCATCTAGTGATTCTCTCTCTTTCTGATCTAAACCTGTAAGGTTACATTTCTGTAGAAATGTTTCCATTCCTGCTGATTGTTCTGTCGTTTTAGATGAGTACAGTTTTTGATAGTATTGTAAAAATCTATCATTAATATCTTTAGGCAGTGTTAATATTTCTCCCTTGTCTGATCTAATTTTGTAAATTGTTTTTTCCCCGTCCAGTTTACGAAGTTGACGCGCAAAAAGTTTTTGTGGTTTATCACCAAATTCAAAGTTTAATTGTTTTGTATGTTGATATAGTTTTATAACTTGGTCTGAGTCTATCTTGTTTAACTTATATTTCAGTACTGCAATTTTATTGTGTTTTGCCATAGATGGTGCTATTGCATTTTCTATGTCTAATTGCCTTATTTCCATTTCCAAAGTCTGTTGTTTGGCCCTATTCTCTTTGTTAAGAAATGATTGCGAAGAGATTAGTGCTCCTCGCACAAATGCTTTAAATGTTTCCCAAAGAAGATTCCAGGGCTATCATTAGCCTCAAAAAACATATTAATCTGTTTTACGCAATATTCATTACATAGTTTTTCTTTTAAGATTTGGGGGTTAAGTCTCCATTGTGACTGTGTCTCGGTCATTCCATTTAGTTTAATCATAAATGTTAGTGGAGCATGGTCTGATATTATAATATTATGATATTGCGAGTTATAGGTAAATGGGATAAGTTTAGAGTCTACTAAGAAGTAGTCTATCCTTGAGTAAGTTTTATGCACTGGTGAGTAAAATGAGTATTCTCGCCCAGATGGAGTTTCAATTCTCCAAACATCCTTAATGTTGGTAGTATTAATATATGAATTTAGAAATTCACTTGACTGAGATTTTAATTTTCTTTGAGTTGATGATCTATCCAAGTAAGCATCCAGTGTACAATTTAAGTCTCCACCGATAATTAAGTTATGTTGTGTACATTCCGGGATAGTGTTAAGTATTCTCTTAAAAAACAGGGGGCTATCAAAATTTGGTCCATACACATTAAGGAGAGTCACTTTTTTTGAATATAACTCCCCTACTAATACAATATATCTGCCTTCAATATCTTCTATCGTTGATATATGTTTAAAGGGTATACCTTTACGAATTAATATTGCAACCCCTCTAGATTTATGTGAGAATGAAGAGTGATACGCTTTAGCAATCCATTTTGTTTTCAATCTATGTTGTGCTTCCTTTTTAAGATGTGTTTCCTGGAGAAATATTATATCTGCTTTAAGTGATTTTAAATGAGCTAATACTTTACCTCTCTTGATTGGTTCATTAATTCCCTTAACATTCCAACTACAGAATTTAATTCCTTCACCCCCAAATTTTCCTATTAACGTCTTGCATCTTGTGATTAAAGTGGTCTATGTTAGAGCAGATGGCTCAGCACACTAAACCCCACCTTATACCCAAACATCAGGTAGATGAATTTTAAGTCCCGTCGGTTTTCCATCCAGATATATCTCCCTAAATAAAATATATAATTCCATTCCAAATACAAAATATAATATAACATAAGATAAAAAAGAGAAAAATAAGTTGCATTAATAACGTGTAAAGAGTAGAAAAATAAGAAAACTACAATTATGGTTAGTCCAGTTAGTGATAGCCACCCTAATGTGGCTAAGCATCTAAGGACTTCCGTAGCGTTTGGTAAAAAAAAAATATTACTAGCTCCGTACTTTCCTTAAAAGGAAAGTTTCAATCACAATGAAAGCAATTTATGGGGGGGAGGGAAACAATAGTTATATTCCATAATTGAAATAATTATTAGTCTCCAATTGAAATGTTAGTTGCAAAAAAATAAAAAAAATAAAAAATTGTTGAAGAGTAAAATCAAAAATATCATAGAAAAAACGTCCTAAATTTGTATTAATAAATTACCTGATTCACACTATACTTATATTTCATACTATTAATTAATTCAGAGTTGATCCAGTTAACAATAATTAGTATTGATTAGTATTCATAATTAGTAATAATTGTTAGAAATTAGTACTAACATGTAAATATTATATATCAGTAGCAATCTAATTGCCCAATTCTTATTGCAGATTTTGGACAGTTCTTAAGTATAATAGCTTAAAGTTCCATTTCTTCTCTGCAGGGTAACAATGTCCGATATCTTCAGGTGAATGTTGGGTGTAGGGTATTATTCAATCTTCGGACTTATTCACGATGCTCTGGGCGAATTCAAGTGCTTCTGTGTGCTTGATGAAGAAATGTTCCTTCCGCTCGTAGGTTACTCTTAATGTTGCAGGGAATAACAGTCCATATCAGTCCAGGTCGGGTAGGGGGCGCTGCTCTGGGCAGTGGCCATGTCAGCAGCGCGTCAGTTTTTTCAACTTTTTTTTATTTTTTAGTATGTTTTAAAGTGTGTATTTAATGTTTCTGTGTGTGTCTTGTGTGGGGGGTGGTGTGGGGGGGGTAAGGGGGAAACCGCTTCGGTCACCTCCTCCATGGAGAGGCAACGTTTTCCAGGTCGCCTCCCCCGTGGCCTAACATCAAGGATCGGCGCGGCCTTTCCCGGAGACGCGCCCGGGGCTTCAGCGGCGGGCGCAGCGTGGACTCTCGGCGTGGAGTGGGTGAGCCCTCGCTGGAGGGGAGTGCTTCGTTTCGCTGGCCCGGGGCAGCCGGCAGCCTGAAGTCGCGGTCTGAAGTCGCAGTCTGCAGAGCTCCAGCTGGTGCGGCGTCTACAGCCCGGGATCCCTCGTGGGGGACCCGGGGGAAGAAGAAGCCATCACTGGCGGCCCGCGGCCAACTTCTACCGCGGGGCCGGCATGGACTTACCAACACCCCTGCAAGGGAGCTTCGACCGCCGGCCCTGCAGTCTACGGTGCTTCTGGCTGCGGCGGAGACTTTAAATCTCGACAGCCGGCCTGCGGCCTACAACAACTTAAAGCCGCGGTCTCCGGTGAGGAAGAGCCGATCCTGGACTGACTCTGGACTCTGGTCCTGTCCACGGAGGGGAAATGGAGGAGGATTGGCCAAATTTTTGTGCCTTCCACCAGTGTTGAATGCTGTGGTGGATGTTTGTGTTACATTTTTTTTTTATTGTGGTTGTGTGTTCTTATTATTGTATCGCTGCTGACAACCCAAAATTCCACCAGCTTGGCTGTGTGGTCATTAAAATACTATATACTATACTATCTCAAATTGTTTATATTGTTAAGTATTCTTCTTGTTTCTGTAAACAGCGCTCTCTTCTTGGCGACTTCCACAGGGTAATCTCTAAATATACTGATCTTGTCTCCTTCCAATATGAGGTTTCTGCTTTGAACAATTATCTTCATCATATTATCCAAAACATGGTCATATTGCACCTTCACTATCAGTTGTCTTGGGGGGGCGCCCTCCCTTGGGCGACGTCTCGATACTCTGTGCGCTCGGGCATGTAGTGGTGATTGATCCAAATTCAAGACTTTTTTCAGTAGATCTGCAGCAAATTCACGGGGGTCACGATTCCCCTCTCTGACTTCCTTGATGCCCACGATTCTTAAATTCTGGCGTCTCTGTCGTCCCTCCAAATCAATACATTTTTCGGTTATTTGATGTAATAACTTTGATAGCCGTTTATTCTCAGCAATAAGTTTATTTGTAGTTTCGGTGCTCGTCTCAGCAATTTCCTCTAATTCCGTCACAACCTGTTGGTGTTGATTTAATGTCTGGAGGATAGGCTCCAACTTAGAATCAAATTTAGATTCCATCGAATTCAGTTTATCATTTACTTCTTCAATATTTTGTTTCAAATTTTCTTCCATGAGTAACTTCCAATCTTCCAGAACTTCATGTATAGAAGCTGTAACTTCTTCTTTAATTTGTTCTTTAATTTCCTCTTTAAAAGAAATCAGATCCTTTTTAAGATTTTTAATTTCTTTCATTATATTAGAGATTTCCTGTGTAATGAAGATTTTTAATTCTTCCACATCTGTCTTTTTCTTCTTTGAGATATCTTCTTGGGATGCTGTTAAAACTGAGGCCGAGGCTTCAGTTGGGCCTACCTCATTTCCCTTGCCGGTTTTTCTCGCCTTGGGGGGGGGTATGTTGAATCAACATGCTGCCGGTGTCGCGCGCCTGATGACGTCACGAACTTACTGCAAACAATCGGTGCCGTTTACTGCAGGTAGGTCCCGTCTTTTTCCCCCGTTTTCAGCGTTTTTTTCACGGAGCTAGTCGGCGCGAGTCTCTCCTACTCCATAGCGCCACCGGAAGTGATGAACTTCGTCTTTGCCACAGAACCCCCGTTCCCTGAAGAAAGAGGACATCTCCGATGCCCTGGGTTGGAACACCTCATCCTGGTTGCAGATGCGACGTAAACGGAGGGGTTGGGAGTAGGGGATGGAGTCCTTACAGGAAGCAGGGTGGGAAGAAGTGTAGTCCAAATAGCCATGGGAGTCAGTGGGTTTATAGTAGATGCCGGTCAGTAGTCTATCACCTACGATGGAGATAGTGAGGTCTAGAAATGGTAGGAGAATGTCGGAAATGGTCCAGGTGTATTTGCGTGCCGGATGGAGGTTAGTGGTGAAATGGATGCAGTCAATGAATAGTGTGTGGGTGCAGTAGGTAGCACCAATGCAGTCGTCGATGTAGCGGAGGTAGAGGAAGCGTGGCCTCAGACATGTAGAGATCAGCAGGCTAGACTACCACGGCACCTCCCTTGTCGGCAGGTTTGATCACCCAGTCGGGGTTGTTGCAGAATGAGTGGAAGGCTGTATGTTCATGTGGGGGGGGAGAGGTTAGAGTGAGACAGGGGAGTGGAGAAGTTGAGGTGGTTGATGTCCTGCCGGCAGTTTAAAATAAAAAGGTCTAAAGCTGGTAGATGGCCATGAGGGGGGGGGGGGGTCCAAGAGGAGGGGGTCATCACTGGGGGGCGAGGACTCCTTCCCATGGAAGACCCTTATTCTTAAACTGTGTGACCCCTGGTTCTGGACTCCCCCAACATAGTCAAGTCAAGTCACATTTATTTATATAGCACATTTAAAAAACAACTCTCGTTGGCCAAGGTACTTTACATTTGTTATAAGAATAGCACAAACAAAACAAACAACATACATATATACATGTAGCCCTCACTCAGAGGACGTCAGGAAAGGCTTGGGAGTATAGATAAAACATAGGGAATATTTTTCCTCAATCTGATGCCTGTCCAATCCCCTAAGAATTTTCCATGTTTCTTTAAGATACCCTCTCATCCTTCTAAATTCTGGTGAATTTAAGCCCAGTCGACTTCTTCCTGCTGATTTTTTTAAATCCTCTGTCTGTTTAAAAGCAGATTCTCACTTGCAGCAAGATTCCTCTTCACCCTCAGCCTTCAGTTTTTGCAGCAGAAAAACCAAAGCCAATGGTGATAAGGAAATGTAGAATGGTTCACTGTTAGCTGAGGGGAAGGTGACTATGTGGCATACAACCAGTAATATTTAATCAGGAGGACAGTAGAACTAGTCGTAGAACTAGGATGGCGGTGGGGACTACAGCAGTATCGACCCGAAACATCACCCATTCCGGAGATGCCGTCTGTCCCGCTGAGTTACTCCAGCATTTTGCATCTGTCCTCGGCTTCAGTACAAGTTTTGGTGATGACAAGAGGAACAGAAAGATGGATAAGATCATAAGGTCAGAGGTGATAGGAGCAGAATTAGGCCATTCGGCCCATCGAGTCTACTCCACCATTCAGTCGTGGCTGATCCAGACCATTCACCAAGATCATGGCTCGTCTTCCACAAGCACACCATTTCCCTGCACGACCTCCACTCCCTCAAAGCCCCTCAAATCCAGAAATCTATACACAAGAAGACATGGTCATGTGATAGGGGCAGAATTAGGCAATTCGGCCCATCGAGTCTACTCTGCCATTCAATCATGGCTGATCTATCTCTCCCTCCTATCCCCATTCTCCTGCCTTCTCCCCGTAACCCCTGACACCCATACTAATCAAGGAAATGGCTGAGTCTCCGAAGTTCTCCCGCACCAAGAGCCTTAGAGCTTGTACCTGGTTGGAGGAGGAGGTGGAGGCAGCGACTGGTGTCCATCTAACCGGCCGAGTGAAGCACTTCGTGAAGCCACGCTGGTAGCACTCTCTCACCTGTTGGTAGAAAGGCACACAGGGTTCATAGTGGAGCCTCCAACAAACACCAGGCAGGCGCAGGCCAGCGATCAGCTTCGTATTTTGGTTCCGTTGACAATGGGCTTTCATGCCAATAATCACAGAGTAGATAGGCGCAGATCAGCTAGATTGGCACCGGACACTGGTCGGGCGAGGAGAGGGATGTGGGGTCACCGGCCTGCAGGAACCTGGGCCTCACTTGGTCTTACCTGGGCTTACCTAGGCGTAACTAGCCTTACCTGGGCTTAACTGGGGCTTAACTGGTGCTTAACCTGTCTTACCTGGCCTTACATGGCCTTACCTGGGCTTAACTGGCCTTACCAGGGCTTAGCTGGCCTTATCTGGGGCTTACCTGGGCTTACTTAGTCGTAGAGTCAAAGAGTGATACAGTCTGGAAACAGGCCCTTCGGCTCAACATGCTCACACCGGCCAACAATGTCCCAGTTACCTAAGCTTGATCCATAACCCTACAAACCTGACCTATCCATGTACCTGTCCAACTGTTTCTTAAACGATGGGATAGTCCCAGCCTCAACTACCTCCTCTGGCAGCTTGTTCCATACACCCACTGTGTGAAAAAGTTACCCCTCAGATACTTATTAAATCTTTTCACTTTCACCTTGAACCTATGTCCTCTGGTCCTCGATTCCCCTACTCTGGGTAGGACTGTACATCTATTCTATTCCTCTCATGATTTTACCTGGCCCAGGTAAGCCCAGGTAAAGCCCAGGTAAGATACCTGGGCTTACCTGGGGCTTACCTGGATCGGGGAGGGAGGGGGGTTCCAGTACTTCCAGCACATGCACCCGACTTTGGAATTTGGACTTTTTCTTTTGTAAACTGCACCAAAATATGGCGACTATGCATTTGTGGGTTGTGCTAAAGAATTTGACCATGCCGTGCATACTCGACAGTAAAGAACCATTCCACCAGAAGAGGGTGGCACAGTGGTAGAGTTGCTGCCTCACAGCGCCAGAGACCCGGGTTCTATCCTGTCTACGGGTGCTGTCTGTACGGAGTTTGTACGTTCTCCCTGTGACCTGCGTGGGTTTTCTCCGGGTGCTCCGGTTTCCTCCCACACTCCAGGACTGTTTGGAGTCTGTAGAGTGGGCAATGTTCAGGGACTCGGCAACAGACCTGAATGAATACGCCACAGTCGATACAGACTTCATAAAGAAATGTGTGGAGGACTGCATCCCAACAATAACCTTCTGAGTGTTTCCTAACCAGAAGCCTTGGATGAATCATGAGATCCACATTCTTCTGAAGACCAGATCCCGGGCATTCAGGTCTGGAGATACAGAGGTCTACAAGAAGTCCAGATACGACCTTGGTAAGGCCATCAAAAAGGCCAAAAGGGACTTCTGCTCCAAGCTGGAGGATGAGACGGATGTTCGGCAACTGTGGCAGGGCTTGAATGCCATCACCTCCTACAAGGCGGAATCAGGAGGCAGTCCAAATGTCAGCGAAGCATCACTCCCTGACGAGGCCAATGTGTTTTACACACGCTTTGATAGGGAGAACACTGATGTGCCTTCCCGAGCCCCCATTCGCCATGATGGTTTTTCGGTCACAGTCACAGAGGTCGACGTCAGAAGATCCTTCAGAGGGGTGAACCCTCGGAAAGCGCCTGTACCTGATGGCATACCCGGGCGTGTTTTAAAAACCTGTGCGGACCAACTGGCTGGAGTTTTTACGGACATTTTCAACCTCTCACTTCTGAGGTTCCCACCTTCTTTAAAAGGGCATCAATAATACCGGTGCCCACGAAGTGCAAGGTGACGTGCCTCAATGACTCTCGACCAGTGGCACTAACGTCTGTGGTGATGAAGTGCTTTGAGAGGCTGAACATGGCGCAAATCAACTCATACCTTGACAAAAACCTGGACCCACTGCAGTTCGCTTACCGCCACAACAGATCAACAGTGGATGCGATCCATTCTGCTCTGGACCACTTGGACAACAAAAACTCATATGTCAGGCTGTTATTCATTGCCTACAGCTCGGCATTTAATACCATCATCCCCTCCAAGCTGGTTACCAAGCTCTCAGATCTGGGTCTCTGCGCATCCGTCTGTAATTTGATTCTCGACTTCCTCATTCAAAACCACAGTCTGTCCGTATTGGTGGAAATGTGTCATCCTCGATAACAATCAGCACGGGAGCACCTCAAGGCTGCGTGATCAGGCCCCTGCTGTACTCACTCTATACTCACGACTGTGTAACTGGACATAGTGCAAACTCCATCATCAAGTTCGCCGACGACGCCACTGTTGTGGGACGAATCACTGATGGGATGAGTCAGAGTATAGAAGAGAGATCGAGCAACTGTCCATATGGTGCCAGCACAATAACCTGTCCCTCAACACCAGCAAAACCAAGGAACTGATTGTGGACTTTGGAAGCCGTAGGATGGGGACCCACAGTCCCATTTATATCAACGTAGATGGTGGAAAGGGTCAAGAGCTTCAAATGCCTGGGCGTGCATATTTCCGAAGATCTGTCCTGGTCCCAGACCACTGATGCAATTATAAAGAAAGCACATCAGCGCCTCTACTTCCTGAGAAGATTACGGAGAGTTGGTATGTCAAGGAGGACTCTCTCGAACTTCTACAGGTGCACTTTGGCAACTTGAGCGTACAGGACAGGAAAAGGCTGCAAAAAATTGTAAACACTGCCACCATCATCGGCTCTGACCTCCCTACCATCAAGGCGATCTATCGCAGTTGTTGCCTCAAAAAGCTGCCAACAACATCGCTGCCAACATCATCAAGGACCCACACCATCCTGGCCACACACTCATCTCTCCGCTGCCATCAGGTAGAAGGAACAGGAGCCTGAAATCTGCAACATCCAGGTTCAGGAACGGCCTCTTCCCCTCAGCCATCAAACTATTAAACACAACTCCAAAGAAACTCTGAATTTTACTTCGGAGTCACGCGAATGACTGCGTGAAGAAGAGCCCGTCCAGCCGCACACGCGTCCTATCGTCAGACGCATAGCGCAGCGACCGTGTGTAAGTAAAACGCCTGAAGGTAAGCGGTTTTCTTGCGTTTTCAGGTCGCTTTCTTCAGAGAAACTTGTAGTTGTGCAACACAAGTTAGAATGGAGAAAGGACGTAAGAGACGTACCGCAGGTAAACTCGAGAAAGACCGCGGGTCTGCGAGTAGCGGGCACCCGTTTGAGGAGTCGGTGGCAGCGAGGCCATCGACTTTAGAAACGGTTAAAAGAAATACCGTTGCAGCGCCATTAGGTCGCAAGGCAGGCAAAAAGCCGGGTGGCCAGCAGACTCTGAGGAATCAGACCGGAGGAACCCCGCCTCAGGCAGACATTTTGTCTATTCGGGTCCGCGTTGGCCTACGGGAGATCCAGCGCAGGGAGTGCCTGGGGAAGTTCCAGCTCAGCGTTGGCCTACAGGAGAGCCAGCGCAGGGAATGCTTTGGAAGGTCCGGCTCAGCGTTGGCCTACAGGAGAGCCAGCGCAGGGAGTACTTGGGAAGGTCCGGCTCAGCGTTGGCCTACAAGAGAGCCAGCGTCAGCAATGCCAGAATAAGGGCATTTTATGCATTGGCCTACAGGAGAGCCAGCGCCAACAATGTCTGAAGGAAGACAGTATAGGCTGTACAGTTTGGACCGCTGCATTATCAGCATTTACAGCAAGCATATGTACAGGCATTGAGGATACATTCAGGGCATTTTGACAGACCCATGTAATTGCCAGTTGCAGTTTTTACTGAAATACTATGGTGGATCATGAGTGTCTCAAATGCTTCCAGAGAGATCCTGGTTGAAACACCTTCCATTATTCTACAGACTGATTTAATGCTCTAGGTTGGGGTGCTACTTATACTATTTCCAGCTGTGGAGGTAGATGGAAAGTGGAGAAAGTACCTTTGATCCAATAACAATGGATCATTTACTGTGAGCTTTTAGGAACATTTTATGGGCCTAAAGCTTATTGCTCTAATATGCAAAATTTGCTTGTTTAGGTACAGATTGACAACACTACGGAATAGAAACGTATGTTAATCATTTGAGTGGTATTAAGTCAGAATCTTGTGATTGGCTAACGTGATCTGGACCTGGTGTTTTACCAGAAATATTTGGTTTCGGCAATCTACCTACCAGGTAGATTCAAAATAGTTGCAGACGTAAGGTCACGTAAATTCAATGACAAAACAGAATGGATGTTGGATCGTGACAAATTTAATAAAATTGTTGCAAGGTTCGGGATGCCAGAGATTGACTTGCTTGTATCCAGACTTAACCACCAATTACCTAAACATGTGTCATGGGAACCTGATCCTGGGCAGTAGCGGTGGATGTTTCTCGCTGCATTGGGGTACAATGTTTTTTGTATGCATTTCCTCCATTTTGCCTTATTTAGTCAGTGTATACAGAAGATCAAACAGGACGCCGCTTCGGGAGTATTGGGGGTACCAGATTGGCCTACATAACCATGGTACCCTCTGGTGTTGAAAATGATCACAAAGCCCTTATGATTTTTCCCAAACAAAATAAACCTGTTTGTGCACCCTATAACTGATGATTCACATCCTTTAAATAATCGTATTGGTTTGTTGGTTTGCAGATTCTAAGGAGTGCCATATCTCGAAGAGGACTATCAGATCGTACTGCGGATGTTATTGCGGAAACCTGGAGGGATAGTACCCAGAAGCAGTATATTTCTTACATAAGGAAATGGGAGGTGTTTTGCTTAAGGCAGAATATTACATATCACACTGCAGACATCCTGTTAGAATTTCTGTCAACTCTTGAGTTTGATTGGCAGTTAAGCTATAGTGCTATCAATACTGCAAGAGTAGACCTGGAGTCACAGGATGTAAGTTGGGGTTTTCAGCATATTCTACGGATCCACGTCTATGTGTAGTATCACATTTACGATGTTACATTAAAGCCACCAGAACCTTAAGAGGTGCAGTATCAGCATTCTTTATCAGCCATAAATAACCGCATAAGAAAGTGTCGGTTCAGACTATTTCATAATGGCTGAAGCAGGTGTTGGTTGATGCAGGTATTGATACTGATAAATTTATATCTCATTCCTCCAGGGCGGCATCAACATCGGCGGTCAAGGATTTGGATGTCCCAATAGACCATATCCTGGCGGCCTCACGATGAGCAAGTGAAAGGATGTTTCACAAGTATTACCATAAGAAGATTACAGAACCTGTGGTTATTTGGTGGTGCTGTTTTAGATTCAGTATTAAGTTTCAACTTGTGATAAAGGGGTTACTATTGTTGTGATAAATTAACCATTAACTGGTTGCATCTATGTTGTGGTTATGCACTGTTGATTGCTTCACGCATTTAGAGTCAATCAATGCAGTGAGACGCCTGGATTTGAATCTACGGCATGAAATCAGAGCTTTAAAATCTTCACGCAGTCACTCACGTGACTCTGAAGTAAATAGTAAGATTAAACGAGAACTTACAGTTTGAAGTTGATCTTTATTTTTATGAGGAGTTACGATGAGGGACTACGTGCCCTCCGCTCCCACCCTCATAAAGGTCAAGCTGATAGTTCTAGTCTTCACGTATCTTACTAGCATACTTCAGTAATTATTATCTGTGATTTCACCCCGCTGCTTTGAAGATTGACGTGTGTGCGGCTGGACGGGCTCTTCTTAACGTGATCCCTAAACGTAACTCCTCATAAAATAAAGATCAAACTTCAAACTGGTAAGTTCTCGTTTAATCTTACTATTATAACATCCCATTGCACTTTATCTGTTTATTTATGTGTGTATATATATATATATTCTATGGTATATAGACACACTGATGATATACACAATAAATAAACAGATAAATAGATACAAGAAATTGCCTTGGTGCTCCACCCGCAAGTGACAACATGACATACAGTGACAATTAGGAATAACTCATAAAACATTAAACACTAATAATAAAATATTATTGATTAAACATGTGAATTAAATACTTGGTCACTCTCTGGCTCTCTTCTCCACCCCCCCCCCTGGGTTCCCACTCTCTACCCCTGGGCCACTTTCCACCGGGCCTCCCCCCCCCCCCCCCCCCCCCCCCGGCGCCGCCATTAGCCTGAGCCCCCTTTCCCCGTCCCCAGCTCACCCGGGCCGCCGGCCAATGCGGTCCCCTTTATCTCAGCCAAGACCAGGTCTCCGGCCTTGTCGTCCCACTGGCGGTTGATCCTCGACTTGTTGGGGCCGCCCCGCCCGCTCTCGCGCTCAGGCCCAGGCTGGCATTGACCCGCCGCTGCTCGGCTCACCCCGCCTGGACGACCATCGGCGCCCGGCTCACCCCGCTTGGCCTGGATGACCATCACTGATCCGCTCGCCCGCCTGGAGGACCACTGGCTCCCATCACGGAGTGATGAGGCTCAGTATTGTCCCGCATCCTTCAGTCTCCCCCTCCCAGGGCGCCGTCCTGTGTGGTATGGCTGCCCAGCCTGCAGCTGTCCGTTTTCATCTTTTTTAATTTTTAGTTAGTTAGTTGTTTTGTTTTTTTAGGAGTTCTATTATTTTTTATGTGGGGGGTAGGGGAAACTACTTTCTAGGGTCCATACCTGGTCGGAGAGGCAGCTTTTCTCTGGGCTGCACTTTCGACCCGTCCTCACGGCCTACCAGCGGGCCTGGAGCGGCGTTTCCTGAGGGGACCGCCCAGAACCTCGCCTTCGGCGGCGGCACAGCGCTGGAGCGCTATCGCGGAGCGGAGCTGGCGATGCCTTGCCCGGGTCGCCGCGCTGGAACTCCGGTGAGCTGGGACCGCCGGTGAACATCGTGGAGCTGCAGGTCTGTGGAGCGACCAGCTGTGGGCGGTGGCGCTGAACTTTACATCGGGAGCCTGGGATCTCGCGACGAGATCGCCAGTGGTGGAGCTCCATCCAGCGCGGCCTGTCGGCTTCAGAAGCCGCGGACTCCGGTAGGGAGACGGCCGTTCCAGGTGTCCCAAGCTGCTGAGAGGGTTCTCCCGACGCCGGAGCACCATCACCCGGCGAAGAAGGGCCTGTAACATCGGCCCCCGTAGCGCCGACTGTGGAGGTCTATATAGGCCAGACTATGGGTGGACAAGGGGATATGGACTGGACTTTGTGCCTTCCCCCACAGTGGGATCCATTGTGGGGGGATGTTTTTATGTTTTATGTTAAATTTCTTTAATGTTGTGTCTATTTGTGCTGCATGGCAAGAACAAATTTCACTACACCATTTGGTGTATGTGACAATAAATGTCCTTTGTCCTTTGTCCTTTGTCCCCTCCCTCCCTCCCTCCCCTTCATCTCCCCTACCTCTCTTAGCCACCCTCTCTCTCTCCCTTCCCTCCCCTCCCCTTCCTTCACTCTCTCCCTCCCCTCCCTCTCTCCCTCCTCTCTCTCTCAAACCTTCCTCACTCCTTCCCTAACCTGTTCCCTCAATCCCTCTCATCCTTACCCCCATCTGTCCCCTCACTCTCCCCTCCTTCACCCCCTCACTCCCACTTTTACCTCAATTCCTCCCTCGTCTCTAGTCCTCCATCCTCTCACTCCCACCAGTTCCTTCCTTCCTCCTGTTCCTTCATTCCCCTCATCCCTCCCTCCCTCCACCCCGCCTGTTCACTCCCTCTACTCCACTTTTCCCTCATGCCCCTGCTCCTCTCTAGCCCTGCTCCCTCTATCCCTTCACTCCCTCCCTTCTCTCTAGCCCTCCTCACTTGTTCCCTCCCTCACTCCCTCCATTCTAGCCCTCATCTCTCCACTCCCTCTACTGCCAGTGTTCCCTCACTCACTCCCCTCTCTAGTCCTCCCCCTTCTACCTACCCCCCACATATTCCCTTCAACGACTCTGCTTCTGTTTGCAGTTTTATTTTATTTTTAAAAATACTGTATTGGAGGTAATATAAACCTGAAATATATAAAGAGAATATTGACTAACTTGCACAAGTAATGAAATGTTTCCAACGCCATTCTTTGCCAAAGGGAATGCCAATAGGCAGTGGGTTTTAACACAAATTGTAACAGGTTTGTGTGCAGACGGGAGGGTGATCTTTTCCCACCCCTCTCTCCCCACCATCTGTTTCTCCCCTTCCACTGTGTCTCTCCTCTTCCCCTGTCCCTCTCCCCTCCCCCCTGTGCCCCCCATCGCTCCCACCCCTCTCTCCACATACTCATCTCTCCGTCACCCCTACTCCTCTCTGTCAACCCACCCTCTCTTCCCTTCCTTCTCTTCTCAGCACCTCTCATTCTCTCACCCGATCTCTCTCACCCTCCCCTCCCCCCTCCCACCCGTCGCTCCACTCTGCTATCTTCCCCCCTTCCCCACTAGTCTCTCTCTCTCCCCCCTTCCTCCTCGTCTCTCACAGCTCTGCAGAGTATTTATATTCAGCAGCTTCTCCATGTATTTACAGCGTTGATGACAGATTTATTGACGCTTAATCCGTTCCACGGGGCGGCGGGATTCCAATCTCCTGCGCCCACTCCGCTGGACACCTGGGTCTGGAGGAAGGGGCTAGCAGTGCCTGCCCTGCGATTAGCCACCACCGCCAGCAGGCTTGATAGCAGACCAACACGAAGCTCCGCTTGGTGACCAGTCTTATCTCTGTCTGGGGATCGCTCCTATATGCCTATATTGGATGTGCCTATATAGAATATAAAGTACAAGAGACTACGAGGACTCTTGATGGAAAGGTGGCACTTGTGAATTGGAGTTTAGAGACTCGTTGGTTGGCTTTGGTTTGGATGGGGGAGCCGAGGAACATCTGGAAGATTGGTTGCAGCCCCAGCTTATGCCCCTTGCCCACCCTATATACCACCTCCACCTTCTGCACCTCGTGCCTCACAGACCTCCTGTGTCTGCAGCACCGCCCACACCCACTGCTGATTGTGATCCTTTAGCATCACCCGCTCCGCAGACAGCAGCACCCACTTACAGTTCCGTGACCCCAACAGCTCCCGCACTAACAGACACCCCAGTAGCGCTCGGTACAAGGAGCAAGACAAAGAAATTAGCACCCGCATTCCGAGAGAAAGAACCAGTTTACGAACCACCTAAACCTTGGAGAATAAGACGGCCACCCAGAGAGAGAAGACAGTCTTTTAGAAATGATCGTCTTCCCCTTGTGATGAGGGTGTGACATCGGAGGGTGATCTAATCTAAACAATATGGATTGGTCAGAGAATAGTGCAAGTCAAATGGCCCGTGTGTTAGGTATCATTGGAAAGACATTAGAAAGCAAGAGAAACAGCCCCAAATTAAGGCAAAGACTGAATATGTTATAATGAAGGAAGCGCCAAGAGAGTTATGGAGTAGTCCCCAGACAAGACCACAGCATAATGCGCCAGTATGGGCAAGGGTGCCAGAACCGGAGTATCCAGGTTACCCTGATGAACCACCTCCCTTAGAACCAATTCCCCAAGACGCTGGAGAGGGAATAGAGTATTGGGACCAGACCAATGTTATACCTGTGGCGTACAAGCTCACTGAGGTAGGGAGTGCCCGACACGAAAACGACAGGAAGGAGGGGGCCAACAGAGAGAGCAGAGAGGGAACTGGCAAGGAATCAGGGACAGAGAAGACAAACACCCTTCTCTCAAAATAATCCATTCTCACGTTCCTGATTAGCTAACTTGGTGGTGAATTAATGCAAATCTGATGAAGAACCTGTACTATCATTGCGAGTGGAGGGAAGGATATGCACCGTTTTGGTAGATCCAGGGGTATCCATGTCATCTCTTCAATAAACCTATAACCTTCCCAAGTCTAGGGAAGTTCAGAGCCTGTCTGGATTCCAGGGACAAGTTTGCCAGTACCCCATTTCTATGCCAGTCGAAGTGGTGTATCAATGCAAGGCCATCAAACATAGATTTGTAATAACAACTGGATTGGATTGCAATTTACTGGCTATAGATTTGCTCTGTGCATTTCAATTAAAATTTGAATGCAGCGATGGTGGAATAATAGTAACCCCATGGGCTCCTGAAAGGCAATGCTACTCGTCAGTAACACCCCAATGGTGGTCCATAGGCTCAGATGATTAGCCCCCGCTTAATATCACATTGGTCTATGATAGAAGTGGCAAAAATAAAGAATTTGAAACCTTTTTCAGGCCTCAAGAAGGAACAAAATGGGACGTGAATATTTTAGCACTGGTAACAGGCCAAGATGGAACTGCAGAGTATGTTAAGATACCCCTAGATTTACGGAAACGAGCTTCAGAGGTTACTCACACATAACAAGGAAGGTGAATTTTTCAGCAAATGAGAAGGACGGGAGCGATTGTTAAGAAAGCAATTGATCTGTCAGATCTGAATATGTATCAAGAACAGAGCTGTTGAGATTTACCAGTCCCCGAGGACAGTTGTTGCCCAGCTACGCCAGCATCTGGGTAGTGAGGTGTGTGAATATTTGGACCCGCAAGTGTGGGTAGAAGACACTACTCAGGTAGGATGTGTTCATATTGATCTCATCCAGGTAGCTCATCAGAAAGGGGTAACACTGCCCTCGATACAGTAGTACCCATTGAAACAACAGGCAATTCCGAGTATAGACAAACTGATTCGGGGATTGCTGGAACAAGGCATCCTAGTAGAGTGCCAATCCATTTGTAATACACCGATCCTTGCAGTGCCCAAGGCAGGGAAAGAGGGTCAGTACAGACTGGTCCAGGACTTAAGATCTATCAATGCAGTGGTAGAACTGCTCATGCCTTGGTGCCGAACCTGGCTCATATTTTAGCCTTGATTCAGTGGAGTCGAAGATTTTTTCAATTGTAGATCTACAGCATGCCTTCTTCTCATTACCTCTGCACCAAAACCGCCAGTACATATTTGTATTTACTTACAGGGGACAACAATATACATGGATAAGATTACCCAGGGATTTATTAATTCGCCCACCTTATTTCTTGACGTCTTCAAGGACAATTAAACACCTTAAACTTTAAAAGTAAATCCACTCTGGTTCAATATGTGGCCGACCTATTGCTGGCTAGTTTTTGATGAGCTGAGCAACCGTGAGGATACCACTCAATTATTGAACCACTTGGCAACGTTTGGATACATTGTCCCTGAGTCCAAAGTATTAATGTCTCAACAAAAATTAAAATTCCTGGGAGTGATAATTTTGGCCACGGAAGAAGTCTGGAGAATAGTAGAATTGAACCAATTTGTGAATTTCCTGTACCAAAAGAGGCGACGCAGATGAGACAGGGGCGTGGCATGGTGAACTAGTGCCGACCATGGATCCCTAATATTACATTAGACACCAAGGAATTGACTTCTTTTATCAGCCTAGAGGGCGAATTTCAGTTGTCCGAAGAAGCTCAGAAAGCTTTAGAGAATTTAAAGAGATCCTCAATGCAGGCTCCAGCATGAGGAAGGCCACTCCATGATAGACCCTTCCAACTTTACTGTACCATTCTTTCCGAATGTTCAACTGCAGTCCTCACCTTAAAACGTGGGTATAAGCACAGACCAGTGGCTTATTATTCTTCGAAGCTTGACCTAGCAGCGAGAGGACACCCAATATGCACCCAGATCTTAGCAGCAATCTATAATAGTTTCAGTCTGCTGCAAACCTGACCTTACAGCAAGAGATAGTAGTGTACAGTTCCCATTCAGTGGCAACCTTGTTAGGACAACTGCAAACTCAGCATCTGACAATGGCTTGTCAAAACAAATATGAAATCTATCTTTTGCATAATCCAAAACTCCAGTTCAGATACTGTACAACTTCAGATCCGATATCTTTTCTTATTTCACCACTGAAGGAACAGTCAGAATCAGGACATGACTGTTTATTTGTAATACAGGAAGAGACATCTGTGAGGGAAGATCAGAAGAGCGCTCCTATCGTAGACCCTGATCTGACATTATACGAGGATGGAAGTGCATCTATTGGGCCCCAGGGAGAGAGACTCTCTGGGTACACTATCATAGACCAGGATGGGAACAGTGTAGAGGCAACTGCCTTCCAGTCACCCTTTTCAGCCCAACGGGCTGAAGAGATCTGAAAGTAAACATATATACAGATTCTAGATGGTACACAAAAATGCTGGAGAAACTCAGCGGGTGCAGCAGCATCTATGGAGCGAAGGAAATAGGTAACGTTTCGGGCCGAAACCCTTCTTCAGACTGATAGGGGGTGGGGAGAAGAAAGGAAAAAAGGAAAAGGAGGAGGAGGAGCCCGAGGGCTGGGGGAGGGGAGGAGACAACCAGATGGCTGATGAAGGGGAGGGGACAGCCAGGGCTAGCAGAATTGGGAGAATTCAACGTTCAGGCCACCAGGATGTAGACTGCCTAAGCGGAATATGAGGTGCATTTCCTCCAATTTACGG
The DNA here is from genome assembly GCA_038087875.1 of Malacoraja senta. NCBI lineage: Eukaryota > Metazoa > Chordata > Chondrichthyes > Rajiformes > Rajidae > Malacoraja > Malacoraja senta. The sequence continues at coordinate 10,213,004 of CM075992.1, forward strand.
TGTTGCTCGCTGTGGCCATGGAGGAGACCCAGGACAGAGAGGTCAGATACGGAATGGGAGGGGGAGTTGAAGTGCTGAGCCACCGGGAGTTCAGGTTGGTTATTGCGGACCGACCGGAGGTGTTCGGCGAAACGATCGCCAAGCCTCCGCTTGGTCTCACCGATGTAGATCAGCTGGCATCTAGAGCAGCGAATGCAATAGATGAGGTTGGAGGAGATGCAGGTGAACCTCTGTCGCACCTGGAACGACTGCTTGGGGTCCTGGAATGGAGTGGAGGGGGGAAGTGAAGGGACAAGTGTTGCATCTCTTGCGGTTGCAAGGGAAAGTACCAGGGGAGGGGGTGGTATGGGAGGGAAGGGAAGAATTGACAAGGGAGTTACGGAGGGAGCGGTCTTTGCGGAAGGCAGACATAGGGGGAGATGGAAGATGTGGCGAGTGGTGGGTCACGTTGGAGGTGGCGAAACTGACGGAGGATCACTTGTTGTGCAGTCGCTTGGGCAGTCTACATCCTGGTGGCCTGAACGTTGAATTCTCCCAATTCTGCTAGCCCTGGCTGTCCCCTCCCTTCATCAGCCATCTGGTTGTCTCCTCCCCTCCCCCAGCC
>CM075992.1:10213807-10273807 GCA_038087875.1 Malacoraja senta
AGAGCGCACGGGGGCTGCAGGAGCACCAACGGATATACAGACCATGATGGAGAGGGTGAGGGCAGACTCTACGATGGCAGTATAAAATTGGACCATCATTGCCTGCGGCAGATTGTGTTTTCTCAGCTGTTCAGCTTTTTTCACTGTGAAGTCGATGGTGGCCTCCCATTGATCTATCGAACAATGATCAATCTCCATTTTTTTAAAACTCCTTTGTCCTGTTTTCACTCCTTACACTTCCTTATCTCTGTACCTCCCTTCAGACTGAACAAGGGTCTCGACCCGAAACGTCACCCACGTGACTCTGCTCAATGGCAGGTGGTGGGGCCCGCACCAGTCCCCCTCGGATTGGCGGTGACGTGAGGACACCGGTCTAACGCACCCTCTGTGGTTGCGGCTGACGTCACGGCGCAGGGCGGGCAGAGATGCGGGCGGGCGGCACGACGCGGGTCCCGGATGCTCAACGCACCCCACTCCCCCACATCCCCCCTCCCCCCTTCAAGCACTAGTAATGTTCATGCGTCAGTAATGTCCTGTTTGCCCGCAGTTGACCCTCTGTGTTCCCCTCCTACAGGGTTTAGGAGCTGTTGCTGTGGACGGAGAGATGGGGACGTGAGCGGCCATTGAGGGCAGGCAGGGTGCCGGTGAGCCTCCCACCCCCCCTCCCCCCCCCCCATCTGCTCGGTGTGTGGGCTGAGCTTTGAGGGGCTGAGCTTCGATGGAGGACATGATGGGGCACAACAAGGAGAAGCGTTATGAGTGCGATGTGTGTGGCAAGGCCCGGCAGCACTGGTACCTGCTGGAGACCCACCGGAGGGTGCACACGGGAGAACGTCCCTTCGACTGCTCGGAGTGCAGCAAGAACTTAACCCGATACGAGACCGCGTGCACTCCGGCGAGATGCCCTTCGGCTGCTCCAACTGCATCAAGCGGTTCATCCGCTCCAACAGCCTGCTGGAGCACTGGCAAACCCACAGCGGCGAGCACCGCCTCACCTATGCCCAGTGCGGCAAGGGCTTCACCTGCTCCTCCAAGCTGCTGTCCCACCAGCAGGTGCACACTGGTGACCGCCCCTTCTCCAGGCCCTTCGGCGGCTCCGACTGCGGCAATACTTCAAGACAGTGTATGACCTGAAGATCCACCGGTGAGTGCACACGGGCGAGAAGCCCTTTTGCTGCTCCACCTGCGACAAGAAATGTTCAATTCGTCGAAGCTGCGGATGAACTGGCGGTGTGGAAGGATAATTAATATCCTTCCTTATTTAATTTTGATTGGAATTGAATAAGGTAAGGAAAGGGTGCTTATGATTGGCTTGGAAAGTGGATAGTGGTACGGGCCGCCTGAAAGTTGAGATAGAATAATGTCATGATGCCCTTGTATTGTGTTTGACTTGTGTTAACCATCTGTTGTTGAATAAGATTAACATAAGCGAAATGTATGTTATGACTAATGAAATAATTGGTATCCGTGTAGTTGATAGAATATTTTCGTAGAGTAGTATCTAACAACAGTACAAAAACTTTTGTTTACAGCACAGTATAACTGTCCGCTAATTCCGATGTGAAGTCAGAGAACTGGTGGGCAGTTTACTGTCACCATCTCTCCATAATATCATGCAATAAAGTCTTTTGAAGCAAAGCTGCAAAGTCTGTTATTTGTAGTTTTCCTTAAATTTCCCTCTGAATTAATTTCTTCCACAGAATTTGGCATAGTCAGCAGGAACCCAATTGTAACGGGGTTAGAACGAATAGAAGGGGAAATAAAAGGGAATGATAAAATAGTCCCTACCGAAAGAGGGACAGGGGGCTTCCCAGAGAAGGGAGAGGCCCGGCAGCCTAGCTATCTGGCCAGTGACTCACGCTGAGCCAAGACACCTATTAGGCTTGGGGCAAGATTGCGGAGAAGATAAATGGAAGCAGGTGCCGTAAAGCACGCTATAGAAATTGAAAGGTGACTTCGAGGTTTGCAGACGGAGTAAAACTGGTGCATGCAAACTGTAAAGGGCCTGTCCCACGGGCATGCGACTTCATGCAGCAAGCGCAACCTAACGTGGTCGCTTAAGCCGTACGGCCTCGCGGGGCCGGTCCCACTTCGATCGCCGGAGCCGTATGGAGTTGTGCAGAGCTGGTCCCGACATCGCGCGGGGCTCCGAAAAACTGACAGTGTTCAAAAATTGCGCGCGGCAACGGCCTGCCGGCCCGCAGCCGCCTCGACACCGTACGCACTGCCTCGACGGATGTGCGCAGCCTCGACGCCATACGTCACGCGCGAACTTCCCGCGTCACTCACTCGACCTCCGCGCGGCCCTCGCTTCCGGTTTGGTCGCGCTTGCCGCATGTTGCCACATGCTGGTGGGACCGGCCCTGTACGGGGATCACTCGACCTCCGCGTGGCCCCCGCTTCCGGTTAGGTCGCGCTTGCCGCATGGAGTCGCATGCCCGTGGGACAGGCCCTTTAATAGAATATAATAAGACATTGTCCGTGGAAAACTAACTTTTGTTTTAACAGACTTTTGAATAGAATATGGGAGGAAGCAGTAGTCGATCGGAGAAATCTGATCCTACTGACAGAGGGCCTGAGGAAAAGAAACAGGTGGTCCAGGAGGGAAAGATGCAGATAAGAAAGAGCATTGCCAAGGTGATAAAAAAAGACCAGCAGATGTGGTAATAAAAAATAAGGGAGATTACCAATGTCTGGAAAATATTTGTGGTAATGTAGCTAATCGATCAATTGGAGATTGGCCAGATGGGGGAAATTATAAGCTATCTCTGTCCTCACCTCTAAAAATGAAATGGTTTGGCAAGATGGGAGCATAATTAATATTTGAAGTGTTATTCGTGGAAGTGTTATTCGTGATAGTTGGAGTGGTAACTGTAACTTTAAATTTGATTGAAATAATAAGGAGGTGGATGGTGATGGAGAAAATACACCAGCCTCCAGAGGAGATAGCAGCTGTTAAGCAAAATGAGGGACCTGTGCCTATAATACTAAAGCAACTGATAGCAATATGTCCCCTCAATATATGTCACGGAGGTAAGGTGGTACAGGCGGCTGTGATCAGATTGTCTAAATCAATGAATAGGCTGTGGGCCGAGGAGCTTTTTTGTGCAAGTTCGTGACCCAACTCACGGAACTACATGACATTTTCACATATTGTGTAAAAATATTTAAATCATACCTGAAACTCGTCAAAAACAAGACTTGCACATATTTTAATAAATTAGAGAAAAACCTGAAATTTTCGGGTAGCTTTAGTCCAATCAAAGCACATTAACCTCATCTATTGCATCCGCTGCTCTAGATGTCAGCTGATCTACATCGGTGAGACCAAGCGGAGGCTTGGCGATCGTTTCGCCGAACACCTCCGGTCAGTCCGCAATAACCAACCTGACCTCCCGGTGGCTCAGCACTTCAACTCCCCCTCCCATTCTGTATCTGACCTCTCTGTCCTGGGTCTCCTCCATGGCCACAGCGAGCAACACCGGAAATTGGAGGAAATGCACCTCATATTCCGCTTGGGCAGTCTACATCCTGGGGGCATGAACATTGAATTCTCCCAATTTTGCTAGCCCTTGCTGTCTCCTCCCCTTCATGAACCCTCTGGTTGTCTCCTCCCATCCCCCAGCCCTCGGGCTCCTCCTCCACCTCTTTTCTTTTTTCCTTTCTTCTCCCCATCCCCTATCAGTCTGAAGAAGGGTTTCGGCCCGAAACGTTGTCTATTTCCTTCGCTCCATGGATGCTGCTGCACCCGCTGAGTTTCTCCAGCATTTTTGTGTACCAAAGCACATTTAACATTGAGTCGGACGTCAATTGGCCAATCACAAGCTTTGTTTCAGGCTAGCTAGGCAGGGAGCACACATCATGGCTGAGAGTACTTCCACTGATTGAACCATTGTCAATCAACTGGAACTGAAAGGTAAGATATAAAGTCTGATTTATGAAAATTAATATGTATGGACTTTAATTAATTTATTTGCACCCTTTTATAATTTGAAAAAATGAGATTTGGAGGCTGTACATTCACTCATTCATTCACTCATGCATTAACTCATTCATTCACTCATTCATTCTTTCACTCATTCACTCATTCATTCATTCATTCATTCATTCATTCATTCATTCATTCATTCATTCATTCATGAAGTTGAGGGCCTAAACTATGTGTATCCATAACAAAGTAAAATAAAAAAAATCACTAATGCAAGCTTGTTGTAGTCTAATAAGTCTTTAACATCAAAACTCGGAGCTGCCTGCGATAACTTACCGAGGAAAAGTGCTCCGACCGCGGGGCCTATGTACTTAACATAGTGAAGCCGTGGTCTCAATTAAGAAGCGGCCGATTCGCGAACGCAGAGCCACGTAGTGTGTTTGGATTATCTCCATGGGGGGGAGGCTGTACATAGTGTCGTCCATAGCGGCCGTTTCCAGGCCCCGACCACGGGAGAACGATGGAGGAATATTGACTGCACTTTATAGGCTTCCATCGGAGTGATAAATGGTCAGAAATGGTTGATGTTTATGTAGAAATGAATTGGTGTATTTGAACTTGAACATGAACTAATTTATCTATGGTAGTAACTTAGTGTTCATCTCATTAACATTAAAAATAGGTTGAAATTTTATGAATTGAAGTCCATGCAGACTTAATGACTATGAGATGTTTTTTTCTGTGGCCTCTGCCCCGCCACTTGAACTTGAACTAACTTATCTATGGCAGTAACTTACAGTGTAAGTCTCATTGACATTAAGATGAGATTGACATTTTATGAATTGAAGTCCATGCAGACCTAAGTACTATGAGATTTTTTTTCTGCAGCTTCTGCCCCAATTTATACAGTCAGCGCTTCGATCGCCTTTTCTTTATAGTGAGTGACCTTTGACAAATCGCATGATTGGTTGCGTTTTTCAGAATACCGAACTCGCTTATTGGCTGCATCTTGGCTCAGGTTGTAGAACAACATCTTCAGCGCAGGAGACCCGGGTTCGTTGGTGACCTCGAGTGCTGTCTGTGTGGCGGTTGCAAGTTCTACCTGTGACCGCGTGGCTTCCTCCGCGTGCCCCAATGTCCTGTCACTTCCCTGGGATGTGTGGGTTTACCGATTAACTGGCCTCTGTTAATTGCCCCTAGTGTTTTGGGATTGGATGAAAATGTGGGACAGCATCAACTGATCGATGGACAGCGCGGACTCGATAGGCTTGTTTCCATGGTGTAATTTAAAAAAAAAATCAGATTGTGACAGATGCCAATCCATCTTTATCAACGACTGATAAGTAAGACAGGACATCTACTTTTATCCTGTTAATCTGAAGGGCTAGTATGGATAACTGCACGCCAACGGCTGCAATATCAATGTAGGGATGTTGTTTATGGACTTTGGTAGGACAATATTTATCTGGTAAATGTGTGGGATGTTTAGAAGGATGCAACCTGGTTTTCTACACAGGGAAATACTTGCTGGCCTTTTAAAAAAAAGGTTGCTAGGAAAATTGCTTAGCCTCGATGCAGCAGAAACAGGAACTAAAGGTGACATCTGAAATTGGGAGCATATTTGAGGGGTGCATTTATCACAGGCCTGCTTTACCTCTGTTACTGAATTAGCACAATGTAGCTGGTGTGTTTTCAACCAATCCTGTCGATGAATACTCTGACAGCAGCGTCAAAATGAACGGATTATTTAGTATGATACATATTAGAAAGCACAAACTCAGGACTCAGGCTGGGGTGGGAGCGTGAGGAGTGTCGGAACAAGTCATTGATGTCTGGCTGCAGTTGTGTGGTCTGTACGTTAATATATCAGGCAGTTAAAATGTGAACAATTGTCGTTTTTCTTTGAATGGATGTGCTCTCTCGATGTCATGTTTATCTTAGTGGCACTCATATCACAGGTTTTGCAGACGGACATGAGAGAGTAGAGCACATGGCTCTCAGCCATTTACGTCAAATTATGCTCGGCAGCCTGGACTGAAGTTGTTCACAATGCTCGCTTCTTTCCTGATAACTAGTTCGAGTAGGTTCATTCAAAAGAGAAGCAAGGAGAAGCGAAGCTGTGATAATGCAACTATTATATTTTATACACACATTATAACGGATGTGCAAAAGGTGCTTTGCAACATTTTACCATGTCGTAGCAAGTTGCGATGTTGTACAAGCCTTTGTGGCAATACTTCCAACATGCGGTTTCATCCGGTCGCACTGTGCGGCAAGACACAAAATAAAAGTTGATTAAACAGTTGGTAAATCATTTTATTTATTGGTGCCACGAGGAACTGAGGAAGCGTCGAATAAAATAGTATGTGCAATGCGAAGGACATGACTACTACTGGTGACTCATATCATCTTCATCACCCTACTCCTTGCTCCCGATTAGAACAGAATGAATACAAATTAGTCATTGTAGAATGTTTGCATTTCTTAAAGGTCCGAAGGAAAGGACGACTGCATTAGGCAATGTGATGTTGCATTTTGACATATATATATATTAATAGGGAATGAGCTAACCAAGAGAGGATCGTTCGAAGAAAACATGCCAATTCTAACGGCCAATGTGTAGACATAGAACTGGATACATAGATACATAGAAAATAGGTGCAGGAGTAGGCCATTTGGCCCTTCGAGCCTGCACCGCCATTCAATATGATCATGGCTGATCATCCAACTCAGTATCCCGTACCTGCCTTCTCTCCATACCCCCTGATCCCTTTAGCCACAAGGGCCACATCTAACTCCCTCTTAAATATAGCCGATGAACTGGCCTCAACTACCCTCTGTGGCAGAGAGTTCCAGAGATTCACCACTCTGTGTGAAAAAGTTTTTCCTCATCTCGGTCTTAAAGGATTTCCCTCTTATCCTTAAGCTGTGACCCCTTGTCCTGGACTTCCCCAACATCGGGAACAATCTTCCTGCATCTAGCCTGTCCAACCCCATAAGAATTTTGTACGTTTCCATAAGATCCCCTCTCAATCTCCTAAATTCTAGCGAGTATAAGCCAAGTCTATCCAGTCTTTCTTCATATGAAAGTCCTGACATCCCAGGAATCAGTCTGGTGAACCTTCTCTGCACTCCCTCTATGGCTATAATGTCCTCCCTCAGATTTGGAGACCAAAACTGTACGGAATACTCCAGGTGTGGTCTCACCAAGACCCTGTACAACTGCAGTAGCGCCTCCCTGCTCCTATACTCAAATCCTCTTGCTATGAAAGCCAACATACCATTCGCTTTCTTCACTGCCTGCTGCAACTGCATGCCTACTTTCAATGACGTGTACCATGACACCCAGGTCTCGCTGCATCTCCCCATTTCCTAATCGGCCACCATTTAGATAATAGTCTGCCTTCCCGTTTTTGCCACCAAAGTGGATAACCTCACATTTATCCACATTATACTGCATCTGCCAAACATTTGCCCACTCACCCAGCCTATCCAAGTCACCTTGCAGTCTCCTAGCATCCTCCTCACAGCTAACTGCCCCCCAGCTTAGTGTCATCCGCAAACGTGGAGATGTTGCTTTCAATTCCCTCATCCAGGTCATTAATATAAATTGTAAATAGCTGGGGTCCCAGCACTGAGCCTTGTGGTACCGCACTAGTCACTGCCTGCCATTGGTAAAAGGACCCGTTTACTCCTACTCTTTGCTTCCTGTTTGCCAGCCAGTTCTCTATCCACATCAATACTGAACCGCCAATACCGTGTGATTTAAGTTTGTATCCTAATCTCTTATGTGGTACCTTGTCGAAAGCCTTCTGAAAGTCCAGATACAACATATCCACTGGTTCTCCCCTATCCACTCTACTAGTTACAACCTCGAAAAATTCTATAAGATTCGTCAGACACGATTTACCTTTCGTAAATCCATGCTGACTTTGTCCAATGATTTCACCACTTTCCAAATGTGCTGCTATCCCATCTTTAATAACTGACTCTAGCAGTTTCCACACTACCGATGTTAGACTAACTGGTCTGTAATTCCCCGTTTTCTCTCCCTCCCTTCTTAAAAAGTGGGGTTACGTTTGCTACCCTCCAATCCTCAGGAACTACTCCAGAATCTAAAGAGTTTTGAAAAATGCATCCACTATTTCTGGAGCTACTTCCTTAAGTACTCTGGGATGCAGCCTATCTGGCCCTGGTGATTTATCGGCCTTTAATCCATTCAATTTACCCAACACCACTTCCCGACTAACCTGGATTTCACTCAGTTCCTCCATCTCCTTTGACCCGCGGCCCCCTGCTATTTCCGGCAGATTATTTATGTCTTCCTTAGTGAAGACGGAACCAAAGTAGTTATTCAATTGGTCCGCCATATCCTTGTTCCCCATGATCAATTCACCTGTTTCTGACTGCAAGGGACCTACATTTGTTTTAACTAATCTCTTTCTCTTCACATACCTATAAAAACTTTTGCAGTCAGTTTTTTATGTTCCCTGCCAGTTTTCTTTCATAATCTATTTTCCCTTTCCTAATTAAGCCCTTTGTCCTCCTCTGCTGGTCTCTGAATTTCTCCCAGTCCTCTGGCATGCTGCTTTTTCTGGCTAATTTGTACGCATCATCTTTTGCTTTGATACTATCCCTGATTTCCCTTGTTATCCACGGATGTACTACCTTCCCTGATTTATTCTTTTGCCAAACTGGGATGAACAATTTTTGTAGTTCAAGATGAGGATCAAACATTCAGACCACATCCATCTGTAATGCGTGCAAACCACTACTGTTATTTTGAATATCACTGGGAGAGCACATCTTCTGCACAGGACAAAAGAAAGTTGCACATATTCAGCAGAATGTCAGTGGACAGAGTGGGATGATGTGAGAACTTCTGTTTTTGTAAGTACACGAGAAGCGCAGCGTATTGTTTGGAATGGCAGCCACAAAATAAGGCACAGGAGGCAGTAAACAGGAGAGTCATTACGTGAAGCAATGGAAAATGACCTTAATTTTTCAGCTCAGAGCAGGTTAGAAAAAATGTTTCGATGCATAGTGAGCTCTTAAAACCACGGTTGGACATAATGATGATAATCTCAGCAAAGAAGGAAATATTTTGAGACAGTTCCAAGATCGTTGACTGGAATGACACATTATCTGCATTAAGAGAGATGGAGGCGCTCCTTTCCGCTCCAGTCGCTCCTTTGAGATGAAAATATAAAACATTGTGTTTCATAAATTATATGCGCATGTTTAATATATTATTCTAATTCGGCCAACTCTTCACTTCATTTCGGTTCTGTCCGCGACCTGCTGCTATTGCTTTAGAATGATACAGTAAATCGTTAAGCTTACTGAACGACTTTTGCCCCCGTTTAAATAACAACACTCTCAGAATCAGCGTTTTTTTTCTAATTTATCATTGATCACCTACGACGGGTGGACACAATTCGCGCCTGGGAGTACTTTTTGATGTCATGCTTGGTTCTTGGTGCTCAGCACAAACCTCTTATCACAGCACCTGTCAGCCTGTCCGTTTTTTTCCCTCTTTTTTTAATTTTAGTTTGTCTAAACTGTTCGTTTTGGGGATTCTTTAGTTTTTCTATGTGGGGGAGTGGGGTAGGGTAAGGGGGGAACCGTATCCCAGTCGCTTCCTGGCGAGGATACGACTATTTCTCCGAGTCGCGTCCTCGCCCCCCCCCCCCCCCCATCCTCGCGGCCTACCAACTGGATCGGAGCGGCCTTTCCTACCTGAGACTGGGGACCGGACCAGAGCTTCGGCAGCGGATTCACCGCGGAGCGGGCGATGCCTACCTGGATCGCCGTTTGAAGCTGCGGAGCGTTAGGCCTGCTGCGTCGACATCACGGAGCTGTGGTTCACGGAGCTCCCAACGCGGGCGGCGCTGACCGACATCGCAGAGTCCTGGGGCCCTTTGCCTAGGACCGCCAGCGTGAATCTCCGCCCGGCGCGGTCTGGGGACGTCGGGAACCGCGGACTCTGGTAGGAAGCGGCCGTTTTGGAGGTCCAAGCCGCTGAAGTTGGACTCCAGTCCCGACATCGGAGTTCCATCATCCCGGAGAGCGGGCCTGAGCGGCGGGCTGCCCGTAGCGGCGACTGCGGAGGGCTCCGGAGGCGCCGTCCACATGTGAACATCAGAGGAAGATGACTGCCTTCCCTCACAGTGGGAAACTTTTGATTCTGCTGCGTGGGGATGTTTTATGTTGAACTCTATCGTGTGCTGTGTTCTTTATTTTATTGTATGGTGATCACATTTCACTGTGCCAACTGGCACATCTAATAATGCGAGGGGATCTTGTATCTGAGCGTAGACTTTGCTCTCCATATATTGTGAGGCGGGGATGGTGTAATGATGGTGCACGCGGGTGGGCAGTTGTGGTACATTTATTCCAGGAGGCGCCCGCCGGACTGATTATTCCTCAGTGACTCAGGATCACCGAGCAGATGATTTACCTAGCTGACATGAACTGGTCATAAATAAATAAGTACGCTTGTACCTCATTCCAAAATTAGCCCATCACACCGACGACAGACGCTGAAAGAGCCCACGTGTTATACTCTCAGACACGACTCCTTCCCCAGGGCATTCATGTCCACGTGATTCTTGCAACGTATCCAAGCCCAATGAATTCGATTTACAACACGAATATCGGAACTGTTCTCAATTCATACAGCATTATATAAAACAACAGATTACTTCCCATTGCATCGTATTTGCAAATGAATTTGGTCCAATGTGTGCATTCTTTATCTGTGCTTCTCTGATTGTGGTTTGCGAACATTTGTTTCCAAATGTCAGTTATATTGTCAATGTGTTTCTAACAAAATAACATACAGAGAGAGCCACGGAGTGCACAGAAAGTGCCCGTTTAGCTCACAAGGCCATGATCGCTTTCCATCTGCTATGATCCTATTTACCAGCACTTCCAGTGGTTGTCTCAAGTGTGATGAGCATGTCTACCACCACCACCCGTCAATGCATTCCAGTTATCAACCTTCCGCGCTCTCGCATCCATCCCCACGTTTATTTAAATCTGTCTTGTTGAATACCTGCCAAAGTGATAAGTTTTCCATCTTACCGGTGTTCCTGACTTCACCAAAACATTCTTGGCCTCATGGCAATGAATACAAATAAATACAGGCCCTCAGTACCTCCTCATAACTGACACGATCAGATGCAGTCGGGCGACATGGAAACTCTCTTCTAATTTCTCTTCAATTTTATTCGGAATTCCTACAGTGTGGCGAATGGGACCGAACACTACCCACCAGCTGTGCGGGAAACAATCCTCGATGAAGTTACCTATCTAATGAGCACAAGCTTTCCTTGTGGCATGTACAGTTTAATTTGGATAATTGTGAGGTTATCCACTTTGGTGCCAAAAACAGGAAGGCAGATTATTATCTGAATGGTGTTAAGTTGGGAAAAGGGAAAGTACAACGAGATCTGGGGGTCTTTGTTCACCGGTCACTGAAAGTAAGCATGCAGGTACAGCAGACAGTGAAGAAAGCTAATGGCATGTTAGCCTTCATAACAAGAGGATTTGAGTTTTGGAGCAAAGAGATCCTTCTGCAGTTGTACATGGTCCTAGTGAGACCACACCTGGAGTATTGTGTGCAGTTTTGGTCTACAAATTTGAGCAAAGACTTTCTAGATATTGAAGGAGTGCAGCGTAGGCTCACGAGGTTAATTCCCGGGATGGCAAACTGTCATATGTTGATAGAATGGAGCGGCTGTAATTTAGAATGATGAGTGTGGATCTTATTGAAACATATCAGATTATTAAGGCATTGGACAGGCTAGAGACAGGAAGCATTTTATCGTAGTTGGGGGATTCCAGAAGCAGGGGCATAGTTTACGAAGAAGGGGCCATTTATAACGGAGATGAGGGAAAACATTTTCACCCATAGAGTTGTGAATTCTCTGCCTCAGAAGGCAGTGACGGCCTATTCTCTGGATGCTTTCAAGGGAGAGTTAGATAGAGCTCTTAAAGATAGCAGAGTCACGGCGGCGAGAAGGCAAGAACGGGGTACTGATTGTAAATGATCAGCAATGATCATATTGCATGGCAGTGCTGGCTCGAAGGGCCGAATGGCCTACTGCACCTATTGTCTATTGTCTATTGGTGACCAATTTCCAATGTTCTATAGATACTGGATTAGTTCCTGTGGATTGGAATGTAGCTAATGTTATCCCACTTTTTAAGAAAGAGTAAGCAGTGAATTATAGACCATTTAGAATGACATCAGTGGTGGAAAAGATGCTGGAGTCAATTATTAAAGATGTAATATGCATTTGGATAGCAGTAACAGAATCGATCCAAGTCAGAATGGATTTAAGAAGGGGAAATTTTGCTTGACTAATCTTCTGGAATTTTTTGAGGATGTAACAAGTAAAATGGATAAGGGGGTGGCCAGTGGATGTAGTGTATTTGGACTTTCAGAAAGGCTTTGATAAGGTCCCACAGAGGAGATTAATGAGAAGTAAATTTCGAGAAGGGATAAGAGTAAGCTCAGGGCCATTAGAGACCGGAGTGAGAGCGGAAGTGAATACCAAAGTCAAAGTGGTGAATATGAATGCGCAAAGTATCAGAAATAAAGTGGACGAGCTTGAGGCTCAGTTAGAATTTGGCAAGGATGATATTGTGGGAATAACAGAGACATGGCTGCAAGCGGGCCAGGGCTGGGAACGGAATATTCAAGGGCATACATCCTATCGAAAAGACAGGGAGGTGGGCAGAGGGGGTGCGGTAGCTCTGTTGGTGTGGAATGAAATTCAGTCCCTTGCAAGGGGTGACATTGAAACAGAAGACATGCGGAGTCATTATGGATAGAACTAAGGAATTGTAAGGGTAAAACGACCCTTAAATGGGACTTATCTACAGGCCCCCAAACAGTAGCCTGGATATAGGGTGCAAGTTGTATCGAGATAAAATTGGCATGTTGTAAAGGTATTGCTACGGTTGTTATTGGAGATGTCAGCATGCAGGTAGTTGGGAAAATCAGGTTGGTATTGGACCCCAAAAAAGGGAGTTTGTGGAGTGCTTCCGTGATGGATTCTTGGAGCAGCTTGTACTGGAGCCTACCAGGGAGAAGGCAATTCTGGATTTAGTGTTATGTAATGAAACGGATTTGATAAACAAACCTGAAGGTAAGGAGCCATTAGGAGATAGGGATCATAATATGATACGTTTAAACTGCAATTTGAGAGGGAGAACGGTAAATTGGAGGTGTCAGTATGGCAGTTGAACAAAGGGGACTATGGAGCCATGAGGGAGGAGCTGGCCAAAGTTGACTGGAAATATACCTTAGCAGGGATGACTGGAACAGCAATGGCAGGTATTTCTGGGAATAATACGGAAAGTGCAGAATCCAAGAGGAAGAAAGATTCCAAGGAGAGTAAGGGGCGACCAAGGAAAGTCAGGGACAGTATAAAATTAAAAGAGAAGTACAACATAACAATGATGAGCGGGAAGTCAGATGATTGGATAACGTTTAAGGTGTAACAGAAAATAACCAAAAAGGAAATAATGGGAGAAAAGATGAGATGCAAAGGTAAGCTAGCCACGAATATAAAGGAGAATAGTGAAAGCTTATTTAGATTTGTGAAGGAAAAAAATAGTTCAGACTAAAGTTGGGCCCTTCATGACTGAAAAGTGTGATTTTATTATGGGGGACAAGGAAATGGCACATGAGTTGAACAAGTACTTTGGATCCGTCTTCACTAAGGAGGACACAAACAATCTTTCTGATGTACGAGTGGCCAGAGGATCTGGGGTGATGTAGGAACTGAAGGAAATCCACATTAGGCAGGAAATGGTGTTGCGTAGACTGATGGAACTGAAGGCTGATAAATCCCCAGCGCGCGATGGTCTGCATCCCAGGGTAGTTAAGGAAGTGGCTCTAGATGGCATTGGCGATCATGTTCCAATGTTCTATAGATTCAGGATCGGTTCCTGTGGATTAGAGGGTAGCTAATGCTATTCCACTTTTTAAGAAAGACGGGAGAGAGAAAACAGGGTATTATCGAACAGTTAGCCTGACATCCGTGGTGGGGAAGATGCTGGACTCAATCATAAAAGATGAAATAGCGGCACATTTGGATAGCAGTAACAGGATCGGTCCAAGTCGGCATGAGATTACGAAGGGGAAATAATGCTTGACTAATTTGGAGTACCGCAAGGCTCGGTACTGCGACCGCAGCTATTACGATATATATTAATGATTTAGATTAAGGGATGACGTGCAACATCAGCAAATTTGCAGATGACACAAAGCTGCGTGGCAGTTTGAACTGTGAGGAGGATACTATGAGAATGCAGGGTGAATTGGACAGGTTAGGTGAGTGGGCAGATGCATGGCAGATGCAGTTTAATGTGGATAAATGTGAGGTTATCCACTTTGGTAGCAAAAGCAAGAAGGAAGATTGTTATCTAATTGGTGTCAAGTTGAGAAAAGGGGAAGCACTACGGGATCTGGCGGTCCTTGTTCATCAGTCAATGAAAGTAAGCATGCAGTTACAGCAGGCAGTGAAGAAAGCGATTGACATGTTGGCTTTCATAACAAGAGGAGTTGAGTATCGGAACAAAGAGGTCCTTCTGCCGTTGTACAGTGCCCTAGTGAGATCACACCTGGTGTATTGTGTGCAGTTTTGGTCTCCAAATTTGACGTAGGACATTCTTGCTATCGAGGGGATGCAGCGTAGGTTCACAATGTTAATTCCCGGGATGGCGAAACTGTCATATGCTGAGAGAATGGAGCGCCTGGGGGCTTGTATACTCTGGAAATTAGGATGACGAGAGGGGATCTTATTGAAACATATAAGATTATTAAGAGTTTGGACACACTAGAGGCAGGAAATATGTTCCCGATGTTGGAGGAGTCCAGAACCAGGGGCCACAGTTTAAGATTAAGGGGTAAGCCATTTAGAACGATGAATAAACAATTTTTAATATAGAGAGTTGTGAGTTTGTGGAATTCTGTGCCTCAGAGGGCGGAGGAGGCCGGTTCTCTGGATTCTTTCAAGAGAGTGCTAGGTAGGGCTCTTAACGATAGCGGAGTTAGGGGATATGGGGAGACGGCAGGAACGGGGTACCGATTGGGGATGAACAGCCAATGTCACATGAATGGCGGTGCTGGCTCGAAGGGCCGAATGACCTACTCCTGCACCTATGTCTATTGTCTATGGTCTATTAGTGGACAAAATTAGAGCACATGGTATTTGGGGTAGTCCATTTACATGGATAGAAAATTGGTTGGCAAACACGAATCTAAAAGTCGGAATTAACGGGTCGGTCGTAAGTGCACGTTAGCGAAAGTAAAATTTCTCGGAATTTATGTTGATGTGGTATTGTTACTGAAGGGTGAAAACTGAATTGGCGCATGGGTATATGCTTTGGGTAGATTTAAACGAGATTAGTGCACTGAAGATATTCCATAAACTGTACCGAATGTTCTGCGATTCAGTTTATATAAGTCGTGATCTTCCTGTCGCTCGACGTGGCAGCCAAGTGGTAATGTCTCTGAATGCGTAATATTACTCGATAACTGTTAGCTCCGACTGTCGGCAAGTTCATCTTCAAAATACATCAATTACAGATTTTATTAGAGATGTCCCAAAGAGGAGAGAAGAGTTGCTTACTGTGTGGATATATGTCAGTGTGCAGAGGTGAAACACTACTGCGCCTACTCCAAAGGCAATGTTACGACCCGTGACATTGATTACACCCGGCACATACAAGAACGCGACCAATTACTCCGTTGAGAGGGGATCTCGCTCAACCTGCACATCCACCACCCTCAGATAGAAAAGTCAACTTGTCCTGACCTTTCAGTCTTGCAGCTGCCGTCTCCAACATATCGTTCTCCGACATTTCCGGCGCTCGAACGTGATCACACCATCACTCACATCTGTCCACATATGCAGGCACCTTTTACGCTGCAGCTCATTGGTTCACAGTCCCCTTCCTCCGAAACTACTGCTTCCCAGTTACTTTCCCTTCAAACGCAGGAGATGTCGCAGCTGCTCCGGCACCTCCTCCCTTATCTCCATCGAGCGACCTGCTCTGCGTGACTGATGATCACATGCTCCTCCGCGAACCTCCTCTACTTCATTTGGTCCTCCCAATGTGGCCAACTTTACTTCAACCAGACAAAACGTAAGCAAGGGGATGGATTCGACGAACCGTCGCGCACTATTCTCCAAGGTCTTCTGCCTGACAAATTTACTGGAATTCTTTGAACAAGTAAATAGCAGGAAAGACAAAGGAGAGTCAGTAAATGTTGTTTTCTTAGATTTTCAGAAAGCCTTTGATAAGTTGCCACACGTAAGGCTGCATGGAATATCAGAGTTTACCGTATCAAAGGGCATTAATAGCAGGTTGGCTGGATGGCAGAAGACAAAGCGTGGCACTAAAGGTGGCTTTTTGTGCGATGCTGCCAGTGACTAGTGGAGTTCCGCAGCGGGGGGGGGGGGTCCGCTACACTTTATATTGAATATTCAGGATTTGGACGAGGAGATTGAAGGCTTACTGGCCGTTTGCGGATGATACGAAAATAGGTGAAAGAGCATGCAGCGTTGAGAAAGCACGGAGTCTGCAGAAGGACATGGACAGGTTGGGAGAGTGGGCAGAAAAGTGGCAGATAGAATATAGTGCAGCAAAGCGTGGAGTCATGCATTTTGGTCGTAGGAATGAAGGCGTAGACTATTTTCTAAATGGGGAGAGAATCCTGAAATCGGAGGTGCAAAGGGACTTGGGCGTGCTGGTGCAGGATTCCCCAAAAGTTAATCTGCAAGTTGAATCGGTAGTAAAGAAAGCAAATTCAATGCTGGTATGTATTTTAAGAGGGCTTGTATACAAACACACGGAGGTAATGCTGTGGCTCTCTTAGGCATTGGTAAGGCCGCAGATGGAATATTGTGAGCAATTTTGGGCACCATACCCGAGGAAGGATGTTCTGGCTCTGGGGAGGGCCCTGCTTTACAAGAATGATCCCAGGTTAGCCTATGATGAACGTTTGTCGGCACTGGGCCTGTCTGTACTCGCTGGAATTTAGATGAATGAGGGGGGACCTCATTGAAACATACAGAATAGTGAAAGGTTTGGATAGAGTGGATGTGAAGTGGATGTTTTCATTAGTGGGAAAGTGTAGGACTGGAGGTCATAGCCTCAGAATTAAACAACGCTCTTTTACGAAGGAGACGAGGAGACAATTCTTTCGTCAGAGGGTGGTGAATCTGTGGAATTCTTTCCCACAGAAGCACGTGAAGGCCACATAAGTGGATTATTTTAAGGCCGAGATGGAAAGACTTCTGATTAGTACAGTTGTCAGAGGTTATGGGAGAGGGCAGTAGAATTGGGTTAGGAGGGAGAGATAGATCAGCCACGATTGAACGGTTGTATACTTGATGGGCCGAATGGCCTAATTCTGCTCCTATCACTTATGTCCTGATGACCTTATTTATGTCTTATGATTTTCATATTTGAGAGGTGCCAGATGTTTAAGCATTGTGACTCACTTTGTCTTTTTTTCTCATGGTACAAATTTCCGGGCCAGTTCCTTGATAGGTATGGTAGTTTATCTCAATACAATCGATCGCTGTATCTCAATAGATATAAATATGTTTGCATTTCGATAGATGGAGGCTGATAAGGGCATGGTTATCTGTTTTGTTCATGTGAGAATGAATCTCGTGACTTTGATAGAGTTTTGTGAAGAAGTAACAATGAAATCCACGAGGGCAATGTCGTGGAAATGGCAACGTGTTGGGAAGTTTAGAGTTGCAGTTTACGGTTTTTTTCGGATGCTTTTGACGTGGTGCCGAAGGGATTATATCTGGGTCCCTTGGTGTTTGTGTTTTACATCAACGATTTGAATGCATAAGTAAACGACTTGATTAATACTTTGTACATGATTATAAAATAGTCGGTCTATCAGCTGGGCAACTGGGCTGAAGAGCGGCAAATGGTGTTTCATGCAGATAATTGCAAGATGATGCAGTTTGGGAAGGCATACCGGCGCAGAATCTTCATAGCGAATGGGAGGGCATTGGAGAGTGTTTTAGAGAAGAGGGATTTAGTTGCCCAAGTACATGGATCCCCTGAAGTGTCACCAGAGGAAGATGAGTGAAAATGTGTTGGTACATTGCTCTTCATCAGTCAGTATATTGTATGAACAAATCCTTTCATCACATTAACAGTCGCATCCAACACATCATCCTCCAACGTTTTCGCCACTTCAAACGGGATCCCATCACCAGTCACATCTTCCCATTTGTACCCCTTTATGCTTTCCACAGAGACCACATCTCCCTGGTCTATACAACCCTTCCACCGCAAACCACAAATGCCCGGGAACTTTACCCTGCATATGCAAGGGGTACAACACATGTACAGGCATCCTCCTCCCCCGATTCCATCCTGACACCCCGAGAGTCCATTCAGGTTAGTCACTTTTTAGATCACTTGTATCTCCTCCAAACACATCATCTATATCCGTTGTTCTCGATGTGGGCTCCAATATTTTGTCATGACAAGGCGCAGACTGGGCGATCATTTTGCCGAACATGCCCACTCCGTCTTGGCCTACTTGATCAGCCGGGTGCCAAACAATTTATCTTCCCTCACCATTCCCATGCTCACCTTTCTGTCCCTGTCCTCCTCCACTTTTGGTCACGGAGTTGGATAGGGGCGAAGATAGATAAATAGCTGCAAATGCCACGAGGAAAGCGTGTGTTCCTGAGAAAGGTAACTTCATCAAAGATTGGTTCGAGCACAGATGGCTTGCAGTGTTCGGTCCCATTCGCCGCAATGTAGGAATGCTGAATTACATTGAAGAAGTAGCAGAGATTCTACAAATTAACCTCTGCGTCTGAACGTGTCAGTTATGAGGAGGGCGCGGAAAGATTGCACTTATTTTTGTTCATGAGGCCAAGAAGTATTAGGTAAAGTGAATAACACAGACATGGTGGTATGTTGGGACAATTATCACCTTGTTAGGTTTTCAACATGACAACTTTAATTAAAGGGTGAGAGGAATGTGAGAGCGCGGAAGGTTGGTAAATGGAACGCAATGATCGAGGGGTAGTGGACGCAGATATTCTCACCACACTTGAGACGACCACTGGGAGTGCCATCCAATCGAAATCTACGGGTCAAGTGTTAGTGAATAGGATCAATGCAGATGGAAAGATATCATCGCTTTGTAAATTGTGAGTCAAACCCCACTTTCCGTGCACCGTGGCTCTCCCTGTATGTCATCCTGTGAGAAACACACTGGCACACATCTGACGTTTGGAATAAATATACGGAAAACACAGCAGGGAATTAAATGAACGGACATAAATATACAGGACACACAAACAGGAAGCACTGGTAAAGAATGCACGTCTTTAGACTAAAGTCCTCTGCAAACACGATGCAATGGGATGCCAGCTCTGTTTTATATAGTGCTTTATGAATTAAGAACAGTTCTGGTATTCGTATTGAAGGCCTGATACATTGGGCATGGACACGTTGCAAGAACCACGTTGACACGAATACCTTGGGGAAGGAGTCGTGTCTGAAAGTTTGACACGCGGCTGTCGTCGGGCTGATCTTGGAATGGAGTACAAGCGCACATATCTAATGCTGACCAGTTTATGTCAGCGAGGTGAATCATGCTTGCATCTGCTCGGTGTTCCTGTGCTAATGAGGAATAGTCAGACGGGCGGGCGCCTCCTGGAACAAATCAACCACAACTGCCCTCTTGCGTGCACTATCATTACAGCATG
Organism: Malacoraja senta; assembly: GCA_038087875.1. NCBI lineage: Eukaryota > Metazoa > Chordata > Chondrichthyes > Rajiformes > Rajidae > Malacoraja > Malacoraja senta. Next base: position 10,233,515 of record CM075992.1, read on the forward strand.
CCCGCCAACGCAAGGCACAGCCTCACCTCACACAGTATATAGAGCAAAGTGTACAATCAAATACCCGATCTCCTTGCATTATTTGATCCTGAACGGGCAGCGAAATGAGAAACGTGCTTCTATTTCTCGTTGCAATATTGCTGCTGGCTCATCCGTTCGCGGAGGGAATTGATAAAGGTAAGGATGGATGAACATTTGTGTACACAAACGTCAAAGTATGAGGTGGGCATTATCAGAGACAAAGGAATCCCGGTTTCCTACAGCTGCTGAGATAATCGGTTGGCGCTGAGAACCAAGAACGAAGCATGAAATCTCTCACAGTACTACCAGGAGAGAATTGTGACTGCCCGCAGTCGTAGGTGATTAACGATAAATTAGAAAAGAACCCGCTGATTCTGAGAATGTTGTTATTTTAAACCGGGGCAAAATTGATTCAGTGTAGAAAGTTAGAGGATTCATTGTAAAGCAATAGTAGGAGGTCGAGGACAGAACCGGTGAAGTGGTTGGCAAACTTGCATAATATATTAAATATGCGCATACAATGTATGTAACAGCATTGTTTATATTTTCATTTCGAAGGACCGACGAAACAGCTAATCTACCACTCCGTCATTTTTGACAAAGTCCGTCCATCCATCACGAAACCAAGCACAGAACTGTGTGAAAATATTTACTCCTTTGGTGAGATTGACATTTATGAGCTCAGTATGAACTGAACTATTATTTCAAACCTTCACTGACCTGAAAAATAAAGGTCATTATCCATTGCTTTTCGTAATGACTCTCTGGCCCTGTGTAGAATCTCCTGTGTCTCATGTTGTACTGCCCTTCCGAAAAGTGCGCTGCGCTTCTCGTGTTCTTATAAAAGCCAACGTTCTTACATCATCCCACATTCTATTCTGTCCACTGACATTCTGCTGTCTATGTTCAACTCACTGTTGCCCTGTGCATATGAGCTCTCACATTGATATCTAAAATACAGTATCAGCAGAGTTTTCTACGCTGTACAGATGGATCAGGTCTGAGTGTTTGATCCTCATCCAGTTCTTTGTCTACGCGTTGGCGATTTCCAACTGTTTATACATCTTTTATTTTGTGTCGTGCAGCACAGTGCAGACAGAAGAGAGGAAAATGTTGGAAGTATTGCCCCAAAAGCTATAAACAATCCGGAATTTGCCGCGACAAGCTAAAATGTTGCAAATCAAGTTTTGTGTATTTGCATTTTTCCTGAATAAATAAAAATTGTGTTATCACAGCTACGCTTCTCTTTTGAAGTAACTCCCCACTCGACGTAAAATTTATCAGGAAAGAAGCGAGCATTTGGGAACAACGGTCAGTATAGGCTGCAATACAGCAGCCATAGGCTGTTGACTGGGAGCCGTATTTTGTGCTTTACTCTCTCCTGTCCATCTGCAAAACCTGTGATATGGGTGTCAATAAAGAAAAACATGTCATCGAGAGACCACATCCATTCAAAGAAGAAAAAAACGGCAATGATGGTTCACATCTTAACTGCCTGATATATTAACCTATTGACCACATGGCTGCAGCCAGACGGCATCAATGTTCCAACACTCCCCACGCACCCACCCCAACGTGAGTACCGTTTCGTGCTTCCGAGTATGTCATTATAATTAAAAAAGTTTACTATTACCGGTGCTGTCAGATTATTCGTTGTCAGCATTGGTTAATTAAAAAAAAAACTGCCACACGGTGCTGATTCAATAAGCAGGGGTAAGGCAGGCCTGTATTAAAACGTACCCCTCAAATTCAACTAGAACGGTTGGGGGGAGGGACTCAAATAGAGAAAGCTAGTAGACAGTGTGTGAGGCAGGAAGCAGAGAATGGAAGCACTCAGGCCCAACATGTAGGGGGGAAAGAAGAAAAATATAATAAACAGAGAATAAGAGGTGGTAGGTTTCTTAAATGTGTGAGCAGAGAGACAGAGGGGGTGTAAAATGAGGGTAGAAGCAATAGGTAGCAAGGTGAAAAGTAAAAGTGGTGGGCAGACAAATTCAGGGCAAAAATCAAAAGGGCCATTTTTCAACATAATTGTAAAACAAGCCTGAAGGCTTTGTGTCTCAATGCAAGGAGCATTCGTAATAAGGTGGATGAGTTGAATGTGCAGATAGCTATTAATGACTATGATATAGTTGGGATCACGGAGACATGGCTCCAGGGTGACCAAGGCTGGGAGCTGAACGTCCAGGGATATTCAATATTCAGGAGGGATAGACAGAAAGGAAAAGATGGGGTAGCATTGCTGGTTAGAGAGGAGATTAACGCAATAGAAAGGAAGAACATTAGCTTGGAGGATGTGGAATCGATATGGGTAGAGCTGCGAAACACTGAGGGGCAGAAAATGCTAGTGGGAGTTGCGTACAGGCCACCTAACAGTAGTAGTGGAGTTGGGGATGGCATCAAACAGGAAATTAGAAATGCGTGCAACAAAGGTAAAACAGTTCTAATGGGTGACTTCAATCTACATATAGATTGGGTGAATCAAATTGGCAGGGGTGCTGAGGAAGAGGATTTCTTGGAATGTCTGCGGGATAGTTTTCTAAATCAACATGTAGAGGAACCAACTTGAGAGCAGGCTATTCTAGACTGGGTATTGAGTAATGAGGAAGGTTTAGTTAGCAGTCTTGTTGTGCGTCGCCCCTTGGGCAAGAGTGACCATAATATGGTTGAGTTCATCATTAGGATGGAGAGTGACATAATTAATTCAGAAACAAGGGTTCTGAGCTTAAAGAAAGGTAACTTTGAGGGTATGAGACGTGAATTGGCCAAGATAGACTGGCAATTGATTTTTAAAGGGTTGACGGTGGACATGCAATGGAAGGCATTTAAAGACTGCATGGATGAACTACAACAATTGTTCATCCCAGTTTGGCAAAAGAATAAATCAGGGAAGGTAGTGCATCCGTGGATAACAAGGGAAATCGGGGATAGTATCAAAACAAAAGCTGAAGCATACAAATCAGCCAGAAAAAGCAGCCTACCAGAGGACTGGGAGAAATTCAGAGTCCAGCAGAGGAGGACAAAGGGTTTAATTAGGAATGGGAAAATAGATTATGAAAGAAAAATTGCAGGGAACATAAAAACTGACTGCAAAAGTTTTTATAGATATGTGAAGAGAAAAAGATTAGTTAAAACGAATGTAGGTCCCTTGCACTCAGAAACAGTTGTATTGATAATGGGGAACAAGGACATGGCAGACCAATTGAATAACTACTTTGGTTCTGTCTTCACTAAGGAAGACTTAATTAATCTGCCGGAAATAGCAGGGGACCTGGAGTCAAATGAGATGGAGGAACTGAGTGAAATCCAGGTTAGCCGGGAAGTGGTGTTAGGTAAATTGAATGGATTATAGGACGACAAATCCCCACGGCCAGATAGGCTGCATCCCAGAGTACTTAAGGCAGTAGCCCCAGAAATAGTGGATGCATGAGTGATCATTTTTTCAAAACTCTTTAGATTCTGGAGTAGTTCCTGAGGATTGGAGGGTAGCTAATGTAACCCCACTATTTAAAAAGGGAGGAAGAGAGAAAACGGGGAATTACAGACCAGTTAGTCTAACATCGGTAGTGGGGAAAATGCTAGTCAGTTATTAAAGATGGAATAGCAGCACATTTGGAAAATGGTGAAATCATTGTACAAAGTCAGCATGGATTTATGAAAGGTAAATCATGTCTGCCGAATCTTATAGAAATTTTCGAGGATGTAACTCGTAGAGTGGATAAGGGAGAACTAGTGGATGTGTTATATCAGGACTTTCAGAAGGCTTTCCTCAAGGTCCCACATAAGAGATTAATATACAAACTTAAAGCACACGGTATTGGGGTTCAGTATTGATGTGGATAGCGAACTGGCTGGCAGACAGGAAGCAAAGAGTAGGAGTAAACGGGTCCTTTTCAGAATGGCAGGTAGTGACTAGTGGGGTACCGCAAGGCTCAGTGCTGGGACCCCAGCTATTTACAAAATATATTAATGATTTAGACGAGGGAATTGAATGCAACATCTCCAGGTTTGCGGATGACACGAAGCTTGGGGGCAGTTTTAGCTGTGAGGAGGGTGCTAGGAGGTTGCAGGATGACTTGGATAGGCTGGGTGAGTGGGCAAATGCATGGCAGATGCAGTATAATGTGGATAAATGTGAGGTTATCCACTTTGGTGGCAAAAACAGGAAAGTAGACTATTACCTGAATGGCGGCCGATTAGGAAAAGGGGAGATGCAACGAGACCAGGGTGTCATGGTACACCAGTCATTGAAAGTAGGCATGCAGGTGCAGCAGGCAGTGAACAAAGCGTATGGTATGTTAGCATTCATAGCAAAAGGGTTTGAGAATAGGAGCAGGGAGGTTCTACTGCAGTTGTACAGGGTCTTGGTGAGACCACACCTGGAGTATTGCGTACAGTTTTGGTCTCCTAATCTGAGGAGAAACATTCTTGCCATAGAGGGAGTACAGAGAAGGTTCACCAGACTGATTCCTGGGATGTCAGGACTTTCATATGAAGAAAGACTGGATAGACTCTGCTTGTACTCGCTAGAATTTAGAAGATTGAGGGGGGATCTTATGGAAACTTACAACATTCTTAAAGGGTTAGACAGGCTAGATGCAGGAAGATTGTTCCCGATGTTGGGGAAGTCCAGAACAAGGGGTCACAGTTTAAGGATAAAGGGGAAATCTTTTAGGACTGAGATGAGAAAAATATTTTTTACACAGAGAGTGGTGAATCTGTGGAATTCTCTGCAACAGAATGTAGTTGAGGCCAGTTCATTGGCTATATTTAAGAGGGAGTTAGATGTGGCCCTTGTGGCTAAAGGGATCAGGGAGTATGGAGAGAAAGCAGGTACAGGATACTGAGTTGGATGATCAGCCATGATCATATTGAATGGAGGTGCAGGCTCGAAGGGCCGAATGGCCTACTCCTGCACCTATTTTCTATGTTTCTATGTTTCTATGCTTCCAATTTCTCCCTCTCGCCTCAGATCTATTAATTCTAGTTCCTGTTTCTGCTGCATCGAGGAAAAGCAATTTTCTAAGCAACCTTAAAAAAAAAAGTCCAGCAAGTTTACCGAGACATTAGCCCCTGTGTAGAAGTCAAAGTCAAAGTCAAAGTTAATTTTATTCGTCACATGCACATCACATGCAGTGAAAAAAAGTTGCCTGCAGCGATACACTTAAAAAGAACACGCAATACACAATAAAATTTAACACAAACATCCACCACAGCATTCTTCATTGTGGTGGAAGGCAACAAAGTTCAGCCAATCCTCCTCCTTTGTTCACCCGTGGTCGGGGCCATAAACCCTCCGTATTCGCCGCTACAGACGGTCCTCGTTGTGGAGGCCCTCTCGTCGGGATGATACAAACTCCAACGTCGGGACGGTGAAACACACTCCGGGGCATGGAGGTTCCGAATCCGCGGTTTCACGATGTTATAGGCCGCAGGCCGGCGATCGGAGCTTTTCTCCGGCGAGGGATCCCAGACACTGGATGGTCAGTCCACGCCCCGCCCGCGGCTAGAAGCTCCGCAGACCGTGGATTCAGGATTTGATAGGCCGCGGGCCGGCGCACGGAGAAAACCACGTTGCATCCTCCTAAACATCCCACACATTTACAATATAAATACTGTCCTACCAAATTCCATAAGCAACTCCCCTACATTAATATTGCGCCGGCTGGCGTGTAGTTATCCATACTGACCGTTCACAATAAGGGGATAAAACCAGAATCCTGCCTTACTCATCAGTCACTTATAAAGATGGATTGACCTCTGTTACAAGCCCAGAATTTAGAAAAAGGTACAGCATAGAAAAAGGCCATTCAGCCAACCGAGTCCGTACTGACCAATGATCACCCGTTCAAACTAATTTATGCTATCCCACATTCTCATCCATTCCCCACACATTAGGGACAATTTACAGAGGCCAATTAACCTACAAACTGACCCATTCTTAAGATGTGTCAGGAAATTGGAGCTGGAGGAACCAGGAGGAAGCCCACGCGTTCACTGGTAGAATGTGCAACCGGCACACAGAAAGTACCCGAGGTCACCATCGACCCGCATCACAGGCGCTGAAGATGTCGCTTTGCAACTTGTACTAATGTTCAGCCAATTCTGCACTTTCCACCCACTGGCGACTGTGATAGATCCCGCCAGAATCTGGAGATTTGTCCATCTAAGTGACCAAGTGTTTTAGTTTCCCTTGTAATTCAGCAATCTACAAAATATTAGACTGTTTCGCCACGTTTAAGACGCCGCTGACCACCTGTCCGCTGAACTGTTAGTATCTTATTTTGAAATTCTTCGCACTGATTAATGTCACTTTGCCACTCTAGCCACTGCCACCAATCTATTTCCACTTCTCGTGCACGATTGAATCCGCCTCTCCACAGTTTAGGGCCGTGGGTCGATAAATAACCTTATATATTTCCAAAGACTTAACAGAACGCCTGGAACGTGATGCTGACCGAAGTATTTATATTGGTATGAAACACGGCTTCCTGTTCCACCGATTACACGTACAAGTCCTGGTAACACGACGTCCCATGATTGCATTGAGCACCTGTTACGCCCCGACCTGTCAAGTCAGGCATCGTGTCCATCGCGCACAAACAGTTACTGGGAAATATTCAGGCTGCAGAGAAGGCAAAATCGGTAAAATGAGGCAGGCAAGAAACAAAACAAGGCAGCGTTCCATGGCTAGGTGAACCCCACCAAATACGACGTAGGACAGCAGGTCGTGCTGCGCGACATCCCATGCACAGCAGACCCATCCCCTAGTTTCTCATGATGTGATGACATCGTTGTTGACCATATTATCTCTACAGGGTATCAACTAACGTGTCGATATGCGATTCCTCCTAATAGATAAATCAGACCAATTCTTAACGAGTTGGTCTCCATTTGTCGACTTTTTGGAAGCATATGGTGCAACAGAATCGTAGAAACTAACTGTTCCAGGACTGGGTGAGGGATGCTCAAGAATATCAATAACGATCTCCTTAATCTCTTATTTTCACACTTTCTCTTTCTATCTTCCTTTCTGCACTTTTCTTCTTTCACCCTTTTTCCTTCTCACACACTGTATATCACACGTTTTTCTGTCTTTTATTGTCTATTCTCTCTTTTTCTTTTTCATTATAAAAATAATAAGCTGTACATAAAATGTAAGATGTCAATATATATTAGGCACCTTGGTGCCATATGACTGTACTTACTTCTAATAAAATAAAAATATTTAAAAAAAAAACTGACGTGTCGATAAAAAAGAATCTAATCCATGGTTTAGTACAACTTAATATTTATTAACGAGTAACTTAAAAAGCTGGTATACTGGACTCGCTGGATGTCCCTATCCAGCTATCTAGCAAGTTAAACAATTAATCCAATAAAGACCCGGAGACACGAGATGTCGTTGATTCTTTACTGTATTCAACTGTGAAACTGTAACATACAAGCAGAAAGGGAAACCGCATATTTAGTAACGTTATACACTTGGTATAGAAACATAAACTATGATGCCGCCACTAAATACAGTGTTGTTATGTGAGAAACCAACCAGGGTACATGAAACATTCTTAACTTTGTTAATAATAGCAATCATGCTCAATAACGTTCATAGCATATGAAGATGCTGTTAACAAACATAATTACTCACAGACATTGCGTCTAACAAACTGGTGGGGTAGGATGGCGATAGATTACACACTGAGAATTACACTGTCTACACCCTCTGGGCTGGACTTCCTAGATTATGATAACTTCCTGCCTAACAGGAAAGGTAACTCAAAGCTGTAGGAACCTGAATATCCAGCAGGTGGCATTAATACCTGTAAACAGAATGTGGTCCAGCACCCTCCCCGCCTGGGGTCTCCCAGATCACATGCAAATTTCCCATTTAACCCCCAGAGTCTTCGGGAGACAGGAGGAGAACCACTTCGGTGATTGGGCAGACGTAGAGCTTCTGGCCTCCATCTTTGAAGATTCTGAATTCCACTCTCCGAACCTTCGCATCCTGACTTGGAAAGGTCTTTGAGATGATTGCCATGGGCCACTCACTTCTTGAGGGATTCAGCACAGTAAGGACCTGCGTCATGTTAGTTGCAAGAGGACGGATCTCACTATCTAGATCCGGCTCCGCGACCTCAAAGGTCTCTTGAGGTAAAACATTGCAGGTATGTGGTCTCTTGAGAAACGCTGGTCGTGACAGCCAGGTGGTGGTGCAGTGTGGAGCTTCTGGGATGGACCGTGATCCGGGGTCAGCTGGGTTGTCATCCGTGAGAACAAACCTCCACTGATGAAATCACGAAACCTGATAGATGTGTTGGACACGACTGTGGACGTATGTGTAAAACCGCCCTGACCGGTTACAGATGTACCCCAGCACTACTTTGCTGTCCGTGTGGTAGATGATGTCGTCGAATGACAAGTCCATCTCCTTCACAATCATCTCTGCGATTTTGACAGCCAGGACCGCTGCACACAATTCCAGTCTTGGAATAGTGAGCTCTGGCTGGGTTGCCAGCTTTGCTTTCCCAAAGATGATGCCCACTTCCGTTATTCCATCTTCGGTGGTGACCCTCAGATAGGCACCTGCGGTAATGGCCTTGACTGATGCGTCTGAGAACAGACGAAGCTCCTTTTGTAGCATGCTCAACTTTGAGAATGTGGTGTAGGGGCGTGGAATCTGTAGCATATGTAGATCCTGGAGCGCGTCCCTGCACTTGGGTAGGTCTATGTGCTGCACCATGACCTACATCGCCAACAACTACCCATCCCAGATCCAGCTTCTGGGCGAACGGGGCATTGTTGGGACCGTTAATTAGTTTCCACACTTTATGCACCTGCAGAATATCTCTTCCCAATAGGAGCAGTATTTTGGCGTTTGGGTCCAGTGGAGGAATCACATTGGCAATGCATCTGAGATGGCTGTGGTGACGCGCAGCATTGGGAGTGGGGATCTCGGCACGGTTGTTAGGCACTTGATTGCATTCTAGGAGTGGAGGAAGAGGGAGCAATGTCTTCTCATCCACAGACTCCACCATGTAACCGCAGGCTGTTCTACCTGCAGTCTGCTTGAGCCCGGCACATGTCCGCAGTGTATATGGCTTAAGATTTCCTTTGATCTCAAAGATATTGAAAAACTCAGATGTTGCAAGGGAGCGGTTGCTCTGTTCATCTAAGATGGCGTACATCCCGCGTGCCTCTTGGCGACGTCCTTCTGGATAGACTGAGATGAGACATATCTTAGCAGATGCTCTCGCGCTGACCCCATCACCGCACACCTCTGTGCATCTGGAGGTGATCTCCTGGTTTACTGCTACCTCTTCCTCCCCGCCATGCTCAGATGCGGGGGGAGATGGCTTGGACTTCCAAGGGGCTGGGCCTGGATGTAGAGCAGAGAGGTGTCTGTCACTGTCGCACTCAGTACATTTCACTTCTGCTGTACAGTTCTTGGCGAAATGACTTGTGGAGGAGCAGCAGCGGAAACAAATGGAATGTTCCTTAATGAAGTGTTTGCGGTCTTCCAGCCTCTTTTCTCTGAAGGCTCTGCACTTCTTTAATGGATGAATCTTGGCATGGATGGGGCACAGCTTCGATGGGTCGCTGTATTTCTGTGTCCCAGGAGTTGTTGAAGATGCTTGTGTCCTGTGGACGGAGAAGAGGGTTTTACCATATCTCTCTATGTTGTCCCGCTGGACGCGAGAAGCAAAGATTGAAGCTGGGATCCGTTCTGGTTTTTGCCTCCGTGCGGATAAAGTCGGCAAACACTTTAAATGGGGGGGAAAGAGATGCGGTGGCGGCGTTTATAATTGGATCCAAAGCCGGTCCACTTTTCCTGGATGTTATGAGGAAGCTTCTCAACGATCGGTGCAACTCCCCTGAAGGTATCGAGGTAAGCCAAACCAGGTAGATACCCATCAACCTTTGCCGCTTCGATTTCTGACAGAAGGTCCCCGAGCTCACGTAGCTTGTATGGCTCTTTGATGGTGATCCTGGGAAAGTTCTCAAGCTTGGTAAAGAGGGCATGCTCAATAGACTCGGGTGAACCATAAATTTCTTCGAGCCTCTGCCAAGCCATCTTCAACCCTGCTGTTGGATTCCTCATGTTGACAGCCTTAATTCTTGTTGCGTGCTCCGAGGATTCTTTTCCGAGCCATTTTACCAAAAGACCTAGATCTTCTCTGGGTGAAAGGCCTAGGCCTGCTATGGCGTTTTGGAAGGAGGATCTCCAAGCCCAGTAATTCTCAGGCTTGTCATTAAAGGCCGTCAATCCTGTTGTAACGAGCTGGCTGCGGGCAAGGTATCTGGGGAGGTCCATGGTGGTGGGATTGATATCGTTGGTGGCTTGAGGAGAGTTGATAAAGCCGCTGTGCAGAAAGGTTGCCTTTGGCATTCTATCCTCCAATTTAGGCTCCACGTTTCCTTGCTCATTACTGGGATTGTGATGCCTATGAAATGAACTGGCCAGATTAGATTTGTTCTGATGAACGTCTGGCAATGGACAAAATAGTATGCTACCACTCTCAATATCATAATCGGTGACATGTTGGCTTGACTTTATGCTGGCTTGCTCTATGACGTAGTCCAGAGTACGCTCGTGTTGGGTTTGAGGGCGAACAGGGCTCGGTGATCTATTACGTGACCCTTGTTCTGCTAATAAACCTGCTTCTATGGTGTCGGCCTCTGCAATGGCTGCTTTCATCTCTCTTTCTTGCTGCAAGGCCTCTAAGGTCGCCTGCATCCACGTAGCCTCGACCATCATCTCCACCTGCATCCGCGTAGCCTCCGCCTGCATCCGCGCAGCCTCGACCTTCATCCGCGCAGCCTCGACCTTCATATCTATCTCTCTCTGAGCGAATGCTGCTCTGGCTTCGGCTGCTTTTGCTTTAGCCCGTGCTTTAAGGGCCGCCATGCTGGCACTGAAACTCGCTGCAGTGCGGTAAGAACGAATACTGGGAGACTTGGCTTCATTCCGTGAAGCGTTGTCTTGGTTGCTTGTTGCCGTGGCGTTGAGGTGTGGACGTACAATGTGATGATGTGAGCCACCCTGTCGTACAGCTTGGTGTGGTGCTGTCTTTTCACTATATTGGACTCGCTGGATGTCCCTATCCAGCTATCTAGCAAGTTAAACAATTAATCCAATAAAGACCCGGAGACACAAGATGTCGTTGATTCTTTACTGTATTCAACTGTGAAACTGTAACATACAAGCAGAAAGGGAAACCGCATATTTAGTAACGTTATACACTTGGTATAGAAACATAAACTATGATGCCGCCACTAAATACAGTGCTGTTATGTGAGAAACCAACCATGGTACATGAAACATTCTTAACTTTGTTAATAATAGCAATCATGCTCAATAACGTTTATAGCATATGAAGATGCTGTTAACAAACATAATTACTCACAGACATTGCGTCTAACAAACTGGTGGGGTAGGATGGCGATAGATTACACACTGAGTATTACACTGTCTACACCATGCGGTACCCTCTTGGTTGGACTTCCTATATAATGATAACTTCCTGCCTAACAGGAAAGGTAACTCAAATCTGTAGGAACCTGAATATCCAGCAGGTGGCATTAATACCTGTAAACAGAAAATGGTCCAGCACAGCTGGCAAACAATTGACTTCTAATAACTTCTCATTTACTTTACTATTTCAACTTATCACTTCTTAAACGGAATCACAAAATTCATGACTTGGAGTCCAATATTACCCGTATGAATGAATTGGCCAGATTCAATCTGTTGGAAGGGGTTTTGTCTTCTCTGAGCTTCAGACTCGGGTCTCACCTTCTTGCGATTGTTGTTCCAGGGTTGTCGCTGCCGATGTCTCGGGCCGCCCTTCTTTTATAACACTTTCCCCTCAAACTTCGAAAGGAAGCCTTTGTTCAAACCGATGGCTCTCATGGGTTTACAGTCAACCATTTGAAGCTGTCACACCTCCAAGGGGTGAATACACAAAAACACAGCTTCAGTCCTTATCTGGCAAGGAAGTTCTTAATTATGTTACCTGTTCATATCTCTTTCTCATCAGAGAGATATTTTGCAATCTGCCCGTTCCAGGCACCTTATCTTCTCAAGGCCGTACTGGCTCGTCGTGAAGTTACCTTCAGATCTGCTCCCACCAGATGTGAATGACGTGACCATTTTTACTACGCTCCTTTGCTCTCCTGGCTCCAGCATTTTGCTCTATCTGTCGCTAGCTTGGAATATCCACCCAAAGCCTGTCGGGATACTTGACATCCAGTTCCAGGTTATATATCCCCACTTTGATCAATTGACCGTTTAGCGAATTGGACCACACTGTACCTTGGCCACATATCAACTCATACATGTAAATATCTGAGTCTTTGCCATGTTACAATTTCCGACAAAGCATAGTCATGCAAATCTATCTCTATAATACTAAAATTCTTCGTCTTGTTTGTGGCGGTGTGTGAATGTGTGTTAATCTGGTTAATTCCTATTTTCTTCCAAACGCTCGGCCACAGCCATCCCATTTTCAAACATCCTACTCATATTTTTCCCGTCGAGGCGATAAACATCTTCCCGTCGCATTCCCACATATATTTCCGAATTTTGTAATCGTTTAATTTTTTTTAAACAGCCCGAAAACTCACCCATTTCGACAAAAAACAGTGACATCACAATGCACGGGCAAGGCAGGACGGGACACTCCGGGAGGGATGGGGCAGTCCAGTGGTCGGGGTGAACGAGGGGTGGCGGTGGCTGCCGGCTCCCGACGGCCGGTGCGGAGGGTGGTAGAGGGAGGAGCTGGATGAAGGGCCAAGCCCAGGGCTTGGGATGGCGCCATGACTGTGGTCGAGAAAGAATCCACGGCTTGAAGCAAGGACGAGCCTGGGTCCGGTGTCAGGTATGAGCCCGGAGATGAAGTCGGGCCTCCACTGGAGTCCAGGCGGCGGCTGAGCTGACGGCTGCAGTCCGGAGATGACGTCAGGGCCTGCACTGGAGCCCAGGCGGCGGCTGAGCTGACGGCTGGAGTCTGCAGCCAGGGCGGGTCGATTACGAGAACCAAGCCGAGTTCCGGGCGCTGGCGCTACTCTACGACCTGGGTAGGTCCTGGGGCAGTGAGGGAAGGGGAATAAGGGAAATGAGGAGGAGGGAGATGGGGTGTGGAGTGGGGTGGTAGAGGGAGATTGGGGTGGGGGGATCCTCTCCTTTGCCAGCACATCCTTCCTCAGACATGGTGCCCAAAATTGCTCACAATATTTCAAATGCATCCTTACAAGCGCTTGATAGAGCCTTAAAATGACATCCCTATTTTTGGATACAAGACCACTGAAATAATTGCTAGCATTGGGTTTGCTTTCATTACTACCGAATCGATTTGCAGTGTAAAGAGCGTAATTTGCGCGTAATTTACGCAACATCATTTACGCGTCACGACGCACAATGCGTACATCGTGCCGCTCACGTGATGCGCACACGGCGCGCATTACGTGCGCATGGTGCGCATTACGCGTGCATGGTGCGTTGTGACGTAGGACGAACGCGCAGTCCCGCGCGGCGCCCCAGGATTTTAGGATGTACAAAATCATCACGCGCCATCTGCGTGACGCGCAAATGACGCCCAAGTGAGACAGGCACTTAACTTTTTGGGAATCCTGCACGAGTACTCCCAAAGCCTTTATACCCCCGATTTCTGGATTCTTACCCCATTTAGAAAATAGTCTACGCCTTTAATCCTACAATCAAAATGCATGACTTCACAATTTGCGACAACATATTCCATCTGCCAATTCTTTCCCAACTCTCCCAACCTGTTCTCGTCCTCCTGCAGATTCCCTGCTTTCTCCACACAACATACCCCATCCAGCTATTTTCGTATGATCCGCAAACTTTGCCACAAGGCCTTCAAACCCCTCGTCCAAATCATTAGTATACAACGTGAAGAGTAGCGGCCCCATCACTGACCCTTGCGGAATTCCACTAGTCACTGTCAGCCAACCAGAAAAGCCCTTTTTTTTGCCATTCTTTGTCTTCTTCGTTCTCTGTGGCAATGACCTATTCGGAAATATGGACTCAAGACTAAGGTTGGGATGGGTGCTAGGGGAGTGTTGGAACAAGGCATTGATGCTGTGTGGCTGCAGCCATGTGGTCTGCATATAAATATATCAGGCAGTTAAGATGTGAACCATTATTATAGTATTTAATTTGAATTTATGTGCTCTCCGAAGTCATGTCTGGATGAATAGGACCCATATTACAGGGTTTGCAGATGGACACAAGAGAGTAGAGCACAAAACATTGATCTCAGTCATGTACGTCAATAGAATAGACCATAGGTGCAGGAGTAGGCCATACGGCCCTTCGAGCCAGCGCCGCCATTCAATGTGATCATGGCTGATCATCCACAATCAGTACCCCGTTCCTGCCTCTTCCCCATATCCTCTGACTCCGTTATCTTTAAGAGCCCTATCAAGCTCTCTCTTGAAAGTATCCAGAGAACGGGTCTCCACCGCCCTCTGAGGCAGATAATTACACAGACTCACAACTCTCTGTGAAAAGTGTTTCCTCATCTCCGTTCTAAATGGCTTACCCCTTATTCTTAAACCGTGGCCCCGAGTTCTGGACTCCCCCAACATCGGGAACGTGTTTCATGCTTCTAGCGTGACCAAACCCCAAATAATCTTATATGTTTCAATAAGATCCACTCTTATCCTTCTAAATTCCAGAGTATGCAAGTCCAGCCACTCCATTCTCTCAGCATATGACAGTCCCGCCATCCCGGGAATTATCCGTGTGAACCTACGCTGCACTCTCTCAATGGCATTAATGTCATTCCTCACATTTGGCGACCAAAACTGCACACAATAATCCAAGTGTGGTCTCACTAGCGCCCTATACAACTGCAAAAGTACCTCTTTGCTCCTATACACAACTCCTCTTGATGTGAAGGCCAACATGCCTTTTGCTTTCTTCACTGCCTGATGTAACTGCATGTTTAAGAAGGAACTGCAGATGCTGGATAATCGAAGGTGGACAAAAATGATGGAGAAACACAGCAGGTGTGGCAGCAATTATGGAGCGAAGGAAATAGGCGACGTTTCAGGTCGAGACCCTTCCTGCTGTACCTGCATACTTACTTTCATTGACTGATGAACAAGGACCCCCCCCCCAGATCCCGTTGTACTCCCCTTTTCCCAACTTGACACAATTTAGATAATAATCTGCCTTCCTGTTTTTGCTACCAAAGTGGATAACCTCACATTTATCCACATTAAACTTCATCTGCCATGCATCTGCCCACTCCCCCAACCTGTCCAAGTCACCCTGTGTTCTTATAGCATCCTGCTCACAGTTCACACTGCCACCCAGTTTTGTATAATCTGCAAAATTGCTAATGTTGCTTTGAATCCCTTCATCTAAATCATTGATATATATTGTAAATAGCTGCAGTCCCAGCACCGATCCTTGCGGTACCCCACTCGTCACTGCCTGGCATTCTGAAAGGGACCCGTTAATCCCTACTCTTTCTTTCCTGTGCCCAAATTTTGCCCACTAATCTCCTATGTGGGGCCTTATCAAATGCTTTCTGAAAGTCCAGGCTAACTACATTCCCCTTGTCCATTTTGCTAGTCACATCTTCAAAACGTTACAGAAGATTAGTCAAGCATGATTTCCCCTTCGTAAATCCATGCTAACTCATACCGATCCTGTTACTGCTCTCCAAATGTGCCGCTATTTCATCTTTTATGATGGACTGCAGCATCTTCCTTACCACCGATGTCAGGCGAACTGGTCCATAATTCCCCTTTTCCTCCCTCACACCTTTCTTAAAAAGTGGGATAACATTAGCTACTCTCCAATCCACATTAACTGATCCTGAATATGTAGAACATATGAAAATGATATCCAATGCATCCACGGTTTCTAGAGACACTCCTTAGGTACCCTGCGATGCAGACCACCAGGCCCTGGGGATTTATCAGTCTTCAGTCCCATCAGTCTACCCAACACCATTTCCTGCCTAATGTGGATTTCTTTCAGTTCCTCCGCCACCCAAGATCCTCTGGCCAATAGTATATCAGGAAGATTGTTTGTGTCCTCCTTAGTGAAGACGGATCCAAGGTCTCTGTTCAACTCATCTGCCATTTCCTTGTTCCCCATAATAAATTCGCCCTTTTTCAGTCTTCAAAGGTCCAATTGTGGTCTTAACTATTTGTTTCCTCTTCGCATACCTAAATAAGCTTTTACTATCCTCCTTTATTTTCTTGGCAAAGTCAAGTGCGAATGGATGCAGCACTGTAGCCTTTTCTGACTGCTGTTTTTCCGAGTTTAGCTTCTTTCCTGATACACGTTAGTTCCAGCAGGTTACATCAAAAGAGAAGCAAGGAAAAGCGAACCTCTGATAATGCAACAATTATATATTCATGCACATTTTATTACCGATGTCCATAACGTTCTCTGCAACATTTTATCTTGTGGGTGCAAGTTCCGATTTCCTCAAATTTTGTTGCGGCAACCCACCCTACACACTCCTTGAATTCTTCTGCAATGCGCTGTACGGCAGAAATTAAAAGCTGAATAAACAGGAGGTAAATCATTTTTTTTTACATATGCAGCGAAATACTATGGAATCGTTGAATACCATATTGTGTGCAATGCGGAAAACAACTCGTGGTGACTAATATCATCTTAATAACCCTTCTCTTGGTCCAACATTATAACGGAATGAATAGAATCTAGTAAATGTAGAATGTTTGCATTTCTTGAAGGTCCAAAGGAAAGGACGGCTGTAATGTCTCAGCGAATGTCTCAGCGAAGGAGGAAATACATTGATAGAGTTCGGGGAACATGTACTGGAATGATACATTATCTGTATTAAGTGAGATGGATGCGTTCCTTTGCACCCTAGTCATCCAGTCGTCCTTTGAAATGACAATATAAAAACACTATCTTTCTTAAACTGTATGGACATTTTAATATATTTTGCTTACGTGGACACGTGCCCGTTTGCCCACCTCTTCCGTTCGTTCCGCTTTTGAGTGATCTGAATCCAGTAAATCCTTTCACGTTCCACACTGAACCAATAAGGCCTCCATGTATCTGTTTATTCGTTGGTTTGTGTGTGTGGTAGAGCCTTGAAAGATTTTTTCATGGACTGCACACAATATTAAAGAGCACAGCTTTACATCAACACTCTCCAAACGCCATCGATATGTGGTCTCGAAGTATGTGTACACAAATATTTATCCTCCCATACCTGTAACATATCCCTCTGCGAACCGATGAGTCAGGAGCAACATTGCATAGTTGAAAAGAAGCACGGTTCTCATCTTCGCTTCCCGATCAGGATCAAATAATGCGATGAGATATTTTGTCTGATGGTAGACTTTGCTCTATATTAATTGTGAGGCAGTGCCTTGAGTTGCCGAGCATGGTGGTGCACGCGTGTGGGCAGTGTGGTTGGTTTGTTCCAGAAAGCGCCCGCCAGTCTGACTCCAACTGGTTCAGAATGCAGCCGCCCGACTCATCACCCACACGAAATCCTGGCACCACATCACCCCAGTTCTCAAAGAACTTCACTGGCTTCCCATTTCCCACCGGACCATCTACAAAATCCCGGTCCTCACCTACAAAGCCCTCAACCACTTGGCCCCCCCTTATCTCACCGACCTCCTCTCCCCCTACCAACCCTCACGGTCCCTCAGATCCACATCAGCCGGTCTCCTCTCCATTCCGAAATCCAAACTCTGCACTTTTGGAAACAGAGCCTTCTCCAGGGCAGCTCCCAGGCTCTGGAACTCCCTCCCACAACTGATCCGAAATTCTGAGTCCCTCACCATCTTCCAGTCCCGCCTCAAGACCCATCTCTTCACCTCTGCACATCCTTAGTCCCATGTCCCCCTCCCCTTTGCATCTCTGTCTTACTGCTCCATTTTGTTTTGTTTTTGACTCTCAATGTAAAGCGACTTTAAGTCCTTGAAAAGCGCTATATAAAATAAATGTATTATTATTATTATTATTATTCCTCATTGGCTCAGGAACACCGAGCAGATGACAGCATGGGTTACCTAGCTGACATGAACTGGTCAGTAATAAATATGTGTCCTTGTTCCCCATTCCAAGATTGGCCCGTCACACCGACTACAGCCGCTAAAAGAGCCGGCATGTCAAACTTCCAGACACGACACCTTCCACACGGCATTCGTGTCCACGTGATTCTTACAACATGTCCAGGCGCAATGAATTCGATCTTCAACAAGAATATTAGAACTGTTCTGAATTCATACAGCAGTACATAAAACGTAGCTTACTTCCCATTGCATTGTATTTGCAAAGGACTTTAGGCCAAAGATGTGTATTCTTTAGCAGTGCTTCTCCGCCTGTGTTTATCGTACACGTGTTTGCAATCGTCAGATGTATTGCCAGTGTGTTTCAAACAAAATAACATACTGAGAGAGCCACGAAGTGCACAGAAAGTGGCCGATTGGCTCACAATTCCAAGGCCATGATAACTTTCCTTCTGCTGTGGTCCTATTTACTAGCACTTGATCCGCAGTGCTATGGGTTGGCACTTCCAGTGGTCAGCCCAAGTGGGGTGAGAATGTCTGCCTCCACTACCCCTCACTCTCTGCTTTCCAGTTACCAATCTTTCGCACTCTCATCCCTCCCAACATTTGATTAAAGCAGTCACGTTGAATAACTGCCAAGTTTGTAAGTTTTCCAACTTACCGCCATGCCCATTTTCGCCACCTCGAATGGGAACCCACCACTGGCCACATATTCCCATCTCCTGCCCTTTCGGGTTTCCGCAGGGACCGCTCCCTCCGTAACTCCCTGGTCAATTCGTCCCTTCCGACCAAAGCCACACCCTCCCCTGGTACTTTCGCTTGCAACTGCAGTAAATGCTACACTTGTCGCTTTACCCCCCCCCCCACCTGAAACTATCCAAGGACTCTGCAGTCTCTGCAGGTTCGGCAGAGGTTTACCTGCACCTTCTCCAAATTCGTCTATTGCATCGGCTTCTCTAGGTGTCAGCTGCTGTACATCGGTGAGACCAAGCGTAGGCGTGGGGATCGCTTCGCCCAACATCTCCGCTCAGTTCTCAACAACCATCCTGATCTCCCGGTGGCTCAGCACTTGAACCCCCCCTCCCATTCCGAATCCGACCTTTCTGTCCTGTGCTCCATTGTAAGAATGAGTCCCACCGTAAATTGGAGGAGCAGCACCTCATATTTCGCTTGGGTAGTTTACACCCCAGCGGTATGAACATTGACTTCTCCAATTTCAGATAGTCCTTGCTTTCTCCATATTTCCCCTCCCCTTCTCAGCTCTCCCTCAGCCCACTGCCTCCGCATCTTCGCATGGCAAACATTACCTGGTTCTAGTTGACTCGTATTCCGGATGGTTTGAAATCGTTCGGCTCAGTCGCCCCACCTCTGCAGGGGTAGTCCAGAAGCTGGCACGCCATTTCTCTGTTCAGGGGTCTTCGCATCAGTTACTGTCTGACAATGGCAGCCACTTTACCAGCCAGTACTTCAAAGACTTTGCTACACGCTGGGGTTAGGTCAAGCAGTCAAACGGGCTGGCTGAACTTGCAGTCAGGAGTGCAAAACAAGCGATGGAACGATCTCACAGAGCAGGATCAGACGTATACCTATCCTGCTCAACCTGCGTGATCTGCATCAAATCTAAAGAGAGAGAGAGTTTCGCACCTGCTACAGGACAGATGGACTGGACTACATAAGGAATGTGTAGCATGCATCATCTGTGTGCTGATATATATATATATATATATATATATAGTAAAGACATACTAATCTACACATCTTCACTACCTAAAATACAGTCAATTTTAGTGGCATTGAAAACAAATTGGTCATGCTTTGTATATTCGCATCCAGTCGTTGATATAAACTATAAATAGCAATGTGCCCAACAACGATCTCTGAGGCACACCGCTAGTTTCAGGCTTCCAGTCCAAATAGCAGTTCTGCATCAATCTTATCTGATTTGATTCCAGGCATTGCTCCAGTTGTTTGTGCAGTTCTGTAGTTCGTTCTACATTGATGTGGGGTATGACCTGATCACCTTTGAATGCTCATATCACTGCAGATTTCCTGCTTTACCTCTGGTTTGTGAGAATACGGGCAGTGGTGCCATAAGCTCCTAGAACCGTAGGCAGTCAGTGAGCGATTCTCTGTGATCCATGATACACGTTGGACGCCCGCCGAGTCGACTGTCCATAAAACAAACAGCGTGCGTGAGGATATCACAAAGTGCTGGAAGAACTCTGCCAATCCGGCAGTATCTGGGAATGGAATAGGGAGGCGATATTACAGTTCGGAGCCTTTCTTTACACACATTGTAGAAGGCGAGAGAGAGAGCTGGAAAGAGGGATGGGGAGGCGTGTGAACGTGGGAAGTGAGTACTGGATACGTTAGAGGGGTAGGTTGGCAGAAAGATGGAGGAAGTGACACAGGGTAATTGGGTCCATCACGTCTACTCCGCCATTTAATCATGGGGGATCTAACTCTCCCTCCTAACCCCATTCTCCCCAAAACCTCCCACACCTTTTCTAGTCAACAATCAATCTAGCTCTCCCTTAAAAATATCCGCTGACCTGTCAAATAATACCACAGATTCACCACCCTCTGACTGAAGAATGTTTTCTTCATCACCTTCCTAAAATAACATCCTTAAATTCTGAGGCTATGAGTCTCCCATTAATAGCAACGTCCTCACTACATCCCCTCTTTCCAAGCCTTTCACTATTCTGATATGAAGGGGGAGTTGACTAAAATTGATTGAGGATCTTTGTAGGCAAGACCATGGAGTAGCAATGGCAGGAGTTGCTGGGAGTAATATGACGATCCAGCTACTTTTCATCCCTAAGAGGAAGAAACATGCTATTGGGTTGTGTGAGGCGACGGTGTCTGACAAAAGAAGTAAAAGACAACTTACAAAAATAAAAGATAGGTCATATTATATGGCAACGTTGAGTGGGAAGCATTAAGTTGATTTTTCAAATCGAGAGAAGACAACTAAAATGTGGTAAAGGGAGAAAGGATTAAATATGAAAGTAAATTAAGTAATATAAAAGAAGATACGTTTTCATATATAAAATTAAAAGAGAGGCAAGAGTGGGCACTGGGCCGTTGAAAACTTACAACGAACAAGTATTACTGGGGAACAAAGAAATGGCGAACAAACTAAACAGGTTTTTGTGTCAGTCTTCAGAGTGAATGTTAGCGGCAATGTGCCAGCTATTCACGAAAGTCAGGGCAGAAATTAGTGTAGTCCTTATTACAGGGGAACATGTGCGGGGGAAGTTGATATATCTAATGGTGGATAAGATGTACCTGACGGACCACATACCACAAAAGAGGATGCTGTCGAGATGTGGAGGCATTAATAGCGATCTTACAATTATCTGAAATGGTTCCAGAGGACACTAAAAGCGGAAATGTAACTCCACTGTTTAAAAAGGGAGCGAGGCAAAAAAAAATGTTCGTCCCGTGTCCGAATACAGCGATTCAATACAGTTTAGAGTTCATTATTTACCATATGTTCTCGGGATACAAGTAAGTGGGCCAACGTTGAAGGAAAATCTTGCCTGACAAATCTGCTGGAATTCTTTGAGAAAGAATGAAGAAGGGCAGACGAAAGAGAGACATTGGATGTTGTTTATTTAGATTTTCCGCACGAGGCTTTGAAACAAAATAGGAGACCATGGCATTGGAGGCAAATTACCAGCATTGATAGACTATTGGCTGACTGGCAGAAGGCAAAGTATGGGAATAAAAGGGATCACCTTCTGGTTGGCTGCATGTGCGCAGTGGTGTTCCACAGACGGTCGGTGTTGGGTCCGCTACCATTTACGTTGTGTGTTCATGATCTGGATGGTGGACGTGATGGCTGTGACCGTTTGTTGATCCGACTAAGGTAGCTGGAGGGTCAAGTGATGTCGATGTAGGTGGCAGTCTATTGAGGGTATTGCACAGGTTCGCAAAGTGTTCAAAGATGTGGCAGGTCGAAAATAAAGCAGCAAAGTGTGCGAATCTGTACATTCTTAGCAGGAATAAAAGTTTAGACTATTTTCCAAATGATTCGTAAATCGAAGGTACAATGGCATTGGGGTTCTAGTGAAGGATTCTCAAATGGTAAATATATAGTTTGGGCCGGAAGAAAGGAAATTTAGCATTCATTTCGAGAGGACTGGAACATAAAAGCAAGAATGCAATGCTGATGCTTTATGAGGCGGTGGTCAGGGCATATATACCGACGCGTCAGGAGACAGAAATATTGTGAGATGTTTCGATCAGCATATTCAAGATTCAAGATAGGTTCATTGTCACGTGTATCAATTAATGTACTGTGACATTCGAGTCACCATACGGCCATACCAAGTGAAAAGCAGTAAGACACACAACCACATCAAATAAAATTTATTATAAACATCCACCACAGCGGCTCTCCACATTCCTCACAGTGATGGAAGGTAATAAAGTCCAATCTCCCCCTCTGAGGAAACTTGTGCTGGTTGGAGGGGGTCCAGGGGAAGTTTACGAGAAAGATTCGAGGGATGACTGGGTTAACGAATGCGGTGTGATTGGTGGCGGTGCGCTGTACTCGCTGGAAATTAGAATGATGAGGGGGGACCGCATTGAAACCTACGGAATAAGGAAATGCCTGGATAGATTGAATGTGTAGATGATATTTCTAGTCGTGGGAGAATCTAGGAACAGAGGGCACAAAACAAAGCTACTTGCGTTTAAAATGTAGAAGAGCAGAAATGCATTTAGCCAGAGTATGGGTGAATTTATGGAATCCAGTTGTCGGCGGCAAGTCGTTGGGTAAATTTAAAGCGGAGATCGATTTTTTTTTTCCATTGGGAAGGGTATTAACATTTTGGCGATATTGCAAGAGAAAGGGGTTGTGAAGGAAAAACAGATCAGCCGTGATGGAATGGTGGAACACACTCGATGGGCCGAATGACATGACGTCTCTCATGACCTAAAGTGTTACGGAACGCTGGGGAACCACGTCAAGGTATAATTTATTTATTGGGCCCATGAATTTAGTGCACAGGCTAAGTCAAGACAAGTCAGGTTTATTCGTCACATACACATACGAGATGTGCAGTGAAATGAAAAGTGGCAATGCTTGTGGATTTGTGCAAAAAACTACGACAGAATGGAACAGAATCACATATTGACATATTACATATTTGTAGGAGGAAAAAAACGAAAAAAACAGCACTTTTAAAAAGACACCACACAACAGTAAATTGTTACAGTAAAGTTAGTCCATGGTGAGATAGGAGTTTACAGTCCTAATGGCCTCTGGTAAGAAACTCCTTCTCATCCTCTCCATTTTCACAGCATGGCAACGGAGGCGTTTTCCTGACCGTAGCAGCTGGAACAGTCCGTTGCAGGGGTGGAAGGTGTCTCCCATGATCTTTTTGGCTCTGGAGTTGCACCTCCTGATGTATAGTTCCTGCAGAGGGGCGAGTGTAGTTCCCATAGTGCGTTCGGCCGAACGCACTACTCTCTGCAGAGCCTTCTTGTCCTGGACAGAGCAGTTCCCAAACCAAATCGTGATGTTTCCGGACAAGATGCTTTCCACAGCCGCTGAGTAGAAGCATTAAATGATCCTCAGAGATACTCTGAATTTCCTCAATTGCCTGAGGTGGTAAAGGCGCTGCCTTGCCTTACTCACCAGTGCTGCAGCCTGTGATGTCCATGTCAGATCCTCTGAGATGTGGACTCCCAGGTATTTAAAGCAGCTCACCCCATTTGAGTATCCCCATTTATCCTCAATGGTGTGTACGTCCACAGATGATGTGCCCTCCTAAAGTCCACGATCAGCTCGTTATTTTTTTGATATTCAAGAGGAAGCTGTTGTCCTGACACCAGTGCCAGATCAGCCACCTCCTCCCGGTAGGCCTTCTCATCGTTATCGGAGATCAGACCCACCACCACAGTGTCATCAGCAAACTTGATTATAGAGTTGGAGCTGAACCTAACCACACAGTCATGTGTGTACAGGGAGTACAGTAGGGGCTGAGGACGGAGCCCTTGGGGGATCCTGTGCTCAGGGTGAGGGACTTCGATGTATTTCCTCCCATCTTGACTACCTGGGGCCTGGCGGTGAGAAAGTCCAGGACCCAGGCGGAAAGTGTAATTCGGCCTCATGTTTGAATTTCCTCCGACGTTTATGTTGGTGTGATATTGTTACTGAAGGATGGAAACTGAATTGCCACTTGGAACATTTCTTTTTTTCGCGGGTAAATACTGAAGGTAGATTTATAGGAGGTTTGTGCACTGAAGACGATCCATAAGCTGTACGGAATGTTCTGTGATTTAGTTAATACAACTAGTAATCTCCATCTCGACCGACGTGCCAGCCGTGTTTGTGTCTCTGATTGTGTAATATTACTTGTTAACTGTTAACTCCGTCTGTCGGCAAGTTCATCGTCATAATACATCAATGACAGATATCATTAGAGAGGTCACAAAGAGGAGAGAAGAATTGCTAGTGTGTGCGTATCAATGAGCAGAGGTGTAACACTACTGCGCCTACTACAAACCCAATGTTACGTACCCTCACATTGACTACACCCGTCTCTTGCAAGAATGCTATCCATTACTCCGTTGTGGAGGGATGTCGATCAATCTGCACGTCCCCCACCTTCAGATAAAAATGTCCAGTGCTCCTGACTTTTCAACCTTGCAACCGCTGACTCCAATACATAATTCTCCGGCCGTTCCACCAATCTGTCGTGATTCCAGCATCACTCACATCTTTCGAAATTTGCAGGCACCTTTTACGCTGCAGCTCATTGGTTCACAGTCCCCTTCCTCCCAAACTACTGCTTCCCAGTTACTTTCCCTTTAAACGCAGGAGATGTCTCAGCTGCTCCGGCACCTCCTCCCTCATCTCCATCGAGCGACCACATCAAGCCTGCACTGCATGACCGATGTTCACATGCTCCTCCGCGAACCTCCTCTACAGAATTTGGCCCTCCCAATGTGGCCAACTTTACTTCAACCAGACAAAACGTAAGCGAGGGGATGAATTCGACGAACAGTAGCGCACAATTCTCCAACGTCGCCTGCCTGATAAATTTACTGGACTTCTTTGAACAAGTAAATAGCAGGACAGACAAAGGAGAGTCAGTAGATGTTGTTTTCTTAGATTTTCAGAAAGCCTTTGATAAATTGCCACACGTTAGGTTGCTTGGGAAGATGAGAGCACACGTTATCAAAGGGCAGATACTAGCATTAATAGCAGGTTGGCTGGATGGCAGAAAACAAAGGGCGGGTTGTGGTTTCTGGTATGCCGCCAGTGACAGTGGAGTTCCGCAGGGGTCCGCTACCCTTTACATTGAATATTCAAGATTTGGACGAGGGGATTGAAGGCTTCCTGATCAAGATTGCGGATGATACAAAAAATAGTTGGAAGGGCATGTAGCCTGGAGAAAGCACGGAGTCTGCAGAATGACTCTGACAGGTTGGGAGAGTGGGCAGAAAAGTGGCAGATGGAATATAGTGTAGCTAAGTGTGGAGTCGTGCATTTTGGTTGTAGCAAGAAAGGTGTGGACTATTTAATAAGTGGCGAGAGAATCCTGAAATCGGAGGTGCAAAGGGACTTGGGAGTGCTGGTGCAAGATTCCCAAAAAGTCAATCTGCAAGTCAAATCGGTAGTATAGAAAGCAAATTCAATGCTAGCATGTATTTCAAGAGGGTTTGTATACAAAAACCGGGATGTAACTCTGTGGCTCTCTTAGCCACCGCTAAGGCCACATATGACATATTGTTAACAATTTTGGGAACCATATCCGAGGAACGATGTTCTGGCTCTGGGGACGGTCCATGTTTACCAGAATGACCCGAGGAATGAGTTGGTTAACCTAAGATGACCGTTTGTCGGCACTTGGCCTGCACTCGCTGGAGTTTAGATGAATGACGGGAGACCTCGTTGAAACATACAGAATAGTGAAAGGTTTGGGTGGAGTGGATGTGGAGAGGATGTTTCCACTAGTGGGAGAGTCTGGATTGGAGATCGTAGCCTCAGATTGAAAGGACGTTCTATTGGGAAGGAGATGAAGAGACACTTCTGTTTTCAGAGGGTGGTGAATCTGTGGAATTATTTCCCACTCAAGGCTGTAGAGACCACGTCAGTGGATATTTCGAAGGCAGACACAGAAAGATATCTAATTAGTACGGTTGTCAGAGGTTATGGAGAGAGGGCAGTTGAATGGGGTTAGGAGGAAGAGATAGATCAGCCATGATTGAACGGGTGCACGCTTGATGGGCCGAATGGCCTAATTCTATTCCTATCATATGTCCTCTCTTCGTCTTCTTTCTCATGGTACCATTTCCCGGCTCTGTATCTTGATAGATATGGTAATTTACTTCGGAGTCACGTGAGTGACTACGTGAAGAAGACCCGTCAGGGCGCATGCGCGTCATTACGTCTGACGCATTGGCGCCCGGCAGCAGGAAGACGGAGCTCCTCCTGCAGGTGAGTAGTTACAGCTCCACCAAAGTCGGGGAGACTTTGGAGGAATTTGAAAAAAGTAGAAATTGGTGCTGTATTTTTCCCAACAATGCAGGAACAAGTAAAAAATCATCAAGGCGCAGGCCTGCTACGGACAAGGAGAGAGAGAGAGCTGCGGGAGCGCAGTCTCTGAAAGGCAGCCTGTCACCTCTGGGGAGTCGCAAGCCGGTAGCGGTGCGCGAAAAGACTTGGCAAAGTGCCCAGCCGGGTACACAGCCAACGCCAGTCGGGCGGTAGGCATAAGCCAAGTCTGTCAGGGCCATTGACTCCGCAGAGTCGGGCCAGGAGAGTCCCGTCGGGGACAGGATACTATGCCCCAGCGGTTATCCAAAAGGAGCAGCGCACAATAGGGCTGCTCCACAAAGCCACACTCCAGGAGGAGTTGTGCAGGCGGGAGGCCGTGGGGACGGCTCCGCCGGCAGTGCCTAGGAGAGGCCTGCTTCACAAAGCCACACTCCAGGAGGAGTTGTGCAGGCGGGAGGCCGTGGGGACGGCTCCGCCGGCAGTGCCTAGGAGAGGCCTGCATCACAAAGCCACACTCCAGGAGGAGTTGTGTGGGCGGGAAGCCGTCGGGAAGGCTCCGCCGGCAGTGCCTAGTAGAGGCCTGCTTGAAAGCACACTCTTTGCAAAAGGTGAGTGCAGAAGGGCAGATACGCTCTGACCCTGGGTCCGACGACGACTTCCAAAGGGAGGGCATGCAGCGGCCAGAGCTGACACCGTGTGCAGCACGGTTTGCCATGTCGTCGGACGCTGGTGAGCCTCTGGGTGAGGAACTTGCCACCAGCATAAATTACCAAGTCTCACATCAGCTACAGGAGCTGACAATGGATGAGACAGTAAGGAAGCATGAAGCCCAATCAACTGTGGCCTGTTAAAAGTTCCTGTTCGGAACAGGAAGATTTGGGGCAAGATGGGCATACAAATGAGAGCCCAGGAGGAAGTGAAGCTCCAGCATATTTTTAAAGTTGCTGGCATCTGGCATAACGAGCTTTGCCAGGATGGTGGATGGAGAGGCCATGACGAAATTAGAACAAAAGGTGTGGCGCTATTGTGGAGTGCCCACTTTGAGATCAACTGCCTCCGCAAGACTGCGTTTAGACCAACCATCAACCCTAAATATGCTTCACTCTGCCAGCCTGGCACAGTGGAACCGGCACAGCTGTTTGGCGAGGATTTCGCAAAGCAGGTGAAGGAGCTGGAGGAAGTATCCCTATAAGCGAGGAGACTGGTCCGGGCAAGGGACGATTCCAGCTACGATGCAGCGCAGTTGGCGTTCGGCTGTAGCAGTGCCAGGGAAGGTGAGATATCCAGCTCGAGGCCGGGGAAGAATGCCAGGTGGTAAGGACGTAAGTGGGTCTGGTTCTCATGTAGACAGATCTAATGGGATACAATTAAATGTTTACCTCAGATATGTTTATACTGAAGGTTATTGAAGGGTATCGAATAAACCTTAATGCAAATTCTGATTTACCCATGCAACATGTTCTAAATCATGTATCACTGAACAATTGGAAGTTCAGGTGGAACTTGCAAGCTTATGTAATAAAGGTGTAATTGCTAACGTAGTTTACCAAAGCCATCAGTTTGTGTCCAATATCTTTCCCAGACCAAAAAAGGATGGGGATGCAGAATTATACTGGACCTGAATAGTCTTAAACCTTTTTGTACGGTATAGACATTTAAAGATGGAAACGTTTGAGGAGATCTTAAAGATCCGGATTCAGTGTCTGTTCATTTGCAGGATAGAAGATTTAAAATTCAGCTGGATGGGGCAATTATGGCAATACAATGCACTGCCTAATCGTTTGTCTTCAGCTCCTAGAATAATTACAAAGTTGTTAAAACCTATTCTAGGCATGATGAGAAGTCAAGGGCAGGTGCTCATGGCTTAACTAGACAATATCTTGATTGTAGGACAATCAAAGGAAACAGCTGAAGCATCAGTGGCAGTTGGTAAAAAACACGTTTTTTAAAATTGGGCTTCATAAACTATCCAGAGAAATCTAAATTAATACCTGTGACACAAATTGACTGGTTGGGTTCACAATAGACTTAATCAACATGATTGTGACCTTGCCCAGGCAAAAAAGGGTAGAGCTAATTAACAGCTGTATCAAGTTAATTGCTGACACATAGCCTTCAATTAGCCAGGTGACGAGCCTGCTGCGGAAATTGCTGGCAGCATTTCCAGCAGTTCAATAGTGGCCACTTTATTATCTACAATTACAAAGGTCAAAGGAACAAGCACTGAGGATACATTGGGGTCATTATAATAGACCTATGCTTCTATCAATAGAGGCTGTTGCTGATGTACAATGGTGGATTCAGCATGTGTCCACTATTAGTAACAAAGTGATTTTGCAGACAGATGTCAGAGCACTTGGGTGGGGTGCTACTGATACAAGATCCAGCTGTGGAGACAGATGGACATTGCTTCTGCAAACATGGGTAATTAACCAAGAGTATTTTATGGCACTAACAAAACTAGTTTGCATGTGCAGTGCCAAATAGACAACACTACAGCAGTTGCTTATATGAATCACATGGGTGGAATCAAATCGTTATCATGTGACATGTTGCCAAATAAAATTGGACCTGGAGTATGGATATTTGGATTGGAGCTATCTGCCAGGGAAACTTAATGTAGTATCAAATGGCAGCTCACGATAATTCCGTGACAATACAGAGTGGATGTTGAACCAGGATGTGTTCAAGAACATAGTACTTCTATATGGAAGGCCAAAATATGTTTCATGGGCACCAGATCCAGGGGCAGTGGCAATTGATGCTTTTTCACTAAATTGGGATGATATGTTTGTGTACATTTTCCCACCATTCTGCCTCATAGCTCGGTGTTTGAGAAAATCAAGCAGGATGCCGCTTCAGGGGTTTTGGTGATACCAAATTGCCCGATTCAACCATGGATCCCTCTGATGTTACAGATAGCGATCCAACCTCCTTTTGCTGATTCCAAACAGTAGGAATTTGCTGGACCATCCAGTAACGACGCGTTAAGTTCATCCGTTATGTGATCGTATTAATCTGTTAATTTGCAGGTTTTTAAGAATGCCTTACATTGGTCGAGGTCTTTCTAGGCCAACGGTGGATATACTCACTGGAGAAAGAGTACTCAAAAGCAGTATATGACTTATGTAAAAAAATGTGAACAATATGGTGTTCAAAAGAATATTCAATATGATACTGTAGTTATTGAAAATGTGTTAGAGTTTTATCTACACTTTATTATGATGAGGGTCTTAGTTATACTGCTATCAATACAGCTAGAAGTGCTTTGTCGGCATATCTTGTAATAGGTACACGGACACAAAGTATAGGTTCTCACCCTCTCATATCTAGGTTGATGAAAGGAATCTTTAATTCCAAACCGCCTAAGCCTAGGTATATGGTAATCTGCGATGTACGCGTTGTTCTTAAAATACTTCGTCATTGGGTCCCTGTCACGTCTATAACTTTGTTAAAATTAACCATGAAATTGGCTATGCTAATGACATTGGTGTCAGTACAGAGAGTGCAGACTTTGCAAAAACTTCAGTTAGATAGAATGGAAGTGAATACAGAGAATGTTCTGTTTTATATTTATGACCTGCTCAAACAACGCAGGCCAGGTGTGACAGGATTTAAGACTGTGTTCTCAGCATATCCTACAGCTCCATGTTTATGTGTAAGGACACATTTGTTACATTACATTGAAGCCACAAGGGCTTTAAGACAAGAACAAACAGGATTATTTGTCAGTTACAAGAAGCCAACATAAAAGAGTGGCAGTTCAGACTATCTCAATGT
Organism: Malacoraja senta; assembly: GCA_038087875.1. Taxonomy (NCBI): domain Eukaryota; kingdom Metazoa; phylum Chordata; class Chondrichthyes; order Rajiformes; family Rajidae; genus Malacoraja; species Malacoraja senta. The sequence continues at coordinate 10,263,876 of CM075992.1, forward strand.
GGTTAAAGCAAGACTTGGTTCAGGCAGGAATTAACATTTATGTGTTTACATCTCATTCCACTAGCGCAGTAGCAACATCCGCGGCCAGGGCGATGGACGTTCCCATTGACCATATATTAAAAGCCGCAGGTTGGAAAAATGAACTTGTGTTTCAGCAATACTACCATCGGCCGATTGCCGATGGAGGGCTGTTTGCCAACTCAATATTGAGTGCTGTTGCTATTGTTTAAAGTCTGTTTTCAATACTGTTTAATTCTGTTTCGTTTGTTGTCCCTACATTAAGAGGGTTTATTGGTTGTTTTATGACTAAAAATAAAACCGTTTTGGTTTTGCATGATATGCAATGTCATGCTTACAGCATTATTGATGATACTCAGAGTCAATCGATGCAGTGAGAAGCCGGGATTTTGATCTGCGGCATTAAAATCACAGAGCTTTAAAATCTTCACGTAGTCACTCACGTGACTCCGAAGTAAAATAGTAAGATTAAACGAGAACTTACCAGTTTGAAGTTTGATCTTTATTTTATGAGGAGTTACGTTGGTGATTACGTGCCCACCACGCCCAACCCTCTCTCATAGAAAAAAGGTCATAATGGTAGTTCTCATGTTGATCATCTTAATATGTCACTTCAATTATGGTGTTGTCTGTGATTTCATACCGCTGCTCTGAAGATTGACGCGCATGCGCCCTGACGGGTCTTCTTCACGTAATCACCAACGTAACTCCTCATAAAATAAAGATCAAACTTCAAACTGGTAAGTTCTCGTTTAATCTTACTATTCTATAGTGTTGTGTTTATCTTATTTGTGTGCTGCATGGTAACTCAAATTTCACTGCACCAATTTGTGTATGTGACAACAAATGTCCGCACAGCTCTTTGGTCAACGTGGGTTGTTTTTAAATGTGCTTTATAAATACATTTGACTCGACGATTTTAATATTGCGCCGGTTGGCGTGTAGTTATCCATACTGACCGTTCAGAATACGGGGATAAAACTAGATAACATTCCTCACTCATCAGTCGCTTATAACGACGTATTGACCTCTGTTACAAGCCCAGAATAAAAAAAAATGGCTACAGCATAGAACAAGGCCACTCAGCCACTCGAATGCGTACTGACCATTGATCACCGGTTCAAACTAATTTATGCTATCCCACATCCTCATCCATTCCCGACACGCTAGGGTCAAGTTACAGAGGCCAATTAACCTAGAAACTTACGCATTCTCAAGATGTGACATGAAATTGGAGCACCCGGATGCACAGGTAGAACGTGCAACCGACACACAGATAGTACCCGCGTCTCAGGCACTGAAGATATCACTCTACAACCTGTGCCAATGTGCCGCCAATTCTATCCCTTCCTTTCCTTGGCAACTGTCAGAGATCCCGCCAGAATCTCGAGATTTATCCATCCGTGTGACCAAGTGATCTATTCTCCCTCTGACGCCACAATCTCCAATTTGAATCATGTACTCAAATTCACTTCGACCATCTCGGACATGTCCCACTGTTTCTTGATCTCACCGTCTGCATCAACTGACATCTATTCCTAACTAAATCTCTGATCTTGTCATCTTCCGATTTGCGCGGTCATTCTATTTGCACAAAACGGTACGATGGCGCTACGATTTTCGCCAAGCCTATTCACCGTTCTCGTATGCTGCGATTGCACCAGGTTTCATTGCGATCGGTGGTCTAATGTAAAAGTTAGCGAGGTTTAAAAAATCTTAAAAACCGCGCGTGAGCAGATCGATCTCCTCCACTGCCGTTCAGCGACGCGTGGATTGGTCTTTTCTCCTAACTCCCCGGTAGGTCAGCCCCTTCCTGCGACATCGCGTCTTTACTGGGACTGAGGATGGCCGGCGGAAATTTCCATCGCGTCTTCACAGTAGCTGAGGATGGCCGGCAGAGGTTTCCAAACGGACACAATTTTCGGAAGGTCCTTAAACGGAGCAGCCGGGAGATGTCGCCAAACGGAAAGCGGAGAACCTAACCCTGGCGGAGGAGAACGTCCCGCGCCCGCTGTGAGTACCAATCGCACCGTCATCTCCAGCTCCTTCCTCTCTGATCCCCCTCGCTGACTCCTGCCCCCCTCTCCGCTGATACCCCCTCTCCCCCACAACGCCCGTCTTTTCTCTGAGCTCTCTCTCCCCCACGCCCACACCCCCTCCATACCCCCTCCGCCCACACACCTTTTATCCCTCACGACCACCGCACACCTCCCACCCCCACACCATCCCGCCCCAACCTGCCCGCCCACACATCCCACTCCCCCGCGCCCTCACCCACACACCGCCCCCACGCACATACACCTCCCCGCCCGCACCCCCCGTCCACATTCACCCCTCGTCCACATTCACAGCCCACACCCCCCTCCCCAACAATCCCCTGCCGCTCAAACACACCCCTCCCCCACAGCCCACCCCCGCCCACGCCCCCTCCCACTACAACCCCCACCCCTCCCACACCACATAGCCCCCACCACCCACAACCCCCCGCCAACACCCACAGCTGCCCCCGCCTACACCCCCCTCCAGAAGAGCATGTGATGTCGAGATAGGAACGCATCAAAGTGTGCGAATGTGGACATTCTTAGCAGGAGTACCTGTCTAGTCTATTTTGTAAATAAAGAGAGGTTTCGTAAATCTCATGTACAAAGGGACTGGGAGATCCCAAATCGTAAATGTATTGGTTGAGATTGCAGTAAGGAACGTAAATGCAAGTTACACATTCGTTTCGAGAAGACTAGAACATGACATCAAGAATGCAATGCGGAGGCTCAATGAGGCGGATGTCAGGGCTCATATATCTGAGCGTCAGGAGGCAGAAATATTGTAAGAGGTTTCGGGCAGCTGATTAGATTCATAGAGTCATAGATTGATACAATGTGGAAAAATGCCCTTCAGCCCAAACTGACTACACAGGCCAACAATGTCCCAGCTACCCTAGTCCCAGTTGGTCCATAACCCTCCAAACCTGCCATATCCATGTACCTGCCCAACTGTTTCTTAAACTATGGGAAAGTTCCCAGCCTCAACTACCTCCTCTGGCCGCTTGCTCCATACACCCACCACCTTCTGCGCGAAAACGTTACCCGTCGGATTCCTATTAAATCTTTACCCCTTCACCTTGAACCTCGATTCCCCTACTCTGGGTAAAAGACCCTGTGCATCTACTTGAACTATTGATCTCCTGTGTTTCTATCTCTCTATAAGTTCTCCCCTCATCTTCCTTCGCACTATGGTATAGATTCCCAGCCTACTTAACCTCTCCCTATAGCGCACACCCACTAGTCCTGGCAACATCATTAAAACATTTTGAACCCTTTCAAGTTTGAGAATATCTTTCCTATAAATATTCAAGATTCAAGATAACGTATGGGTTCATTGTCACATGTAGCAATTAATGTAAAGTGAAATTTGAGTTACCATACGGCCACACAAAGTGAAAAGCAGTAAGACACATAACCACATAAAATAAAATTTAACATAAACATGTTCCACAGCGGCTCCCCGCATTCCTCACTGTAATGGAAGGTAACAAAGTCCAATCTCTCCCTCTGAGGAAACATGTGCTGGCGTTGGAGAGGGTCCAGGTAAGATTTGCGAGAAAGATTCGAGGGATGACTGGGTTAACGTATGAGGTGCGATTGGTGGTAGTGGGCTGTACAAGTTGGAGATTAGAAGGATGAGGCGGGGGGGGGGGGGGGACCGCATTGAAATCTACGGAATAAGGAAATGCCAGGATAGAATGAATGTGAAGATGATATTTCCTGAAAATCTCATGAATGCTCCGTATATAGTCCCGAGAACCGTTCTAACAACTCACCTGCTCCCTCTACTTTCTTTGGTCTAACACCCAGAATCCTAGCAATGTCTATTGACTTTTGGAGAGTAGTGGCAAGGGCAGTTAAAACTGCATCTTCTCTTGTATTATTATCAGCCATTACATTAGCCAGTGCTTCATGATTTGGGTGTCCTAAAGTGGCTAGGAACCTGGTATGCTCTGTAGGGTTTTTGATCTTGTCCCTCTGGGTGGTCGTTTTATTCTTCAAGGTTTAGGCTCATAAAATGGTTCTGGTGATCCCACTTTATCTTTAAACACGGGAGCTCATTTTTTGGTCTTGCTCCTTGTACTGAGCGCTACTGGAATATATGTTAATGCTGGAGCTGTTGGGGTCAAATAACTCTGTGCTGGTGCTGCTGTCTGTTGAGCAGGGTGATAGAATAGGAACAGCAGGAGTGTGGGTGGTGCTGCAGGCACCGGAGGAGATCGGTGATGCATATAAGGCGCTGAATGTGAAGGTGGCGTATAGGGTGCGCAAGGGGAATAAGGAAGAGGCGGCAAACGTCTCTTAATAAGAACGCTCTCCCAATCTTCCAAATATTCTTCATCTCCCCCTCCTAAACCAAAGCCAACCAGCGGGTCCCTTAACTCAAATTCTACAAATGCTAGTTTCCCTTCAGGAGACCCCTTTGTCTCCCGTTCCCTATGTTCTTTACACGCACATCCTGATTCCTTCTTTATGGTACCTAGAGGTTTTTTCCCCTTCATCATCCTTTAACTCTATTCCAAGCTTCAAAGCTGCCTCCTGCCAATGCGCCATTATTGCAGCCTCTCTGCGTCCTCTTAATACTTCGTAATATTGTCTCCATAGCCCAATAAGTTCCTTTGCCACTTCACTTTGGCTACATTGCTAAATAATCCACTCAATGTATCTCACGCCCTCCAGGATTTCCACCCCTCCTTCGTGCCATAACTCATATCCTAAGTTTTTATTCAACGTTCCATAGAAATGTTTCAATCTTTCCGCTTCTTTAGGGAACTTACTGCAAACTAATTGTAATGGGCTTTCTGGGACTTCTACAGCATCAATCTCTATCTCGTTTCTCACTGTTACTTACAATGGACACAAATAAGTTAAGATCCACGCATATAAAAGCCTTGTATGTCCACACGTTGAATATTGCTGCTCCGTGTGGGATTATTTCACTCAAGGAACATCAATACGATCCAGGCAGTGCAAAACAGAGCAGCAAGGTTCATTTCTAACAACTACATTTGGTAGAGCCCAGTCCCCAGCATGATAAAGGACCTTAGAAATCATCCACCTACAACTCGTGGCAAGTTCATCAGACTGACAACATTCCACAAGATCAAGAATACCACTATCGATGTAAAGATGGACCACATGCAGTTAATCCATGCACCCATATGCATGTCAACCAGAAGCTACCAACCTGGAAATTATTTCATTCCGCACGTACTTCATTAGCACTTTCTTACTCGTAATTCTTCAAGACAGCAAAGGATTGGAATACCCTACTAGCCAGCATCAGGGATCTCCAAAACACCAACACATATAAAGATGTACTGCAAAAGCATATCAATCTCGACTAGCACGTCCACCATCATCATAGTGCTGAGTGATGCTCCAACTAGAGCTTTTCGGTGAATTAATTCCAGATCCAGATCCTGATCCAGATCCAGAGCTCAAGCGATTCACACTTCACTCACAAATTCGCTCACAAACAATGGCCAAAGGTTCTTCAACCACCAGTAAGTCTCTCACACAATCAATCTCTCCCTGTTCAATCGGGTAACCAAAATTCCTTCGTACCAATCTTACACACAGAAATCACACAAGCTTTTAATTCGGCAAACACTCTCAGTTCAAGGTAAGGACAACCTTCTCTGTGGAAAAAATCAAACACACTTCAGCAGCAAATCTACACTCAAAAGACTTCAATCCAAACAAAGGCAGACAAGATCGTAACACACAAGCAAAATCGTACTTAAACAAGAAATAATACTACTAATAACTATCATACAACAACACACTGGAAAATAAAATACAAGTATTCGATTAATAAGCGCTCACTAACTGTACAGTCCAAAAGTAAATCACAATATTCTAAATTGCCCAAATCGCGCTGTCATTCAAAGGAACCCCTCCTCCGGGTACAGGAGACTTTCCCTTCAAAGTACCTTTTCACTTGGCGGTACTATTCCCTTCAAGGTACATTTCCACGTTTTAAGGTACTTTTTCCACTAACAGGTATTTCTTCCTCTCCCAAATTAATTTTCCACTAACATGCTACTAGTTCCCGGAACCACAGGATATGCCCTCTTGATCACACAGTCACGATTCGGACTCCAATTACTACTGCAGTCTTAACCACGCTATATTAATATACAGTCACGATTCAAACTACGAGTACAACAGCAGTATCTAACACACAGACACTCTATTACAACGGCAATATTAATCGACTAATATATAATACGAAGTTATATCTAATTCCGAATCTATTTTACAATTTTACAAGATCAATATATACAATAACCAGTATCCCTCAATATGAACACCCGGAATAGATCAAAACGAATTTCTATACAATAGCCAGTGTCATTCAATGTGAATGCCTGAATTTGGTGAAATTTAAATCGGAACATTTAGATAACTGTTCCAGATAATAGAGGCGTCTCCATCCTCTCAGTGCTGACTTTAAAGCATGTTTCAGCTAAGCTATACTCCAACACTGAGTTCCCGGTACTGTTCCGGATTTAATCCATACATAGGCGGGGCCTCAACCTCCCCTCCCCCCAGGCCTCAAACCCTCCATCCGCTAAATATTGGTATTCAGCACGTATCCGCTTCGTGCTGGTTTTCGATACTCTTTCCAATCGCACTCTCAGCACCGATACAGTACATCCCGTCTTAGTACTGTTCCCGCTCAGTCATGTCCATGAGGATACATTGAAATCTGTATCCCAGACTGAGTGGAGCTACGAACCCCAGGGTTTACCAACCCTGAAATATCGGGTCAAATCAATGGATCCCGAATGCAACAGCTGTTGTCTAACAAAGGTGTGGGGCCATTAACCTACAAGAGAAGAGCTTAGTGAGCCCAACTCCCACGATCCATGGGTCTCGAACTTTCCAAGCGGGGATACAAACCCTCTAGGGCTTCAAACGCTCACCCTCAGTGCTCTCCAGACTACTATTCTTATCCATATCGTCGGGGATCCAAACAAACAAGCAAATGACCGATTCATCTCAGACCAGGGGAGCCGGGAAAACCGACGAGAAAGTCGCACCGTGGCGTTGATTTCTCCCGTCGTAATCCGACACAAATCAATTCCCTGGCGGCAAATTTATGTTTGGCAATCCGTTGATATCCCGGACAGGCCCCTATGTAATTCTGCTAATCTTACCCCCCTATTCTGGTTCAGTCAAACACCGAATACAAAGCACAGTCCACAATGGAGTAATGGATGGTATACTTGCAAGAGATGCTTGGATGGCGTCTCTTGCAATTGTGCCATCCATTACTCCATTGTGGAGATCTCGCTCAATCTGCACGTCCCCTACCCTCAGATAGAATTGTCCACTGGTCCTGACCCTTTCAACGTTGCAGCCGCCGTGTTCAACACATCGTTCTCCGACATTTTCGCCGCTCTAACGCAATCCCACCATCACTCCCATCTTTCCAAATGTGCAGACAACTTTACCCATGCAGCTTATTGCTTCACAGACCCCTTTCTCATATCTTACGCTTCCCAGTTACTGTCCCTTCAAACGCACAAGATGCCGCACCTACCGCGGCACCTCCTCCCTCATCTCCATCGAGCGACCACAGTAAGCGTGACTGATGTTCACATGCTCCCATAACTCTCCCACTGCGATGTGGCCAACTTTATATCAACCCGACCAAACGTAGGCGAGGGGATGGATTCGACACGAATGATGTATTTAAGATGGAAGGAGTGCAGAAAAGATTTACGATTATGTTGCAGTACTGGGGATCCTAATGTAATTGGGCGATTGGATCAACTAGGACTTCATTTCTAGTAGCGCACGAATCTAAGAGTTGGTCTTATTATTGTGTATGTTCATGACGGGAATTGATGGGATGCATGCATTTGCTTTTACCCAGTGGGTGAGACTCAAGAACCAGAGGACATAAGTTTCTGGGAGTGGAGCCATGTGAAAGGCAACTGATGGGCAACGTTTTAAACTCAGAAATTGAATATGAAAAAGCTGCCAGAGGAGGTAGTTGAGGCAGGTGGCATAATTGCATAAGAAGACAAATGGATTGATTCATGTGTAGGAGAGGTCTGGAGTGATGTTGTCAAAATGCAGGCAAATAGGATCGGCCTACTCTCGAGCATTTTAGTCGGCATGGTCGAAATGGGCAGCAAGGCCTGCTTCCTTGCTGCTTGACTCTGAATATTAATTGGCTTACTTCGTCTACTACGTCATCGCATCCTGAGAATCTGGGGGATAGGAATGCAATGCGTGGGATGACGTGAAGCACGGCTGTGTGTCCTACCTCGTACTGGAGTTCGATTGAGCTCTAGGGGCTAGCGGAATCAAGGGATATGGGGAGAATTACTGATTTTGGATGACTAGCCATGATCACAGTGAATGGCGGTGCTTCCTCGAAAGGCCAAATGGCCTCCTCCCGCACCTATTTTCTATGTTTCTATGGGGCGGTTCGCGCTGCCATGGAAGGCAGTGTTGTTATGTTTCTTCCCTGCCCAGTGTTACCGATTTTGCCTTTCGTGCAACCTGATTACTTCCCAGTCATTTTTTTGCGCTTGAGGGACATGATTCCGGACATGACAGGCCGGGGCGCAACAGGGGCTCAATGCCATTCAAAGAACATCAGTTACCAGGACTTGTAGGGTGAAATCGGTGAAACATGAAGCCATATTCCGTCCAATCATCAAAACTTCTGTCAGCATCACGTTCGAGGCGCCGCTATTTCGTCTTTCGAAATATATAAGGTTATTCCTCGAGGCAGGGCCATAAAATGGGAAGAAACAGATTCAATAGTGCAAGAGAAGCGGAAATAAATTGGTAGCAGTGGCTTGAGTGACATCAATCAGAGCAAAACATTTCAAAATGAGATAAAAAGAGTTTCGAATCACAATTCAGCGGAGTAGTGGAGGGCGACGTCTTAACGGAAGAAATACAGGCTGATATTTTGGAGTTTGCAGCGTCAGAAGGGAGAACAAATCACTGGGCCACCAGCATGAATAAATCTCCAGATTGATCAATCGCAGCCAACTGGAAATGCAGGGGGGAAATCTGCTGCACATTGGCACAGTTTGAAGAGCGACATTTTCAGCGACTGAGACCCGTGTTCGATGGTGAGCTCAGGCGCTATGTGTGTGACGTTTGCACGTTCTACCTGTGATCGCGTGGGCTTCCTCCGGGGCTCCAATTTACTATCTCGTACCAAGGATGGGTCGGTTTATAGGGTAATTGGCCTCTGTAAATTGCTCCTTGTGTTTAGGGAATGGATGAGAAAGTGCGATAGCGTAAACTACTTTGAACGGGGCGATGAATGGTCAGTACGGACTCGGTTGGCTGAATGGCCTATTTCTATGCTGCAACGCTTTGATAAATTCTGGGCTTGTGACAGAGGTCAATCCATCTTTATCAGCGTCTGATGAGAAGACAGGATATCTCGTTATAGCCCCTCATTCTGAACGGTCAGTATTGATAACTACACGCCAACGGGCGCACTATTAATATAGGGAAGTTACTTATATAATTTAGTAGGACAGTATTTATATTATAAATGCGTAGCATGTTTCGAAGAATTGAACGTGTGTTTTTCTGCACATGGGCGAACGTCTCGGAAAGCTCGATGGACTTTTTTTTAATAGTTGCTCGGGGAATTACTTATCCTCGATGCAGCAGGAACAGGTCCACGAGGTAATAGATCTAAGGCGAGAGAGAGACATTTAATGCATATTTGAGGGCTAGGTTTCAAAACAGGGCTGTTTTACCTCTGTTTATTGAATCAGCGCATAATCTGACAGCAGCGTTAAGAGGATGAATTATTAATTGCATATTCTGAAACAGTGTATGCAAGACTGAGGTTGGAGTTAGTGTGTGTGTCGTGCTTCA
>CM075992.1:10278807-10283905 GCA_038087875.1 Malacoraja senta
GGAAGGGTGGTGGGAGACGAGGGATATGGTGGCAAGCGATAGGTGGATTTTTGTGACTGTAGATAGGCAGATGGAAGGAGCAAATGACAAAGTACGCACATGGGTGTCTGATAAGAGAGAAGAGGAATGAAATATGAAGTCAGATGAAGGGATACAAGTGGAAAAGTGTAGAGGCGATAAAAGGAAATATAGGATTTTGTGGATTGTAGATGTGTATGCTTAGGAGGGGAAAGGCGCCAAATGAGCATGTCATGAGGGTTGATGGGAGAAATTGATCTACAACAGAGTGAGGGGGGGGGGGGTGAAGGAGGTGGTTGTTGCTTAAAACTGGGAAACTCATTGTGCATACTGTTAACTGCAGTAGATGAGTTTCAGGGAGGTGCAAGGGAAGCTCTGTCTCGCAAGGTTAGCCCATTGTGATCCTTCGGTCGAGGCGAGGGGTGGGGGGATAGATATAGGGACAGGTGTTACAACTCTGGCGGTTGATGGGGAAAGTACATGGGGTGGGGGTGGTTTGTAGAGGTAGGGTTGAGAGAAACAAGGAGTTGCAAATGAAAAGGTTCCGCAAAATTGGAAATGGAGGAGATGGGAGGATGTGAACGATGGTCTGAACACAGAGGTGGGGGAAATGTCGGAAATGATGTATTGGATGCGAAGCTAGTTGGGGTGAAATGTGGGGACCAGGTGAATTCATTATTTCTGAATGCAGAGTGTGGCGGTGAGATTTGGAATGCGGGACAGAGACGCGGTTGAGTCCTTCCAAAACATTACATGGTTGAGAGCTTCCTCCACAACAAAGTAATGAATGGTGTCCTTGCAAGAGATTAGGTACAGTCATAGGTTTATTCATTTGTAATTGGTAGGGGAAGAATTAGACCATTCGGCACATCAAGTCTGTTCGAGTCAGTCACGTTAACGGTCTGAGTCAGTGGGTTTGTAGTACGCGTACACACTGTCACATTGCGCATGTGGTGGGTTTCACCACTGCTCACTGATACACAGACAGTGAGCAACTCTTCCCTACTGTTTCGGCCCTCTCTAATGATCTCTGTCGGTGTATGTTGACGATGGCCATGCCGACTAGTAGAGTTTACAGCTCACGTATTCCGGAATATTAACACATTCTGAAACCCAGACACTTGGTCGTCGGGTGAGAGGAAGATCAGGATTTATATTAACAGTATCAGAGAACAATCCATCCACTTTATGGGACATCCTCTGCCGCACAACCTCCCATCAATCTGCATGAAATATTTGCACTGAATAAAACATGTTCCAAGTGGCAATGCGGTTTTTACCCTTCAGAAACAATATCACACAAACAGGCACTCCGAGGAAATTCAACATGAAGGCGAATAACACATTATAACCATATAACAATTACAGCACGGAAACAGGCCATCTCGGCCCTTCAAGTCTGTGCCGACCACTTTAAAAAAATGTATTACTTCCCCCTAGTCCCATCTACCTGCACCCAGACCATAACCCTCCATTCCTTTCCCTTACATATACCCATCCAATCTATTTTTAAATGATAAAATCGAACCTGCCTGCACCACTTCCACTGGAAGCTCGTTCCACACAGCTACCACTCTCTGAGTAAAGAAGTTCCCCCTAATGTTACCCCTAAACTTCTGTCGCTTAATTCTCAAGTCACGTCCCCTTGTTTGAATCTTCCCTACTCTCAATGGGAAAAGCTTATCCACGTCAACTCTGTCTAACCCGTTCATAATTTTAAAGACCTCTATCAAGTCCACTCTTAACCTTCTGCGCTCCAAAGAATAAAAACCTAACTTGTTCAACCTTTCTCTGTAACTTAGTTGCTGAAACCCAGGCAACATTCTAGTAAATCTCCTCTGTACTCTCTCTATTTTGTTGACATCCTTCCTATAATTAGGCGACCAAAATTGTACTCCATACTCCAGAATTGGCCTCACCAATGCCTTGTACAATTTTAACATTACATCCCAACTTCTATATTCAATGCTCTGATTTATCAAGGCCAGCGCACCAAAAGCTTTCTTTACCACCCTATCTACATGAGATTCCACCTTCAGGGAACTATGCACAGTTATTCCCAGATCCCTCTGTTCAACTGCATTCCTCAATTCGCTACTATTTACCATGTACGTCCTATTTTGATTTGTCCTGCCGAGATGTAGCACCTCACATTTATCAGCATTAAACTCCATCTGCCATCTTTCAGCCCACTCTTCCAAATGGCCTAAATCTCTCTGTAGACTTTGAAAATCTACTTCATTATCCACAACACCACCTATCTTAGTATCATCTGCATACTTACTAATCCAATTTTCCACACCATCATCCAGATCATTGATGTACATGACAAACAACAGTGGACCCAACACAGACCCCTGAGGCACCCCACTTGTCACCGGCCTCCAACCTGACAAACAGCCATCCACCATTACACTCTGGCATCTCCCATTCAGTCACTGTTGAATCCATCTTGCTACTCCACCATTAATACCCAACAAGTGTATCTTCTTAACCAACCTTCCACGAGGAACCTTGTCAAAGGCCTTACTGAAGTCCATATAGACTACATCCACTACTTTACCCTAATCAATTTCCCTAGTAACCTCTTCGGAAAATTCAAGAAGATTAGTCAAACATGACCTTCCAGGCACAAATCCATGTTGACTGTTCCTAATCAGACCCTGCTTATCCAGATGCTTATATATATATTATCTCTAAGTATCCTTTCCATTAATTTGCCCACCACTGACGTCAAACTAACAGGTCTATAATTGCCAGGTTTACACTTAGAACCCTTTTTTAAACAACAGAACAACATGCGCAGTACGCCAATCCTCCGGCACTATTCCCGTTTCTAATGACATTTGAAATATTTCTGTCATAGCCCCTGCTATTTCTACACTAACTTCCCTCAATGTCCTAGGGAATATCCTGTCGGGACCTGGAGACTTATCCGTTTTCATATTTTTCAAAAGTGTCCGCACCTCCTCTTCTTTGAATCTCATAGTTTCCATTGCTACTCTGCTTGTTTCCCTTTACCTCACATAATTCCACATACTTCTCCTTGGTGAACACCGAAGAAAATAAATTGTTCAATATCTCCCCCATCTCTTTTGACTCTGCAGATAGCTGTCTACTCTGACTCTCTAATGGTCCAATTTTATTCCTTGTTATCCTTTTGCTATTAATATAGCTGTAGAAACCATTTGGATTTACTTTCACCTTACTTGCCAAAGCAACCTCATATCTTCTTTTAGCTTTTCTAATTTATTTCTTAATATTCTTTTTACATTCTTTGTACTCCTCAAGCACCTCATTTACTCCATGCTGCCCATAATAATTGTAGATCTCTCTCTTTTTCCGAACCAAGTGTCCAATTTCTGTGAAAACCATGGCTCTTTCCAATTTTTAATATTTCCTTTCAACCGAACAGGGACATAAAGATTCTGTACTCTTAAAATGTCACCTTTAAATCTCCTCCATTCCTCTTCTACATCCTTCCCATAAAACAACATGTCCCAATTCACTCCTTTTAAATCCTTTCGCATCTCCTCAAAGTTAGCCTTTCTCCAATCAAAAATCTCAACCCTAGGTCCAGTTCTGACCCTCTCCATAATTATATTGAAACGAATGGTATTGTGATCACTGGACTCGAAGTGCTCCCCAACGCATACCTCCGCCATCTGCCGTGTCTCATTTCCTAACAGGAGGTCCAGCACTGTCCCGTCTCTATTAGGTACCTCTATGTTTTGCTGCAAAAAACTATCCTGCACACATTTTACAAATCCAAACCATCCAGCCCTTTTACAGAATGTGTTTCCCAGTCTATGTGTGGAAAATTGAAATCTCCCACAATCACTAGCTTGTGCTTACTACTAATATCTGCTATCTCCTTACATATTTGCTCTTCCAATTCTCGCTCCCCATTTGGCGGTCTATAATACACCCCTATAAGTGTTGCTACACCTTTCCCATTTCTCAGTTCCACCCAAATAGCCTCCCTAGATGAGCCCTCTAATCTATCCTGCCAAAGCACTGCTGTAATATCTTCCATGACAAGCAATGCAACACCCCCACTTCTTTCCCCTCCAATTCTATCACCCCTGAAGCAACGAAATCCTGGAATATTTAGTTTCCAATCACAGCCCTCCTTATCATCCCTACTACATTAAATGGCGCGCACTTACTACCGATGGGGCGCAGACATTGCAGGAAAATTACCTGAATTCATTGTTTCTACGTTCACAGAAGAGGAGTTGCAAACATACCTGTAATGTTCCGGAACGCAGCATTTTAGTGAGGCTAAATAATATTTGTCCTGTGCACTAAATGCAGTGGCACGAAAAATAGACGATGCGTTGATGCTTTTACCCAGCATTACATAAGACCATAAGAAATAGAAAAATAATTAGGCCATTCTCCCATCAAATGTGCTCCGCAATTCGACCATGGCGGATCAATTTTTCTCTCTCGATCCCATTCCATTGCTTTCTCGTCGTAACCTTTTACGACGGACTAATCATGAATCTTTCAACCTGAGCTTTAAAACTACCCGACACCTTGGTATCCACATGCATCTGTAGCAAGGAACTCCACAAATCCACCACCATCTGGCTTAAGAAATTCCTCCTTATCTCAAATCTAAAGGGAATTCATTTTCATCTGAGATTGTACCCTCTGGAGCGAGAATCCCCTACAACTGCACACATCCTCTCCATATTCACTTTATCCAGGGCTTTCATTATTCCGAACGTCTCAATGAGACACCTCGCTCCTCACCTTTGTACACTTAAGCAAGTATGGGGCCAGAGCCATCAACCGCTCTTCATACTTTAACCCAATCATCCCTACTATCATTTTCGGACACTTGTGGACTCTCTACTATGCAGCATATGCGCTGCTCAATACTGCTCACAGTATTCCACATGTTAATTCATATCGCTTCATATACCATCAGCATAATATTCTTGCTTTTTAATATAGTCCTATCGAAATGAATGCTAACATTTCATTTACGTTCCTTACTGCAGGCTACACATTTCCCATTTGGAAATCCTGCACCAGCATCCCCCTATGCATCTCCGACCTGATTCTTCTC
>CM075992.1:10284105-10336834 GCA_038087875.1 Malacoraja senta
TGAAATTTCGCGATATCTCTGTACTGGAAGATATTATGGAGAGGCTACCTTATGGAACAACTTTGAAATTTGAGGATGAGATAATCAAATTCTTCTGGGATTTCGCTGCAGAGTTGGCGAAGAAACGGGATCTGTTTTCAAAGACCAGACAGATTCTGAAAGGAATCCAGTGCTTGAGATATGGTATAATGTACCCCGTCAAAATGAAGATCACTTATAAGAATTCGGAGCGTGTCTTCATCGACCCAGAAGAGGCATATACATATGCAGAAGACCTCGTAAAGAAGGTCAAGGGGTAAGTAGATAAGGGATAAGTGCCTGTCAAGAGACGGTTTGCCTATAAACTTTGGTTGAGAAGAAGCTGAGAAGATTTGACTTTTAAAGTAACTGATATTAAATAAAGTCTCTGTTTAGATGGCGTAATTCTTACATGTGGCAAAGTCTAGACACTTATCAGCTTTGGAATGTGTAACCAAGGTCGAATCTGTATTTCGATGAGAAAAAAAGGGAGTCGCAGAACATGTAACAGGCTAATTAAAGGGAGCCGAAATTAACAATTTATTAATAAAAATATTTGTTTGATTATAGACTTACATATAAAGCAATGATTTAACATCGTTTTATTATAGTTTGATTACAGACTAACATATAAAGTAGTGATTTAATATAGTTTTATTAATCTAAAATGAATTAGTATAAAGAATAGGGTATCATACCCCAGGAGGGGGGTGGATGTATTCTAATTTGCAAACGGACTGGTGGATTAGTGACGGTGACTTAATTATATTGATTTAAGTTTACTCTATAATAATATACTAATATGGGTGTAACTAATTCGGAAATCTAATTCATGAAAAGTCTTATACAAAGTTGAAATTAGATGGAAGGGAAGTGATTTAAACATGAGGTAATTGGCAAATAGCCAAGAATGTACTTTTGGTTAACCCCTTCCAATTTGAAGGAGTACTTTATTGCAAGACAAGGGTTTAGATCAATGAAGGTTAATATAACAATTGTTACTACATAGTAAATATATATTCACGAACAGATTTAATTAGATTTAGATGTTGGATGTATCTCTATATGTATGGACCCCTCCTCCTTCTGATATTACTTGGCAAAGGGAGTGGAGGTAAATGTTTATGAACAACGACGGAAGTCGCAAGAATTATTTCTACCACCGTTTTGTGGATTTTTTCTAGCAGTGCAGTGTTATTATCACTGTACTGCAATATCACGTTATACTTTTGAATCACTTTTCACGTTTCCGTTTTTTTTAAGGATACACTCTAAAGGGTTGTGCCTAGAATACCAAGAAGAGATAAGTACACACTTCACACCTGGAAGATCAAGGTATTGTGTTGCACCATATGACATAAATGTGTGAAACTAATTTTAAATGCAAGACATTACACAAAATAAAATAGGTGGAATTACGTTTTGCAGCTGGAACGTAAGGGGTATGAATGATCCAATCAAAAGGGGTAAGATCTTGGCACAATTAAAATCATTCAATGCCGATATAATCTTCTTACAGGAAACATATTTCAAATTACAAGCGCAGATAAGGCTGAGGGCTAATTGGATCGGTCAGACATTCCATTCCTCATATAGTACTAAATCTAGAGATACTGCAATTATAATTCGAAAAGTTATACCATTTAAACCAAATAATAAAATAATAGACAAAGATGGGAGGTATGTCATAGTTACGGGAGAGATAGACTCGACCTCAGTTACCTTGGTAAATATTTATGCGCCTAACTTTGATAATCCTCAATTTTTTAACAACATTTTGAACTCAATCTCAGAGCTCAATTTATCAAAATGTGATATTTGGAGGAGATTTCAATTGCGTTCACCACAATTATCTGGATAAATCAACACAACAAAAAAGGTTAAACATTAAATCTAAATCTTGTGAACTCTTAAATACATACATAAAAAATACAAATATAACAGACGTATGGAGGATTGCAAACCCAGCTGGACGGGAATATTCCTTCTACTCAATGGTACATAAAACCTACTCACGAATTGACTACTTTTTAGTAGATACGAAATTAATACCATTTACATCAAATCCAAAATACCATAGTAGTATCATTTCAGATCATGCGCCGTTAACTTTCTTCTTAATAATAGAAGGAATGACCAATAAAACATCGTTCTGGAGATTTAATTCCCAAATTGTAAACAACCCTCAGGGTTGTGCATATCTAAGACAACAGATGGATTTTTTTTTAGACCAATGATACACCAG
Source organism: Malacoraja senta (assembly GCA_038087875.1). NCBI lineage: Eukaryota > Metazoa > Chordata > Chondrichthyes > Rajiformes > Rajidae > Malacoraja > Malacoraja senta. Next base: position 10,286,369 of record CM075992.1, read on the forward strand.
GTATATCACCCTCATTATTATGGGAATCGGTTAAGGCATTTATCAGAGGATCGATAATTTCATATCAAGCATTTCAAAATTAAAAAAAAGATGGAACAACTGAATTTAGAAGAAAACAATTGACAATTGGACTTAGACAACGCCAAAGACCCAACTATGGATACACATTATAAGATATTAATATTGAAATTTAAATTGAATAGAATCTTATCTGAAAGAATCATTAGACTATTCCAAATTACAAAACAGGAACATTTTGAATTCGCTGACAAGCCACATAAGCTCCTGGCACGACAAATGAAAAAACGGGAAAAGGATCATATGATTCCAAAAATTAGGTCAGATAAAGGGGAATTGATAACACTACCCAAATATATTAACAAAAGATTTGCACAATTCTATCAACATTTATATACATCAAAAACGTCAATAGATAGTATCAAAATCACAATTTTTTGGGAAAAGTATAATCTTCCAAAACTTAATGTGATGTAACAGGAAGAATTAGGAGCTCAAATTTCAATTAAGGAAATAGAAGCGTCAATAAAGTCTTTGAAGAACGGTAAAACCCCATGGACCGGACGGATTTAGTAATGAATTCTATAAAAAATGTTATGAAATAATTTCTCCACGCTTACAGAAACTTTACACATATGCATTCAAAGAACAGAAACTACCAGAAACACTAGCGGAGTCGACTATAACACTAATACCTAAAAATGATAACGATCTAGAGGACCCCGGGTCATATAGAGCCATTGCATTATTAAATACAGATCAGGAAATATTAGCTAAAACCTTAGCAAGAAGACTAAGTAAACATAATTTGAGGTATTTTTAACATAATGTATTCATATAAGATAGAAGAGGAAGACTTATCAATTATTTCATTGGATGCAGAAAAAGCATTCCATCAGGTGGAATGGGAATATCTTTTTAAAGTATTACAAAAATGTCAAATGGGAGATAATTTTATCCTATGGATAAAATTACTATATGGTAAGCCAATGGCTAGAATACTGACTAATAACATACTATCCCAGAAATTTCAACTATCCAGGGGCAATAGACAGGGATGTGTTTTTATCACCCCTTCTATTTGCCCTGGTGATAGAGCCCTTAGCAGAAAATTTAAGAACGCACCCTAATATTCACGGTTACAATACTAACAATTCTAATAATAAAATATCATTATATGTAGATGATGTATTGTTATACATTACAAAATCACAAATTAGCATACCAAATTTATTACATTTAATAGAAGAAATTGGTTCATTTTCAGGATATAGAATAAATTGGAATAAAAGCGAAATAAAGACGATAAAACCTCAAGAGTCAACACATCTTTTAAAATACCCATGTAGAATTACTACAGAAAGATTTAAATATTTGGGTATACGAATTACTAGAAAATATAAATCTCTATTCAGCGCAAATTACCCGCCTTTACTTACTAAATTACAAACGTCGATCCTATTTAGGAAAACACTACCGATGTCCTTAATAGGCAGAATAAATGCCATTAAAATGATTTTCCTTCCACAAATACTGTATTTATTCCAAACAATACCTACATACATACCTAAAAACGATTAAAAAAAATTGACTCATACATTACAAATGTTATATGGGACTGTCAATCCCATAGAATTCAAAGCAGACATTTATGTAAACCTAAAGAATACGGTGGACCCACACTTCCCAATTTTATGTACTACCATTGGGAAGTGAACATTAAAAATATAATGAACTGGTTGGACAGTTTAACACAACAGGCAGAATATATAATAATGGAGAAGGAGGATTGCACTCCTTTTAATATAGGAGCGATCCTTTTCTCCCCAATAAAACTGAAGAACACAATATATAAGAGAAACCCGATGATTCACAGCACAATACGAATTTGGAGACAAATAAAATCCTCTCTTAAATTAAGAAACCTTTCGCTTCTCTCACCGATAGTTAACAACCCGGCGTTTAAGCCATCGACTATTGACAAAACGTTTACTCTCTGGAACGATTAGGAATTAAGGCTTAGGAAGATTTGTATGAAGTGGGAAAACTTTTATCATTCCAAGATTTACAGCTTAAATATAATTTGGAAAGTAACCAATATTTTAGATACGAACCCGAGATTATTTGAAAAAACACTCACAAGATAATCAAAATTTGAAGTTGGACCCTCTAGAGCAAGGCATGAATAGACAGGGAGAATTGGATCACTTAACATCGTATTTTTATAATACTATTTTAAATATAGATATACCTTCGACAGAAGGTATAAGAAAAGAATGGGAACAAGAATTGTCTATACAAATTCCCAAGGACAGATGGGAGGATTATTTGTTATATGTACACAAATGTTCGATTAACGTTAGACATACATTGATCCAATTTAAAATTGTACACAGATTATATTACTCAAAAACAAAACCAAATATTTGTTTTCCAATTGTCTCTCCCATTTGTGATAAGCGTTTAACTCAAGAGGCAACAATAGCACACTCATTTGTTTTTCTGTGCAAAACTCCAGAAATTCTGGAAGGACATTTTTGAAAGCTTTTCAAAAATATTTAAATTAAGATTGGACCCAAATACAGAACTGATTATCTTCGGAGCAATGGAAGCCTGTTCTGAACTGGCTATATTTCAAAGATGTTTTCTAAACTATGGTTTGATAACGGCAAAACAACTTATACTTAAATTCTGGAAAAACGTTCCTATCCCAAAGTTCATAATGTGGATCACAAATTTTTCGGAAATATTACATCTCGAGGAAATGAGACTCGTTCTAGCAGGAAAACAAGAACAATTCTTAAGAATATGGTCTCCTTTCATTGCCGTGTTACAAGTGTAATATGGTGCAACACAACCCTGGAAAGTCTGAAGAAGTGTTTCGGCCCGAAACGTTACCTATTTCCTTCGCTCCATAGATGCTGCTGCACCCGCTGAGTTTCTCCAGCATTTTTGTGTACCCTGGAAAGTAATTGTTTTAGAACTAGGTGATGGGTGTGAATCGTTATGAATTAGGCACATTCCCTTTCCTTTTTGTTTAGCTCTACCTTCTTTGGATTCTTACTTATTTCCTTACTTTTCTAAAGGCCCTCTTCTCTTCGGGGCCTTTGTCTTTTTCACACTTTCAAGCACGCAGTTTATCTAACCATCATCATTAATTTAAGGCCAACCACTGCGGAACTGCACTCCACTACTATCCTCATTCTTCTCTTCTTTCTCTTTTCTCTTTTTCTATTACTGGCTAAAGTTTCAAAAAAAAAGTTGTGCACGAAACGTATTATGTTGCATATCATGATTAAGATGTATGTACATTGCTTCTAACAAAAAATAAATAAAAAAACAAAACCAAAAAAAACAAAAACAAATGGGGGGCGGGGGAGCAAGAGCGGAGCTGTGGGAAATCGAGGAGACCCTAGTAAGAGCATCATCTATAATGGCAGAGGGAACCCCGTTTCCTAAAGAATGATAACATCTCCGATGCCCTGGTATGGAATACTTCATCCTGGGCGCAGATGTGGCGTAGACGGAGGAATTGGGAGTAGGGGGTTGTCTTTACAGGAAACAGGGTGGTAAGAAGTGCAGTCAAGATATCTGTGGGAGTCAGCAAGTTTGTAGTAAATGTCGGTCAATATTATTTTTCCTGGAATGGAGACGGTGAAATCTATAACCGGGAGGGAGACGTCGGAGATGGTCCAAGTTAATTTGAGAGCAGGATGGAAATTAGCGGTGAAGTTGATGAAGTCAGTGAGTTCTGCATGGGGGCAGGAGTTAGCACCAATATAGTCGTCAATGTAGTGGACGTAGAGTTCGGGGATATGGCCAGTGTACGCCTGGAACAAAGAGGCAGTCATAGCTAGGGCCCATGCGAGTGCCCATAGCTACGCCTTGGATTTGGAGGAAGTGGGAGGCGTCGAAGGACAAGTTGTTGAGGGTGAGGACCAGCTTTGCTCGGCGGAGGATGGTATTTGTGGATGGAAATCGTCTGGATCTGCGGTCGAGGAAGAAACGGTGAGCTTTAAGAGCCTCCTGGTGGGGTATTGAGGTGGAGAGTGACTGGACATCCATAGTAAAGATGGGGGAGTGGGGCCTGGAAAACGGAAGTCATTGAGGAGTCAAAGAGCGTGTAGAAGGGGTCATCACTAGGTGATGAGGACTCCTTCCCATAGAAAAATGCCTGGAGGGAGATGCGACGGAACAAGAGCTGTACATCGTGGCGGACCCGATACTCGTTGAGGTGGGGGCGGAGGGGAACACAGGTAAGGACTCTGCTAAGGACAGACAGTTCCGTATCAGAAAGGGGTTGGTCAGGGAGGGTGGTCAACACACAGCAAGGGTGGGGGTTCAGAGAAGAGGGGAGCATGAGAACTATTGTATGGGTGGTAAGTAGCCTGGGCCACCTGGCTAAAATGAGAAGGGGAAGACCCAGTGGAACCCCCACTGAGGTTCGCTATAGGAGCGGGGAAAGGGGGGTGCAGTAGGACCCAACACAATCAGGTCCCGTGGTGTTGGAACCTGCATCTTGGAGACTGTGGGCACGGTGCAGAACCTGGGTCTCAGGTAAGGCGACGGCTGCTTGAGGTGAGTTATCCACCTTCAGACCTGTCGCCTTCCCAAACACATTCTCCATTGTAATAGTGACTGCACTGCCGTTTAGTTCCTTGTCACGTGTACAGAGGCACAATGAAAAGCGTTTGTTGTGTGGTGTCCAGTCAGCGGAAAGACAATACATGATTACAATCGAACCATTTACTGTGAAGTCAGGAAAAGCCAGTAAAGTCTGATCAAAGATTGTCCGAGGGTCACCAATGAGGCAGATAGAAATGCAGGACTGCGCTGTAGTTGTATATTGCGTGTATGTGGATATAATACCTTCAGATCCGCATTCATCGCCCCTCTTTTGAAATCGGTCCCCATGTTGCCTGACGTTGGGCTCTCATCCTTCTCCACACTTCCTGTCCTATTTCGTATTCTGAAGACTCAGGTGACCTCTCTGCGCTCTCCTTCCCTTTAACTTTATCCATATTTATGCAATTTGATACCCTCCCGCCTCCCCCTCAACTATTTAGTGTAAAGTCCCATCTGCAGTCTTAGTTATGCGTTTCGAATTCGAAACAGAATTCAAAAACAGATAGGACAGCGGCATCTGCCCATTCATTTGATGAACGTCATTTAATGTGTCGCTGGGAACAGATCGTAAATCAGGGACATATGTTACTGAGCTGTTGGAGAAGAAACATGGCAAGGGTATTGCATTTTTCTCAAGTCAAGAGTCAAGAGTGTTTTATTGTCATATGCCCCAGATAGACAATGACATTCTTACTTGCTGCAGCACAACAGAATACGTAAACATAGTACACTCTAAGCAATATATTAAACTAGAGAAAAATAAAGTTCAGTTTACATATACACATACGAGAAACGAGAGAGAGTAAATACAAATCAGCGTGTATATATACACATACTTACATTTACATATATATATATATATATATATATATATATATATATATATATATATATACATACATATACTCATAAAACAAATAATAATAGTGCAATAATAATAATAATAATAATAATAATAATAATAATAATAATAATAATATTTTGTGGAGTTATATAGCCTTATATAAAACCCATCTCTTCTCCGTGGCCTTTGATACCCAGTAAGATGTCGACTTTATTTACTTGATTTAATTTGTTTTTTGATTGCTTTTATTGCGTGGCTATTATTTTTACTCATGTTTTATGTATTTTAATTTATTGTTGTATTTCATATGTAATTTTTGCGTCTCATGTGAGCTGTTATGTTATGTTCTGTTATGTTGTCTGTTTATGATGTCTTGTTTAGTCTTCTGTACAGCACTTTGGTCAACATTGGTTGTTTTAAAGTGGTTAACAAATAAAGTTGGATTGGATTGCATTATGACTGTAGGGAAGAAGCTGTTCATGAACCTGGACGTTACAGTTTCTAGGCTCCTGTACCCTTTTCCCGATGGTAATGGCGAAACAAGTGTGTGGCCAGGATGGCGTGGGCGTATAATGATGGTGGCAGCCTCTATGAGGCAGCGACTCCGATAAATGCTTTCGATGGTGGGAAGGCCAGAACCGGTGATGGACTGGGCAGTGTTCACAACATTTTGCAGACTTTTGTGCTGCTGGTCGTTCAAGTTGCCGAACCAGGTCGTGATGTAACCGGTCAATATGCTCCATACTCTACCCCTGTAGAAGTTCAAGAGAATCCGCTTTGACATACCAAATCTCCGTAAACTTCTCAGGAAGTAGAGGCGCTGATGTGCTTTCTTAATCATTGCATCAGTGTGCTGTGACCAGGAAAGATCTTCGGATATATGCACGCCCAGAATTTGACGTTTTTGACTCTCTCCACCAACGTCCCCTTGATATAAACAGGATCGTGCCTCATCCCTCATCCCTCTTCTTCCAAAGTCCACAATCAGTTCATTGTTTTTACTGATATCGAGAGCCAGGTTGTTGTGCTGGCACCATTTGGTCAATCGGTCGATCTAACTTTTGTACCCTGAAAAATCACCATCTGTAATCCGTCCAAAAACGGTGGTGTCATCGGCGAACTTCAAGTCAAGTGAGTTTATTGTCATGTGTCCCTGGTAGGACAATGAAATTCTTGCTTTGCTTGAGCACAACAGAACATAGTAGGCATTTACTACAAGGCATTCTATAAATATATACACAATGGTCAATATACTGATAAAGTGCAAATAACAGTATTGGCTAGTAAAGTGCAGTGTTATGTCCGAGCCAGGTTTAATAGCCTGATGGCTGTGGGGAAGTAGCTGTTCCTGAACCTGGTCGTTGCAGTCTTCAGGCTCCTGTACCTTCTACCTGAAGGTAGTAGTGAGATGAGTGTGTGGCCAGGATGGTGTGGATCCTTGATGATGCTGCCAGCCTTTTTGAGGCAGCGACTGTGGTAGATCCCCTCGATGGAAGGGAGGTCAGAGCCGATGATGGACTGGGCAGTGTTTACTACTTTTTGTAGTCTTTTCCTCTCCAGGGCACTCAAGTTGCCGAACCAAGCCACGATGCAACCGGTCAGCATGCTCTCTACTGTGCACCTGTAGAAGTTAGAGAGAGTCCTCCTTGACAAACCAACTTGAAGATGGAGTTCGCACTATGACCGGCTACACAGTCATGAGTATAGAGCAAGGGACTGAGCACGCAGCCTTGAGGTGTTCCCGTCCTCGTTGTTAATGAGGATGAATTATTTCTGCCAATTCGAACAGACTGTGGTCTGTGATGAGGAATGCGCAGAGACCCAGTTCCGTGAGTTTGGAAACAAGCTTGAAATGGATGATGGTATTAAATGCCGAGGTGTAGTCTAAACCCAACAGCCTGACGTAAGTGCTTTTATTGTCCAAGTGGTCCAGTGCGGAATGAAGAGCCAGTGAGATCGCATTCTCCATTGATCTGTTGTGAAGGAAAGCGATGTGTAGTGGGTCGAGGTTTTTGTTGAGGTACGAGTTGATATGCACCATAACCAACCTCTCAAAGTCATCACCATCAGTACAAACGTTAGTGCCACTGGTCGATAGTCGTTGAGGCGCGTCACCTTGGGCACCGGTATTATTGATGCCCTCTTAAAGCAGGTGGAACCTCAGTCCTCAGTAGTGAGAGGTTGAACATGCTCGCAAAAATCCCAGCAGTTGGTCTGCATAGGTTTTGCGAACTCCACCGTGTATACCATCAGGTCCAGTTGCTTTCCAAAGGGCCGTCCCCTGAATGAACTTCTGTCATCTGCCTCTGTGATTGTAATATCATCAGGGCGTACGGCGGCTCGGGAAGGCACATCAGTACCAAATCGTGCGTCGAACGCATTCAGCTCGTCAGGGAGTAAAGCTTCGCTGCGGCTTGAGCTGCCTCCTGATTTCGCCTTGAAGGAGGTGATGGCAATCGCCCTGCCACAGTTGCCGAACATCAGTTTCATCCTCCATATTAGAGTGGAAGTCCCTTTTGGCCTTTTTGACGGCCTTGTCAAGATCGTATCTGGACTTCTTATAGACCTCTGTATCGCCAGACCTGAATGTCCGGGATCTGGTCTTCAGAAGAATGCGGATATGTTGGTTAATCCAAGGCTTCTGTTTAGGAAACACTCGGAAGGTTTTTGTCGGTACATTGTCCTCCACACATTTTCTTATGAAGTCTGTAACGACTGTGGCATATTAATTTAGTCCCGTTGCCGAGTCCTTGAACATTGCCCAGTCTACTGACTCCAAGCAGTCCTGTAGTTGTTCCTCTGCCTCCGCAGACCAGCTCTGTGCAGTCCTCACCTCTGGAGGTGCACTCTTCATTTTCTGCCTGTATGCAGGAAGCAGCAGCACCGCTGAATGATCGGATTCGCGAGGAGAGGGCGAGGGATAGAGCGTTTGGCATCCTGGATGATCGTATAGCAGTGATCAAGGGTGTTTAATCAACTGGTGCAGGAGACATGTTGATGATAGTTTAGGAGTGATTTTTACTGGTTGGTTTTATTGAAGTCCCCGGCTATGTGGTAAACGCCTCGGGTAAGCTGTCTAGTGCTTCTTGGCCAACGCTCCTCCAATGCCAGGCGGCTGTCTGCCTGGGGTGGAATGTAGACCGCGGTCAGGATGATGGATGTAAATTCCCTCGGGAGGTAGAAAGGGCGGCACCTCACCACCAGATGTTCCAGGTGCGGAGAGCAGGAGTTAGACATAACTGCCACGTCGGAGCACCACGAAGAGTTGATCATGAAGAAGACGCCCCTCTTCTCCCTTTCCCAGATGCCTGCGTACGGTCCAGACACTGTTCACAAATCCACACACTCTGATGAGATGGCCAACCGTCTCCTCTCCCTGGTAGCGGTCCCGAGGTCAGCATGTATCGGTGGTAGGAGTCGAACTTTTCAGGAAGGACCTGATTTGGAGGGTTCAGCTCACCCTCATTCTTACGAGGCCTTGGTGCATGTTGGTGAGTTCTGCTGTTTCACACAAACTGGGCAGTCTGCTCATTGTACCAAGCCACAAGTTCCACCGATTCCCTGTCTTGCAATCGGTGCAAGGTGTTCCATGCTGATCGCTGTGCAATTGCCGTGGCCAGAGCTGTTGGTCTGGAAGAACATTTATACAAAGGATATTTATTGCAAGTCAAGAAACATGGATAGGACGTTTTAGCGAGTTATGCGTGATATATACGGTAGCAAATGGGACTAGTTGAGAGCTAGCACTTTGGTCGGCATGGACGAGTTGGGCCAAAAGTCAAAAGTAGTTTGGTTGAATTTCGTTTCGTTAATTTAGTTTAGTTTTGTTTAGATCAGTTTGAGGTTAATTTAGTGAGCGCGGAAACAGGCTCTCCAGCCCGCCTCAAGAGTTGAGGGCTGATGGGTCCCAGCTTGCAAATGTGAAACAGATGGAGTTTGTGTTGAGGACTGTCGTCCTTCATTTGATTGAATTGACATCACCCATTTTTGTCTTCTTCCAGCAACAAATTACACAAATAGTCTCATAAGAATAGATAACATGCTTCTGTTAATAAGAGACTGTGTCTAATGAATTTAATTGAGTTTTGCGACGACGTAACAATAAATATTAGCGAGGGCAATGCTGTATAATTGACTTCATGGAAACACGCAGAGGGTGGTAGTGGAACTTTAATTTATTGCCTGGATCAATTCTGGGGCCATATATGTTTGTACTTTATATCCACCATTTGAATATACATGTACGAGATTTGATTAATACGTTTTCAGATGATAATAAAACAGATGGTTTGACAGGTGAATAACTGAGCTGCATGGTGGCAAACATATTTTAATACAAGGTGTTGCATTTTAAGAAGTCAAATCGGGCCAAGACTTTCACAGTAAATGTAAGGGCATTCGGAGCTGTTGCCGATACGATACAATACGATATAACTTTATTTATCCCTGGACGAAAATTGGTCTGCCAACAGTCATAAAATCACAAAAAACGCCAAACACATGGGACATGAAATTAAAGTGACGAGTGGAAAGGATTGGGGATGTGGAAAGATTGGGGGGGGGGGGCAGTGTCACTCCGTATATCCCACGACAAAAGGGGAGGTGTTGTACAGTTTGATAGCCACAGGGAAGAAGGATCTCCTGTGGCGTTCTGTGGAACCAGTCTTTTGCTGAAGGTACTCCTCAAGTTGTCCAGTGTGTCATGGAGGGAGGTGAGCTGTATTGTCCATGATGCTCCGCAGTTTTAGAAACATTCTCCTCCAATCACCTCCCATGAATCCAACTCCGCCACCACGATGGAGCCAGCCTTCCCGATGTTTGTTAATTCTATTGGCGTCCGCGACGTTCGCCCTGCTGCTCCAGCACACGGCAGCGGAGAAGATGGCAACGAATACCATCGATTGGTAGAAATTCTGCAGCATCTTACTGAACCTTCTCCATAATTAGCACCGCCTCGGTCCCTTCTCGTATAGAGGGCCTCAGCGTTCCTGGACCAGTACTCCCTGGTAAACTGCACATCCACATCGTTGATGCAGACAGGGGACAGGGATGTTCCTCTCCTCCTAAAGTCCACCATAAACTCATTAATCTTGTCGGTATTGAGCTGCAAGTGATTCAGCCCACACTAATCAACAAAGTAGTTGACTACACGTCTGTATTCAGCCTTACTGAAGCAGCCCACAATTGTAGAGTAATCTGAAAACTTCTACAGGTGGCAAAATCCGAGTTATATCTGAAGTAGAAAAGGTCTTCACATGAACAAGTACATGAATCTTCCAAAGTGGCATCATACGTAGATAAGATTGACATGGTTTGGTACATTGGCTTTCATAAGGTAGTGTATTGAGTATAGAAGTTACGATGTTATCATTGAGTTCTACTATACGCGGGTGAGGCCGTATTTGGAGTATTGGTTTCCGTTTTGGATACCCTGCTGGAGGATGGATGTCACTAAGCTGGATTGAGTGTAGAGATGATTTACGATGATGCTGCAAGGACCAGTGGCTTGATTTAATTGGAGAGATTTGATGGACTGCGACGTTATTGCTTGGAGCGCAATATGATCGTATAGACTGCCATAAACTAAGGAGGGAAATTGATGGGATAAATGCACAATCTTTTACCTAGAGTATGGAACACAAGAAAGAGATAACATAGGTTTGTGAGAGTGGAAATATTTAATAGGATGATGAGAAGCAACCGGTGCATTCAGCAGTTATATGGAACAAGCGGCCAGAGGGGGTAGTTAAGCAGACTTTTATATCTGCATCTAAAATATCTTGGAGCGGTACATGGGTAGGGGAGGTTCAGAGAGATATGGTCCAGTGGCCGGCAAAGACCATGAACTTACGTAGCGTATCTTGGTCGCCGTGGTCGTGTTTCCTGTGTTGTATGACAATGACTACTCTTTGGCTGAGTCGGTGTGCCACGGAATTGCATCCTAAAAATCTAGGGCATCAGAATGCGTTGTTTCAGATGACATGGAGCAGGTCCTGCTTCCCTATCTCATACGAGGTGGTGTTCGTCCTGCCACCGTAGGGTGCATTGCATGTTTCTTCCTCTGCCCCGTTATTACAGCGTATCTTTCTGTGCAGCTGAAATATTTTCCAGCAACATTTGGTGCGTGAGGGCCAATGAGTGCGTCCAGCAAATACAGGCTAACAAGGGTACCATCAATGTGGTATATTTGCTTATGGAGTTAGGTAAGACATACATTTATATTTACTTGGAAAGGCGGGGGATGTTTACAAAAAATCACCATGGTTTTCTGTACAGGGGATAATGTCTCAGAAAACTAGCTGACATTTTGTTTTGATGAGATTACTAAGAAAATTGTTTTTGTCTCAAGGCAACAGAGCTAGGAATTAGAAATATTGAAAGATTAAAAAAACACTGCAAATAGGGACAGGAGGAGGCCATTTGGACCTTCGAGCCAGCATCGCCATTCATTGTGATCATGGCTGATCATCCACAATCAGTAACCCTTGCCTGCCTTCTTCCAATATCCCTTGATTCCTCCAACCACTGGAGCCCTATCTAACTACCGCTAGCCCCTAGAGCTCTGTTTTTTTTTATTATTTTAAAAAAATATATATATATTTTTTAATTATTTTTATTAGAAGTACGGTAAATTACAATAATACACAACACTTATATCTTAATACATTTTTTATACCGCTTCATTTTTTTGAGCTTTAAGAGAAAGATAGAAGTAAGAAAAGTAAAGAAAGTGCGCAAGAGTCGTGAAGTGCCTAGAGCTCTGTTTAACTCTATTAGAGGCCCGGAATTACGGAGGCTGCTTCAATGGAAGCTGAGGACCAGGGGAACTCATTCCAGCTGGGGGGAGGGGGGTGGGGAATAGGAAACGATAATTAAATTGCGCGGCACTGAGGAGACACGTGATGGGGATAGCTCCACGGTAGATTAATCGAAGTGTCCTTGCAAGAGAACGGGTGCAGTTATTGCAACGATGCACCTCAGTGGGGTTGTCGATGGCGGACAGTTCATTTTAGTTTATTGTCACGTGTACCGATGTACAGTGAAAAAACTTTGTTGCTTGGTGTCCATTCAGCGGAAAGACAATAGAAGATTACATATAAAGACAATATATGATTGCATGATTTCACCACTAACTTCCATCCGGCACTCAAATTCACCTGGACCATTTCCCGACATTTCCCTACCATTTCTAGACCTCACTATCCCCATCGCAGGTAATAGACTGTTGACCGACATTTACTATAAACCCACTGACTCCCATGGCTATCTCGACTGCACTTCTTCCCACCCTGCTTCCTGTAAGAACTCCATCCGCTACTCCCAATTTATCCGTCTACGCCGCATCTGCACCCAGGATGAGTTGTTCCAAACCAGGGCATCGGAGATGTCCTCATTCTTCAGGGAACGGGGGTTCCCCTCTTCTACTGTATATAAGATTCTCACCAGGGTCTCTTCTATTCCCCGTAACTCTGCTCTCACTCCCCATCTTCCCACTCGTAACAAGGGCAGAGTCCCCCTAGACCTCACCTTCCACTCTACCAGCCGTCACATACGCCAAATAATCCTCCGACATTTTCGCCACCTCCCGCACTGGCCACATCTTCCCATCTCCTCCATTGTCTGCTTTCCGCAGAGACCGCTCCCTCCGTAACTCGCTGGTCAATTCGTCCCTTCCCATCCAAAACCACACCCGCTCCTGGCACTTTCCATTGCAACCGCAGGAAATGCTACACTTGTCGCTTACCCTCCCCCCCTTGACTCCATTCAAGGACCCAAGCAGTCTTTCCAGGTGCGGCAGAGGTTCACGTGCACCTCCTACAACCTCATCTATTGCACCGCTGTTTTAGGTGTCAGTTGCTCTATATCGGTGAGACCAAGCGTAGGCTTTGCGATCGCTTCGCCCAACACCTGCGCTCTGTTCGCAATAACCAACCTGATCTCCCGGTGGCTCAACATTTCATCTCCCCCTCCCATTCCAAATCCGACCTTTCTGTCGTGTGCCTCCTCCATGGCCAGAGTGAGGACCACCGTAAATTAGAGGAGCAGCACCTCATATTTCGCTTGGGCAGTTTACACCCCAGCGGTATGAACATTGACTTCTCCAATTTCAGTTAGTCCCTGCTTTTTCCTCCCCTTCCCGGCTCTCCCTCAGCCCACCGCCTCCTCCTTTCTTCTTCCCGCCCCACCATCACATCAAGTCTGAAGAAGGGTCTCGACCTGAACCGTCGCCTATTTCCTTCGCTCCATAGATGCTGCCTCGTCCGCTGAGTTTCTCCAGCATTTTTTTTAATCTACCTTCGATTTTCCAGCATCTGCAGTTCCTTTTAAAACATAATTACTATCGGGACATTTACAGTCTATAAATACATGATAAGGGAATAACATTTAGTGCAAGGTAAACCCAGCATAGTCCGATCGTGGAAAGTCCAAGAATCTCTACCGAGGTAGAAAGTAGTTCAGCGCTGCCCTCTGGTTGCGGTAGGTTGATACAGTTTCCTGATAACAGCTGGGATGAAACTGTCACAGTGCGCATCAAGTGTGTTTCACTACTGCTCATTGATGCCCACGCAGTGAACAACTCTTCTATTCTCTTTAATGAAATATGTTTTCGGTGCCTCGACGATACTCTGCAGACAGGGAGATTATCTGCTGACACGTTCACGATAATGTAAACATTTATACAGTCACATACATTTGGCAGCTATAACATACGAGAGGGAAAGGACAATTTGTATTAACAGAATTACAGAGCATTCGGTGCACTTAATGGAATATCTTCCGTTGCACAAACCTCGCTTAAATCTACATTAACCATTTTCCCACTGTTCTTAGTGGCCAGTAAGTTTGCGAAGCAAAACTAAGCACCCTTCAGCAGCAATATCACAATAAAATAAACTGCCGAGCAACTTCAAACATGAAGGGGAATAACACTTCCGACAGCGCACATTCACGACCGGTTGAGAGCATAAATTGAAGGAAGCTTACATTAATTCGTAGTCTCCACGTTCGCCACATTGTCTCTACATTCACAGATGACGAGATGCAAACATTACGTTATTGCAGGATGTTTGTCGAGTGAGGATTACGTCAATTCAGTTCTCTCTCCCTTCTCTCTCTCAATTTTCTCTCTCTCCCCCTACTCTCTCTCCCTCCCCTCTCTCTCCCCCCCTCTCTCTCCCCCTTCTCTCTCTCCTCCTCTCACCCCCTTCTCTCCCTTCTCCTCTCCCCCCTCTCTCCCTTCTCCCTCTCCCCTTCCCACTTTCCCTCCCCTCTTCTCTCTCCCTTCTCTCTCTCTCCTCCCTTCTCTCCCCCTCACCTCTCTCCCTCCCCTCTCTCTCCCTTTCTCTCTCTCCTCCTCTCTCTTCCCTCATCTCTCTCCTCTTCTCTCTCCCCCTCTTATCTCTCCCCCTTTCCTCTCTCTCCCCTTCCCTCTTTTTCTTCCCTTATCTCTCTCTTTCCCCCTCTCTCTCCCTTCTCTCTCCTCTTCTCTCCCTCTCTCTTTCTCTCTCCCCCTCTCTCTCCCATTCTCTCTTTCTCTCACCTCTTTTCTCTCTCCTCTTCTCTCTCCCCTCCTCTCTAGCCCCCTCTCTCTCCCTTCTCTCTCTCCCCTTCTATCTTTCTTTCTTCTCCTTTCCCACCCCCTCTCTCCCTTCTCTCTCTCCCTTCTCTCTTCCCTCCTCTCTCTCCTCGCTCTCCCATTCTCTCTTTATCTCCCCTTCTCTCTCCCCCTCTCTCCCTTCTCTCTCTCCCTTCTCTCGCTCTCTCTCCTTCTCTCTCTCCCCCACATGCAGAGCGGCTATGGAAGTTGAGAAAATTGGCACTGACAGCAAACATAGACACAAAAATGCTGACCGGGAATTGAGGCAATTCATGCCTCTAAGAGCGCAAACTTGAAAAGTATTGGCGATTCACAGAACCATTCCGTTAAATCTAATCAGCATTCGATTTATCGGAATGGGAGAATAGCGATGAAGTTAAGGGGAAGGAGGACGCAGAGAGTTTATTGCGATTTCCAGGATAAGAAATAGGATAGGACTTTGAGAAATGGATAAGGGTATAACGGCAGACAACGTGGGTACCAATTTGAAAAGAAGGTCTTATATCACATGACGCTGTGTAAGAAACAAGGCGTATAAGCCTATAGTAAAGTTAGAAATATGCAGATACGACATTGCGGCATCACAGATATCATGGCTGAAAGAGAATCAGATTTGGGATCTGAACATCCCATGACAAATATCCTATCGAAAACTCCGACAGGTCGTGATGGGTGATGAGGTGGCTTGGATGCTAAGGAATCAAAACAAATCCTTACTGAAAAATAAGATAGGATCAGAAGATGTAGAATCATTGTTGCTACAGCAAATGTAGAAAATGTCACAATAGGAGTTAGATACAGGGTTCAAAGCAGTAGCAATTGTTCAGGGTACCCATTACATCAGGAGGTAGAAAAGGCATTTAACAAAGGCAATGATCCTGTAGTCATGATGGATTTCATTGTGCAACTAGACTGGGAAAATGAGTTAGGCATTGAAATCCAAGAGAAATAATTTGACTTGAGACAATAGAGAATAGACAATATAAATAATTTGAGTTGGCTTCTTTGAGCAGCTGCTGGTCGCACATTAGGTAATAGGCAAATCTGCATTTGGGTTTGTGCAATAAACCAGATTTGACGCGGGTGCTTAGGGTGAAACAAACACAAGCAGGCAGTGAGCAGAATTTGATAGATGTCAACCTGCAGTCTGAAAGGGAGAAGGCAGAATTAGATATATCGGTGTCACAGTTGAGGAAAGTTAATTAGCGACACTCGAGAGAGGAGTTGGCTAAAGTTAATTAAAAGGACGCTGGAGAAGGAATGACGGTAGGTCAGCAATAGCAGGATTTTCTGTGCGTAATTTGAACGATGCAGCATCGTTTCATCCCAAAGTGGAAGAAATATACCAAAGGGAGAAAGAGGCGACAATGTTAGACACAGGAAGGCAAATACAACATGAAAGCAAAAGAGAAGGCGTTCAATATGGCAATTGTGTCAGATTCTAGAGGATTCGGAGAGTGATTTATTGAAGGTGAGCTAGCAAATAATACAAAACGAGTATATAGTTTTTCACGTATATCTGACGAGTAAAAGAGAGGCAAGAGTGTATATTGGACTGCTGAAAAATGACGTTGGAGCAGCAATAATGGGGCACAAATAAATGGCGGACAAACCGACATTTTGTTTCGTAGTCTTCACAGTGGAAAATACCATCGAAGTGCACGGAATTTAAGGGAGTCAGATGCTGGAAATTAGCACAGTCGCTATTACTAAGGGGCAGATGATTGGGAGGTCGTTTGGTCCGAAGGTGGGTAGCTCACATGCAGCAGATGGACTACACCCCAGGGTTCTAAAAGCGGTAGCAGAAGGGATTGTGGAGACATTACATGTGATATTTGGAGAATTACCAGAGTCATGAATGTCTCCATAGAACGGGGGCACCAGAAAGGTAAGTACACTATTTAAAAAAGGAGCGATGCAAATAAGATCAACTGCAAATGGGAAAAAAGACACTTCATATTTCTCTTGGTTTGTTGACAGCTTACAGTATTGACATTGCACATTCCCAGTTACAATGACGACTCATATTACACTATCTTCCCCCACACTGTTCCACAACGATTACTCCCACTGTTTGCCCCCCATCCCCCAGTCACACTGTGTCTGTTCCTTCTTACGCATTTCTCCAAATCCCGAGACTCAAATTCCTCTCCAAATTTATATCCCTCCTTCTTGCTTTAGATTTATATCCTCTTCTCTCAAATCTGACATTCTTTTGTGTTCTCTGTCACTTGCTCCGTCCACCTGCTAAACATGTATCGATCCAATTTGCACTTTCTATTCTCCCCATCTCTCTTTTCCAGCTATCTCCCTTCTTCTGCAATTAGCGCAAAGAAGGTCCCCGAAACGAATTATCGCCTGCCTATTCTCTGTCCTGATGCTGCCTGGCTCGCTGAGTTCCTCCAGCAATTAATGTTTTGCTTACGATCGATGTTTGCATTATGGTCTATTGACGAAGTGGGCTGTCTGCAGTGCATCGGCAAGGAACGACAAGGAACTGCATGCTGACTGCCCAAGGCTCTCGGGGACCAGGGCTCCATTGCCCGAAGTCTCAAAGACCAGAGTAAAGCAGTCAACGTGCAGACACATCAGTAAGAAAATATGATTGCGACATGGTATGCAGAAATAGTCTGCCGGGACATCGAAGTAATGCTAATCAACCTACATTGTCATAGAATCATAGTCATAGAATGATACAGTGTGGAAACAGGTCTATCGGCCCAACCTAGCCCACACCGCCCAATATGTCGCAGCTACACTGGTCCCACCTGCTGCGCTTGGGCCATATCCTCCCCAATCCGTTCTATCCATGTACCTGTCTAACTGTTTCTGAAACGTTGGGATAGTCCCAGCCTCAACCACCTCCTCTGGAAGATTGTTCCATACACCCACCACCCTTTGTGTGAAAAGGTTACCCTTCGAATTGCTCTTAAATCCTTTCCCTTCACCATGAACCTACTGTATGTCCTCTGCTCCTCGATTCCCCTATTCCGGGCAAGAGACTGTGCATCTAACCAATCTGTGCATCTCATGATTTTAAACACCTCTATAAGGCCAATGTGTCAAAAGCCACCTGCGACTCGCCCTTCAAGGAACCATTCACCCGCACGCCTATATCACTCTGGTCCTGCATACTTCACAGTGGCCTACAATTCACGGTGCAGTTCCTTCCCTTGTTAGACATCCCAAAATGGAACACCTCACAATCCCAGTTTAAGAATGAACTGCAACTGCTGGTTTAAAACGAAGATAGACACGGAAACATGCTGCCTGTCCCGCTGAGTTACTCCAGCTTTTGTGTGTATATTTACATTTGTTACATCAGTTGATTCCCATTAGATTGTGCGACACGTTCCTGGTAAATTTGCCAATTGCATGAAATTGAATAGTTCTGATATTTTTGTTGAATATCTGATTAATTGAGCCTGGACACGTTGCAAGAATCAGGCGGACATGAATACCGCTGACAAGGAGGCGTGCCTGGAAGTTGAAGACGCTGGCTCTTTCAGCGTCTAGATCCAGTGTAACGAGCTAAACTTGTAATGAAGCCCAAGCGCACACGTGTATTGCTGACGAGTCCATGTCGGCTAGGTTAATCATGCTGGCAACTGATCGATGTTCCCGTGCCAATCAGGAATTGTCGAACCCAAGGGCGTGCGGCATGGAACAAATCCACATCATATCCCTGTATGAAGTATCGTAACAAGTCGTTTAACTTCCTATTCAGTTCTTTATTGAACATATAAGTCGAAGATCCAACGTAAGCTTCTGTACAGTCTCCGTTGGATATCCAACTGCCGGTGGCGCACTTGAGCACCGAGCTTATTAGCTAGCTGCATTCCAATGGAAGTTATTATGAAAAGCTAGCATGGACCTTACCAGCTATATAGTGACTGGTCTACATCCTCCTTCTCTAGCATCTGCCTCATAACTGAAACAATCATTCACATATGTGAGACAGCAAAACGCTATGAACACATACAAAAATGTGACTAGCAACTATGGCAAAGCAAAACAATTAAATTAGCGTTGGTTAAAGTAAACCCATTTAGACATAGTCTTTGTGGTGACAGGTTTCACATCGTCTCAATGATTTAGCCCTCGATAGTCACTGATAACCGAGGATCATAACGTAATTTTACTTCGGAGTCACGTGAGTGACTACGTGAAGAGCCAGCCAGCCCGCATGCGCGTCATATCGTCTATCGCATTGCGCAACGACTGGCTGGAGGCGCGTTGCTCCACTAGCGGTATGTTTCAAACCTGAAGGTAAGTTTTCAACTTATTTCCAGGTCGGTTTTTCCTTGCAGGAACCTCGTTACAGAGTTACTGCTGGAGACGTTCCGGGGTCGAAATCCCTGCTCCGCGGGGAAACCCGGCTCGAGGAAACCCGACCACGGATATCGCGGGGAAGCCCGCCTACAGGGACCGCGGAGGTAGCTCGGCTGCGGAAACCGCGGGGAAACTCGGCTCGGGGAAGTCCGGCTGCGGGGACCGCATGAAAACACAAGACCGCGGGAAAACCCGGCTACGGGGACCGTGGGAAGACCGCGGGGAACCTGGCTTGGGGAAACCCGGCTACGGGGACCGTGGAAATACCGCGGGGAACCCGGCTCGGGGAAACCCGGCTACGGGGACCGTGGGAAGACACGGCTACGGACCGCGGAAGTGCGGGTAGCCGGCGGCGACTTCAGACTCCGGCTGCCCGCAGAGGGGTACAGCCAAACGGAGTCTGAGAGGCCTAGACTGGGACGAGTCAGGCCAGGAGGGTTCCCCTCCGTCATAGGTACGTCCTCGGACGTTTGTACCCAGATGGAGCATGGATAGCGTCCGCAGGGCGTTCATCACACTAAGGTGATGCTCCATCCTGATATGGCCCATGGAGGAGCCATATCAGCGCACCTCGAAGGCCTGCGGCAGCACCTCTTTCAGGGCTGCTTACAAATCTCCCTCTCTGTGAAGGTGAGTGCGAGGGGTGAGTTGGTAACTGACTCCGTACTCGGAAGTATGTCTGGGGAACATACTGGAGTACATGCGTGAGGTTCCGGAAATTTCTGTCATGGCATCATGGGTTGCGATATCCTCACAAACGAAGGAGCTCGAGCTGGAAGAGTTGGCTTCCAGCCATTTGACAGAAAACCCGGAGGGGCCAGAGTTCCCCTCGCGAAACAGCAGCTACCTCAGATCACATCATTAAATTGTTCCTGAAAGTACCGGCAGTGAACAGCGCTATGTGGGGGTGATATTGGACGTGGCATGAAAAGCCAGGAAATGAAACTCCAACAAATTTTTAAAGATTACTGGCCTGGTGTTGATGTGCAAAGCACACTTCAAAATGATGTCCAGCCGCCGAATCTTCTCTTCACGGAAAACCTGTCCAAACAGGTAAGACCGGGATGAGGAAACAAAAGCTGTCGGACTAATCAAGGTACCAACGACGAGCAAAGCTTGTCAGCGACAACACACCCCACGCCTCCATCGGCAGGAAGCGGTTCACTGAAGCTGGTGGCAGCTTGAAAACTGGGCACTGGTCTTGCAGGCCAAGGCCCAACCCGGTCCTCAGGAAAATATGGGATCCACGCACCCCAGTAGTCCTACTTTCCAAATCAAGGACGGAAATAGAACCCGCATCAGGGGCCTTTGGGCTAATCATAAGACCACCGGTAACCATGGAGGTAGGTGGGTCTGGTTCTTTCTGAAACATGGGGTATGTGGACCATTTACAAGTTGGTAATATTTACATTTGTTTTTCTACAAATGACAATGATAACTTGAGATTAGTTAATACTGCACAGTATGCAAGCGAGACAGGCGCGGAAATTGGCCAGAGTTCTCGGAAATTTCAAGGCAGGCTTGTGGCAAACGCGGCCTGTTCATTGTCAACAGGTACAACTCGCTTGTGCAGTATAGACATTTCTGAATAGGAAACTTCGTGACTGTCTAACTTCCATGGGATCCGTTTCCATTCCCAGGGATCAGCGGAGATATTGAAATTTGGCTGGATGGGGCAATGATAACAGTTAAAAGCGTTGCAAAATGGGCTAACCAGCTCTCAGGTTATTTACCAAATTACTAAAACCAGTGCTTCGGCTGCTCAGAGCTAAAAAACAATTGGTATGGCCTACTTGGATGATATTCTAAACGCTGTGTTTTGCAAAATTAGCTGTATCAGCCACAAAACTATATTTGAGAAATTGACTTTCTCATCCATCCAGTTAAATTTAAGTTGATACCAACTGAAATTATTGATGATTGGGATTTACCTTTAACTCTATTAATTTGTCTGTGACTCCGCCCTGAGGCAAGAGATTGGAATTAATTGAAGCTTGTAACAACCTTGTTGTTATCAAGCAGCCTTCTATTCATCAAGTGTGGCAATATATTGGCTTTTCAGCTGTGCTATTTGGGCCTTTGCATTATCAGAACTTACAGCGTGCAAAAGAGTAAGCTCTCTAGTACCATGTAGGTCATTGCTAACAGACCTATGCTATTAGCAGCTGAAACTATTAAAGTCACTATGGTGGACGAACAGTAATCAGCATTGCTGCACTAACTTTTCGTCAGTAAATCTTCAGTTATAATTACAAACTGATGCTATTGCTCAAAGATGGAAAATTATTAATACCGTCTCTAGTTATGGAGACGGATGGGATTTGCATGAGTTACCAATTCTTCAGTTATATGGTATCAACTACCTATAGACACTAGGTACATTCTGTGGGTTAAATGGTTTGTGCGAATATGCATAATCTGCATGCTCAAGTCCAAGTTGATACACTTTGGTGGTGGAAATGTTAAATCACATGGGTGCTATCAAGTCAAAGTATCCGGTGATAGTTTACCTAACCTCATTTGGCGCTGGTGTATCATCACGTAAAATCAATGACAACAGAATTTTTTCAGCGTCCAACGAAATAATTGATAAATCTTGTTCTTCTGATTTATGTGAGTGCATTATATTGAGTAGACGTCTCATATTATTAGATGAATATCTTTTAGGGATAAACCCCGTCTGATCTGGGTTTATTAGTATACTAATATATTTACTTAATCTTCTAGCTAATGTTTTCGCTAATATTTTTTGATCTGTGTTTAACAACGCTATAGCTCTATATGAACCCGGTTCTTCTATATCTTTGTCTTTTTTAAGTATTAGTGTGATCGTTGATTCAGCTAATGTATCAGGTAATATTTGTTTTTTTAAAGCGTTTTGGTACATTTTTTGTAATCGTGGTATAATTTTGTCATAGAAGCTTTTATAAAATTCATTAGTAAATCCATCAGGACCTGGTGTTTTTCCATTCTTTAATGAGTTTATTGTATCTTCTAATTCCATAATTGAGATTTGTGCTCCCAATTCCTCTTGTTCCTTCAACTCTAACTTTGGAAGATTACAATTATCCAAAAACCCTGTAATTTTATTGGAGTGAGTTGTCGTTTTAGATGTATACAAATTCTCATAAAATTGCGCAAATCTTTTATTAATTTCCTTCGGTATGGTTAATAATTCCCCTCTATCTGATTTAATCTTTGGGATCGTATGTTCTTTTTCTCGTTTTTTTAGATGGCGAGCAAAAAAGTTTATGCGGTTTATCCACAAATTCAAAGTGCTCTTGTTTTGTAATTTGAAAAAAAGTCTTATAAGTTTGGCGGATAATAGTTTATTTAATATAAATTTCAAAATTATTATTTTATTATGTTTATCTATTGATGGATCTTTAGCATTATCTATATCCATTTGTGTAATGTTCCTCTAACTGTCTTTGTTCATTCTTTTTATTTTTATTTTGAAAAGCTTGATATGAAATTATAATACCTCTAATGTATGCTTTAAAAGATTCCCATATTACAGTAGGCGATATATCTGGGGTGTCATTTATTTCAAAAAAGGCGTCTATTTGTTCTTTTAAATATATACTCGCTTGTGGATCTTTTAGGATTTGAGAATTAAATCTCCAAAACGATTTATTCTTAGACATTCCTTCCAGTTTTAAAAAGCAAGTTAGTGGTGAATGGTCTGAAATCGAATTTGTATGATATCTTGGGTTCAAAGTATGAGGGATTAATTTTGTGTCCACCAGGAAATAATCTATACGTGAGTATGTTTTGTGTACCACTGAATAAAACGAGTATTCCCTGCCAGTTGGATTAGCAATTCTCCAAATATCTTCTATATTAGTATTGTTTATATAAGTATTTAAAAGTTCACCGGTTTTAGATTTCGAATTCCCTCTCTGATTTTGGCTTGATTTGTCTAAATACGGATCTAAAACGCAGTTAAAGTCCGCTCCTATTATAACATTTTGATAATTAAACTCTGCGGTTATGTTCAGAATTTTATTGAAAAAATGAGGGTTGTCAAAGTTAGGCGCGTATATATTTACCAAAGTAATTTGAGTATCATTAAGTCCCTGTTTTTCTTTATTTTGCATTTTGATGTGGGGGGGGTCAAGGACAAATCACTTCCCGGTCCCTACCTGGTCGGTGAGGCAGCCTTCTCTCCGGCTGCCCAGTCGACCCGTCCTCGCGGCCTACTAGCGGGCGTGGAGCGGCGTGGAGCGGCGTTTCCTGGCGGGGCCGCACAGCACACTCAGCTTCGGTGGCGGCACGGCGCTGGAGCGCTATTGCGCAGCGGAGCGGGCGATGCTTTGCCTGGGTCGCCGCGCTGGACCGACGCGCTGGAGCTCCGGTGAGCTGGACCGCCGAGCTCAACACCTCCGGGCTGCGGGACTGTGGAGCGACCATCCGCGGGCGGCGGCGCCGACTCCAACGTCGGGAGCCTTGAGCTCCAATGCGGCGCGGCCTTGTCGGCTTCAGGTGCTGCGGACGCCTGCGGGAAATTGGCCGTTCCAGCCGTAGTTGCGGCCTCCGGTGAGGGATGTGGCCGTTCCAGGTGGCCCAACCGCTAGAGGACTCTCCCGACGCCGGGGCTACATCACCCGGCGAGAACGGCCAGGATCATCGGGCCTCCGTAGAGGCAATAGCGGGGGCTTCATTTGACCTGACTTTTTTGGGTGAACTGGGGCTGGGGACTGGACATTGTGCCTTCCCCCACAGTGGAAATCATTGTGGGGGGATGATTTTTGTATGTCATTGTTTGTAATTGTATTTGTTAGTCTGCGTTCAAGATGGCGGTCGGAGGGGAGAGTGGACACTGGCGCGGCTTCGCTGCCGCTGCTCTCTCCTCAAATTGTGCTTCTGATTTTCTTTTTTGTGTTTTTGGAAGGAATTCTGTCCCTGATTTGTGTATTGGTCTTCATAACTTATTTTTTTTTAAATTCTGATTATATGTTTCCAATAAATCGCTGTAAGGTGTCCTTGAGACCTCGGTATAAGGCGCCCGTAAATAAAATTCATTATTATCATGAATTTCTCCATTAACTATTAAATATCTCCCTTCAATGTCTGTTATGGTATCTTTGCTTTGAATGGTATACCTTTTCTTATAATGATTGACGTACCTCTAGATTTCGAAGTAAATGAAGAATGGTATGTTTGACCTATGCATTTTGCCCTCCACCTAGCTTGATCATGAGATTTTAGATGAGTTTCTTGTAAGAAGATAATGTCAGAGTTGTACAGTTTCATCTGAGCTAGTATCTTACCCCTTTTAATAGGTTCGTTAATACCTCTTATATTCCAACTACAGAATGAGACTCCTCCTAGGTTCTTTTGTTTAGCATCTTGCATTTTGAATAATTATAGTACCTTTAAATCTTGTGGTGCGTCCATATCCCAGATCTTTGGGTATTGGGGGAACCTTTGAATTTCTAAGTTTTGTTGGCATATCCCTTTTACGCTTATCACTAAACACAAAACACAAACATGTGAATTTATGTGATATTAATAATAAATTAAAAAAATTAAAAAAGTGAAAATACAGTGTCTAAAATAGTCGACACTGTAACAAGTGGCCCACCTGTAGGTGGGAGAAAACCTTGTTTCGACTTCCATTGTTGGTGTTAAACAAATAACTCCGCTCTCTTGGTTAATCATAACATATTAGAATGGGGCCTCACATTCAGATATATAATACAAATTTACCCTATATATTTCATTATAACATATCATATATATATCGCAATTTTAGCTACTAATTATTAAACAAATGATTTTAGCTTCAATAATAGTCAACTGTTGGTTGAAGGGGTTAACGAGACGCGCCCCTGGACCTAAGCCAGGTGCTCGTTTCTCATCCCCTCCTCCCAGTTATAGATAAGGTTTGAATTCAGTAAAAATTCATATTCGTTTTGTTAGTTCGTTATTTTTTATTTTTATTAGCGTCCGTAACTATTTGATTTTGATTCAATTTATTGTCATTGCACTTTTCAGTGCAACGAAATGGTTTAGCCTGCAGTCATAACATAGAATAAATAACAAAACCACACGCTCAACACAGTTTAACATCCATCACAGTGAGTCCACCACGCACCTCCTCACTGTGATGGAAGGCAAGAAGTCCCAAAGTCCATGTCTCTTCCCTCCTTGCTCTCCCTCTATTCTAATCTAACATAGATAACTTGTTAAATTGTTAGGTTGTTAATAGGATCAATTCTTACAATTTGATTTAATATTGTAGTCTATTAAACAATTAATGCTTCTGGTATATTCCATTCTCTTCAGTTCAGCTGTTTACTCGTTTGGAACATAGAGTGTCCTTGATTCGAAATTCCACAGATAACAGTCTAGCCATCCTAAACAAAACACTGCTTGGAAAGGTTCTAATCTGCCAAACCTCCATTAACCGTGGAATTCTAGTTTTTTAAAAAAAGAATTAATTCATCCTATTAATTACTATTTTTCAACGATGCTCTGGGCATATTTGTAGGCATCCTCAGGGTTTACAAATTACCTTTAAGAACCGTTAAAAGAAATACACATTTTGGCTGGATAAAAAACACCGTATCTGACACCTTGTTTCCCTCTTAAAAGCTCTTTAGCCTTTCCGAATTGATTTCTCTTTTGCACAATTTCATACGGATAGTCCCTGAATATTTTGATAATGTCATTGTCCAACCGTAGCTGCACTCCGTATTTAATTTTGCTCATCATATCTTCCAGTTCTAAAATGTCCCGAAATTTCACAATAATATGTCGTGGGTGGGCTTTTCCAGCTTGAGATCTCGGTTTAAATCTTGGAACACGATGAGCCACTTCAATTTTCGGTTCTTTGGAGAGATTAAGCAGATGTTTAAGTAAGTCCTTGGCAAACTCACGAACGTCCTTTCCCTCGGGTCCCTCTGAGACTCCAAGAATTCTCAAAATCTGCCGTCTAGAGCGAGCTTCCAGGTCCAGGCATTTGTCTGAGACTTTCCCCAGTTGAGTCATCATCTGTACTGAAGTTTGCTCATATTCTTGCTTCCTTTGATCATGTTCTTGCCTCATTTTCACCATGTCTTCAACCACTCGAGCCACATTTTTCTCCAATTCCATAAGTGTGAGCATACTTGCAGCTACTGTTTCAAGCACAGCCGTGAACCTGTCCGTAGTAATTTTTTCAATCTTATCCATTCTCCCCGATAGTCCATCTTTCACATCATCAATTCGTTTATTTAGTGTCCGGTGAATCAATCACCTTCTGATTACCAGCATCAATAGCCTTCTGATTACCAGCATTCGAATCCAACATCATCTTTTCGATTTTTCCTTCATTTTTCCCATCAGAGATTTATTTTCATCCAAAATTTAATCTTTCATATCTTTCACTGATTTCTTCAAATCCTCAAATTATTTGTCCTTACCCGGCTCTGTCTTAGATCTTGTATCCATTTCTGCAGCCACTTCAGAAACTTCAGAGGTAACTTCTCCTTCAGGCTTCTTCTGAGTTTTCAGCAGCTTTTTCACTGTTCTCTGAGGGCTCTTGGCTGGAGACAGTTTTCTCATTTAAAAGTCTTTAAGCCACCGTTTAAAACATCGCGCTTACTGATGACGTCATCAGCCCGGCGACCAGAAGCTCCGGTAAGGTTTTTAATCCAATCCCGACTTATGGACCCGTTTTTACACGAAAAATCGCGAAATTTTTCGAGAGCGGAGCTAGGTGCACGTCTGTTAATCTAACATAGCGCCACCGGAAGGGTATCTAGATTATGAAGGGTATCTTCAACTCGAAACGTCGCAGGCCCAGGTATGTAGAGATATGGGGTGTTAAAATTGTGCTACGACGCATCGCCTACATCCCTGTCCTTGGTCAAACTCACTTACAAAGTGGTTATGCTCATGGCGCTGAGTTCAGCACAACGGGTCCAGTCATTGCATAAGCTGTGACTGGACAGGATGATTACATCTGCAGGCAAAATAACATTTTATGTTTATGACTTAGTCAAGCAGAGTAGACCAGGGGCATCAGGTCTCAAACTAGATTTGTTGGCATATCGCATGGACCTTCAGTTGTGTGTGGTCACACATCTACACCAGTATGATAAGGCCATTAAGTGCCTTAGAGACTCTGAACTAGCAATGTTTGTTAGTTACACAAAACCCCATAAGAAGGTATCAATACAGACCATCTCCAGGTGGTTAAAACGGGTTCTGGCTTATACAGGAGTGCACACTGACATTTTCAAGTCTCACTCCACCAGGGCTGCAACACCATCAGCAGCAGGGTTATGGTTGTTTCGCGGGACCACATCCTAGCGGCTGCAGGATGGTCAAACGAACGATCTTTCCAAATCATTTTAGAACTAACCCATTGCCAGACCGGGGGTATTTGCCAACTCTATTTTAGGTTCTGTTTTTAGTTTCCTCCCGGTTGAGGGGGGTTGCTATTATCATTTTTGTTCATTAAAAAGCATCAACATGTCTATATCTATGTCATGTCTGAATACATTATTAATGTTCACTCATCCTTGGTCAACTGATGCAGTGTGACGCATGGACTCGTTTCCACGGCATGAAATCACAGAGCTTTGAAAATCTTCACGTAGTCACTCACGTGATTCCGAATTAAAATAGTAAGATTAAACGAGAACTTACCAGTTTGAAGTTTGATCTTCATTTTATGAGGAGTTACGTTGAGGGATTACGTGCCCTCCACTCCCAACACTCTATCATTAAGGTCAGCTGGTCTTCTAGTTTCTCTAATCTTACTATGTTCAGTTCAACAACTGTTATCTGTGATTCCACACCGCTGCTTTGAAGTTTGACGCGCATGCGGGCCGGCGGGCTCTTCACGTAATCCCTCAACGTAACTCCTCATAAAATAAAGATCAAACTTCAAACTGGTAAGTTCTCGTTTAATCTTACTATTAATACGCACCCACGAGCTCCCCACGAGACATTCAATGCTGACGAAAGATGAATCTTCCAAAAACAGTCTCTTGATTAATAGTTTATTTATTGTAGTAGTACAAAGAGTAAGGCAATACTAGCTTCTTCTTGTATAAGCAAATTTAAATCATACTCGTGGTCATGCTTGTGCATGGTCAAGAACTCTGTCTCTTCCCCGATCTTCCTCGAACTAAACCAAACTAAAGTTCTAGGGAATCTGCGCCAGAATCTCAGGCGCAAACATGCCTGAGACTACGTATAAATCCCACCCACATAATTAGAGGCAGATAAAATTTAAAGGTAACTGGTTATAGTTATAACATACTGAGTTGAGCTAAATGGTTACAACTAATTGTTCTGAGTATATAACGAGGCGATTACTATTAGACATTGAAAATAAGCTATAAAACATATAAAAAGTATATCAAAAAACAAAAAAGACATGCATTACATATCAGCATTCAGATTTCTTTAGCGATTCTCCCATCTTCACATTCACCTTCTAGAAGCAAGCATAACTTGGTTATTGGTCTTATTGAAATTGTTCTTAGTTTGTAGTCGAACTGTGCGCACTAACCCCTTAAGGTCAGACATGATCGCCAGTATCTAGTCCGAAACTGAAAAGTGCAATGTTTTGACAGTGTGAAACTTCTTCCTCCATGTCCGATCAGTTCATGGATATGTCGTAAAAATAACGTTCACATATGAAAGTCCTTCGAGAATATAATAGTATATTAGCCTCGTCAGCCATTAGCAGTTTATTCAGGTGTCCTCCAACTCTCAGAAGGCCTTCTTCCAATACTGGATCAAGTTTGTACATATGACTGTCTCTTTTGACACCATGTACTCCAGCTCCAGACGTCGATCTATCCTATTTGTATTTCTGTCTTTGACAGAAATATGTAATCGCGTTTTCTGCTTTGAGGGATCATAAAGATATACACATTGTAGGTCGTACGATGCCTTAAACACTTGCATCTTCTTTTAAACTTTTTCCTTCAGTATTTCAGTATCTTCTTCAAAGATACCTGCAGCAATATCTTTCCTTTTCATGCAAACAGCAATAACATTGCTTTTGCTTTTTGAAACCAAGCCACCACATTCACCAGCTTCTTCCATGATGAAAAGTGATTCAATCATTTGTTGCGTTTGATGAATTTTAAGCAATAACGTTCACTGTGATGTTTTGTTAAATTTTCGGAGCTAATGGAATATTGGTCTTTATAACAAGAGGATTTCAGTATAGCAGTAAAGATGATCTTCTGCAGTTGTATAGAGCTCTGGTGAGACCACATCTGGAGTATTGTGTACGGTTTTTGTAGATTGATGATGCATGTGAATCAATCACACTTAGCTAGCATCACTAACTCCACCCCATTATAACATTTATACTAACGCCCATTCCCAGCACCGTTAGTTGAAGCAGCCAGGATGAACTGACAACACCTCGCTCTGTAACGCTGCCAAGTTAAAGTGCTGAATAAAAACGTGTGTAAATCTTATATGCTTTGAAGTGATTTACATGGTGTCAGAAGTGGTCCTACCCACTCCTCTTGTATAACGGTTTTTATTTTATATTTTGTGAGTTTTGCTTTACTTTACGATGGCTTCTTCTTGTCGGAAGCCTGAGCCTCTTGTCTTTGATGCCGATAGCAGCGAACGCTGGGCCACGTTTGAAATTGATTACCAGCACTACATGAACATTGTAGACCGAAATGAACCAGATGCTGTTAAGGCCTCTCTCTTGCTCAACCTTGCGGGACCTGGTGCCCTTCGCCGATCCAGAACATTCCGTTATGCTCCAGCTATCCGTGATGCCCAGGACCAGGTAATTACACCGGCGGAGTCTCCCACTGACCCTAATGTTTTGCTGCGTAAACTGGCTCAGATCTGTGACCTGCCCTCAAATCACATTTTGGACAGGGCAAGGTTTTTCTCTCGTCGTCAACTTCCCGGGGAACGAATGGACGCATATATTTCCTCTTTGATGTATCTAGCACAACGTTGTCGATTTCAGGAAATGCCAGCGGATCAGTTGACTGATCAGTTAACGAGGGATATTTTAGTGAATGGTATCACCGATCAAAAGCTCAGATCAGAGCTCTTGAGACGGCCAGAGTTATCGCTAGACTACGCGGCCCATGCATGTAGAACGGCTGAACTTGTTGATCCTATAGACATTCCGCATGAAAGCAATACCATCAATCTGACGGGCCTCACTAGGCAGCGGACATACACAGATAACAGCCGATCTAAGATCCAAGCTAGCCAGGCAGCTCTCAGCGTTCCTTCACAGAAATGTCCTAACTGCGGCTATCTACACAGCAGGCAATCCACCTGCCCCGCCCTTGGGAAGGCTTGTAATTACTGCAAAAAGCTAAATCACTTTGCCTCAGCCTGTCGGGCTGCTATCAGGGCCCGAGGAAAGAATGCGCCCAGTCCCAAGTCTAATCTCAATTTTTTGCAACGAGACAGCAACATACTGACTCCCCATTTCCAGCTCGAAGCCGCCCCCGAATGTATTTCATTTGACTCGCAAGACGAACCTACTGTTTACATGTTACAGCATGCTGCTGCCAAGAACTCTGATCCTACAGTGACGATATCTGTAAACAATGTTGCTTTTGGCGCGAAACTGGATACGGGGTCGAGAGTCAATACAATGTCAATCAACCTTTTTAACAGGATCAGGGCTAACGAGCCACTTGTCAAGGACGCGTCCACTTTGCATGCTTTTGGTGGGGAGGTGCTATTTCCTCTGGGCAAAGCCAACTTGAAATGTGTACTGAAGAAAACAACTAGGGAATTGACTTTCCATGTGCTGGACTAATTCGGTTACCCTGCTTGGCAATCGTGCTTGTCAGGAACTAGGGCTGATTTCCTTTGATAAAACTGTCCACAAACTGCAAGTTTCCTTTGATCCACTGAATGACCCCTGGTCTTTTGGACAACAACCTAGGCAGGTTGCCTGTGTCCTACAAGATTACTATTGACCCCGATGTGACACCCGTAGTCCGAAACCCGCACAGATTGTCATTTGCCATGACTGACAGGGTTCACTCTATGCTGAAGGACATGGTCTCCAAAGGCGTAATTGAAGCAGTCAGTGACCCCACCGACTGGGTCTCAACCACGATTGCCACAATCAAGAAGGGAAAGGATGAAATCCGCCTGTGCATTAATCCAAAAGACCTGAACACTGCCATTAAGCGCCCGCACCATCCCATGAAGACAGTAGAGGATGTTGCAGCAAAGATCGGAACGGCCACCCTATTTTCCGTCCTAGATGCAAAGAACTCATTCTGGCAGATACCGCTGGACAAGAGGTCAACAAACCTTACCACATTTGCCACCCCATTCGGCAGATATAAGTTTCTGAGAATGCCATTCGGGATCAACTCTGCCAGCGCAGTATTCCAAAGAACTATGGAACAATTATTCGAGGGTCTGCCTTGGTGCCATTATTGTCGATGATATTCTTGTCTATGGCAGAGATGCGGCGGAACATGACCACAATCTCAGGCTCATTTTGGAGCGTGCTGTCAAGATCAACCTCAAGCTCAATCCTGACAAGTGCAATTTCAGGGTTCCAGTGGTCTCCTATGTCGGCCACATCTTCACCCCTGACGGCCTCAAACCGGATCCGAAGAAGACTTCTGCCATCACAGAAATGCCCGCACCCACTGACGTGAAAGGCCTGCAACGTTTCCTGGGCATGGTAAACTATCTCGGAAAGTTCATACCTAACCTCAGCGAATTAAGCTCCACATTGCGGCAGCTGACAAAAAAGGACACTGCATGGTCATGGTTCCAGCAACATCAGGATGCCTTCGATGTTCTGAAATCAAAACTGACCAGTGCACCGACCCTGACTTTTTTCGACCTGAAACGTCAGGTGGTGATCACCTGCGATGCCTCGAAATTCGGGCTCGGCGCAGCCTGCCTGCAACCGTCTGATGATGGTACCCTACTACCCGTCGGGTATGCCTCACGCACCATGACCGACACGGAGCAGCACTACGCGCAAATCGAAAAGGAACTGCTGGCGGTCGTCTTTGCCTGCTCCAAATTCCACGACTTCGTCTTTGGCAACACGTTCATGGTTGAGACGGACCACCAACCACTGGTGACAATCTTGAACAAGCCTATCCACGCCGCCCCAGCTCGTTTGCAGCGCATGATGTTGCAGCTGCAGCGGTACGACTTCTCTATTACCTACAAAAAGGGCAAGGACATGCATGTTGCTGACACACTCTCTCGTGCCCCTCGAACATCTTGTGAACAACACCCACACGAACAGTAGAATTTCACTGTTCTCGGTGTCGGTCTAATCTCCAGCAAGCAACTGCGCACCCTGGCCGCGCACACTGCCAAGGATGATACGCTTCAAGCCCTCTCGTCCATCATCAAGACAGGCTGGCCAGGCAAACAGTCCAACAGAGGTGCAGCCGTACTTTTTGGTCCGCGATGAACTGGTGGTTCAGGATGGTGTGGTCGTCAAGGGCCACAAGGTAGTTGTACCTGCATCGCTACAAGACGAATACTTCAAAGAGGTACACGGCGGTCACCCAGGAGCCGACTCCACACTGGCACGCGCCCGGGATCTGTTCTACTGGGCTGGAATGGCCACGTACATCCGGGACCGCGTAGCCTCCTGCCCCACTTGCAACAATCTTGCACCTCATCAGCAGCGGCAACCCCTTCTGCAACAACCTCCACCAGCACTGTCATGGTTGTCGATGGCTGCGGACATTTTCGAATGGTGCGGTAAGCACTACCTCGTTCTGGTCGACTCGTACTCCAACTGGTTTGAACTTGACCAACTTACCTCCCTCACGTCGGTGATGGTCATCAGGAAGCTGAAAAGACATTTCTCAGACCATGGCATTCCTGTTATTCTGAGAACCGACAATGGTCCACAGTTCTCCAACCACTTGTTCAAGCTTTTTGCTGACCGATGGAACTTTCAGCACGTCACAAGCAGTCCCGAGTATCCACAGAGTAATGGACTCGCTGAACGCGCTGTCAGGAGCGCCCAGCACTTGCTGGAGGGAGCGCGCTTTTCAAAGTCTGACGTCTATCTCGATCTACTGAATCTCAGAAACATTGCGAGAGACGGAATCTTGGGGTCACCAGCACAGCGGCTGCTGTCGAGGGTGACGAGGTCTCCGGTCCCCATCGCACAACAGCAGCTGGTTCCTCGGGTGTTGAAGCCCGCCACTATCCAGCAACGTCTCCAAGAGAAGCACGATACCCAGAAACGGTCATACGACAGCTCCAGCAGACAACTCCAGCCTCTACTGCCGGGCCAGGTCGTCCGTCTGCGAACTCCAACTGGTCATTCTCGTCTGGGCGTTGTTGTGCGCCCGACTGATGAGCCGCGATCGTACCTTGTGGACTGTGAGGGAGCGGTTTACCGGAGAAGTCGTCAACACCTGCTTGCTGTGAAGGAGCCCCGACCGCCGCCTGCCGATCCATATGCTCCGCCGCTCCAGTTCCAGCCGCCTTCCGCAATGTCTCCCGCCAGTGATTTACAGTTTTGGTATCCTAATTTGAGGTAGGACATCCTTGTGATTGAAGCAGCGCAGCGTAGGTTCATGAGATTGATCCCTGGGATGGCGGGACTGTCATATG
Organism: Malacoraja senta; assembly: GCA_038087875.1. Taxonomy (NCBI): domain Eukaryota; kingdom Metazoa; phylum Chordata; class Chondrichthyes; order Rajiformes; family Rajidae; genus Malacoraja; species Malacoraja senta. The sequence continues at coordinate 10,320,355 of CM075992.1, forward strand.
AGGAAAGATTGAAAAGACTAGGCTTGTGTTCACTGGAATTTAGAAGGATGAGGGGGGATCTTATAGAAACATACACAATTATATAAGGACTGGACAAGCTAGATGCAGGAAAAATGATCCCAATGTTGGGCGAGTCCAGAACCAGGGGCCACAGTCTTAGAATAAAGGGGAGGTCATTTAAGACTGAGGTGAGAAAATCCTTTTCAACCAGAGAGTTGTGAATTTATGGAATTCCCTGCCACAGAGCGCTGTGGAGGCCAAGTCACTGGATGGATTTAAGAGAGAGTTAGATAGAGATCTATGGGCTAGTGGAGTCAAGGGATATGGGGAGAAGGCAGGCATGGGTTATTGATAGGGGACGATCAGCCGTGATCACAATGAATGGCGGTGCTGGCTCGAAGGGCCGAATGGCCTCCTGCTGCAACTATTTTCTATGTATCTATGTTTTTATATTAGCAGAGATTTCAAATCCCAACTCAAGCTTTGGCCATTCTCGGTCACGTCCATTGATCCATCTCTTATTGCTTAAGAAGCGGCCTGCTGTTAGTGCAACAGAAGCTTCATCCGCAGGATTTTCCTTTGTGTTTTTAACATATTTCTATTGTGATACATTAGTAGCACCCATTACAAAAGAGATTCTATTTGCTACAAATGGCAAACAAACGTTTATCTCATTGTTGAAGTATTACTATACACCGTATTGCTTTGCACCGTAGTACTAGCAGTCCAGAAGATAGATTCTTCCAGTTGAAGCTGCAGTTATTTGTGCAGCATTATGTCAACTTTAACAGCTAAGACTGCGGCAGTTAGTTCCATTCTGGGAATTGTCATTTGCTTCAATGATGCCATATGATGGCCTTTCCCATTAAGATTGTAACATGTACTTTATTGTCATCATTTTCCAGTCTTAGATATGAAACAATACCATAGCCACTTTCACTGTACGTAAGTAAGTAAGTAAGTTTATTGGCCAAGTATTCACATACAAGGACTTTGCGTTGGTGCTCCGCCCACAATTAACAACATGACATACAGAGGCAGTTATGAATGACTCCGAAAACACTAAGCATTAATAATAATAAAACGTTAATGATAAAACACAATTGATCAAGCATGTGAACCAACAAAATAGGGAGGCTACAGATGTTTGGCTGTTGAGTAGAACAACTACTCGTGGATAAAAACAGTTTTTATGTCTGGCTGTGGCAGCTTTGACAGTCCGGAGTCGCCTTCCAATCAGGGTTGAGTCGTCCACAAATTTGAGAATCTTGACAGGGCTTCCGGTGGCGAGGCGAGCTTAATCTCGAGTTCCCGATTGCAAGTTTAAAACTAGCCTCCCTTAATTCACTAATTGCCATATAATTCGCAGTTTTCTGTATTGGAATGAGTGGGGGAATGAAAACTAGAAGTCAAAAGGAACATGACGGACGAGAAAGAAAGAATTCAGCGGAGGTGGACAAAGCTCAAAGCTCAAAGCTCAAACGATGGCTCGGCAGAAATCATGTGCTCAATGCTCCACAATATCAGTAAGAAAATACGTGACTTCAAGGCTGAATATAAAGTGGACTTACATAAACTTAAAGAAGGACTCAACGAAGGCATGAAAGCCGAACTCAAAGGTCTGTAGCAAGAAATGTATCATAAACTTTCTGCTAACTCCAAACAAATCCACGCCCACGAAACTAGACTAAACAAAGCAGAGGCACGAATCGAAGAGGCTGAGACAATTAGCATGGCTATGAAAAACGTGCTCAATAAATCTATGAAAAAACAGAAAGTCATGCAAGAAAAACGGACTGATTTGGAAGGACGGTCTAGACGAAATAACATTCGCATCTACGGCGTACCTGAAGAGAAAGAAGACAAATCCATGTCTGAATTTGTGGAGCAACTTTTGAAAACTGAACTCGCAATAACGACGGACACCAACGTATGGATCCAGCGCGCACACAGAGCTTTGGCTCGCAAACCGGAACGTAACGCACCACCTAGGTCCATAGTGGTAAATTTCCTGGAGTTTAATACCAAATAAATGGTGTTGGAATAAGCCTGGGGAAAGAAGCTCATGATTGTCGGGCAACGTCTATCATTTGACCACGACTATGCAACGGAGGTTGTTCAGAAGCACAAGGCATATAAGGGAATAAAGAGGGCCGTGAAGCAGAGAGGTGTCAGCTTCCAGACACCGCTGGATAAGATGCACATTCACTGGGACTCAGGAACATGCAAATATCATAGTGCACAAGACGCAGTGCAGGAGCTGAGGAGGAGAGGCTTAATCCGTGGAGACGCCAGATTACAACGCTGAGGAGCCGGCGGACCCAGAGATGGAGCGTCTTCTCCAGGCTTTGACATGGCAGAGAGTTGGAAAGAGGAGCGAAGACATGAGTGAGATAGCAAATGAGCGACTACAGGAATCTGAGCAGACCCCATCCAACTAGCTTTTATTGTGTCACAACTTCTTTTGGACTGGAAAATAAGTGCTGCCTTAACGAGAACATGAACAATTAAAACGCTTTGGCTTCAGAAACGCATTTTATAGTTCCTAAAAAACTAGCCAAAAGAGGGCAGTGGCTATCCTTATCACAAATGCAGTCCAATTTGAATGTCATAAAGAAGTCAGGGACAAAGGAAATTAATGAAGACCAAACTGGATTCATTAGGGGACGTCAAACACAGGACAGTATTATAAGAATCCTCCACTTTGTGGATAATGCTAAAAAAAAGGTTACAAATATGGTCCTGGTCAGCTTAAATGCAGAAAAAGCCTTTGATAGTGATAATTAGGTATTTTTATATGAAGTATGGAGATTTGGTTTCAATGAAGATGCAATTCGGTGCATTAAAATAATATATCAGGAGCCTACAGCTAGGTTTAAGTTAAATGTAAAGATATCAAAAAGGATCCAGTTAGAGAGGGGCACAAGACAAGGATGCTGTCTTTCTCGTACTCTCTTCGTTTTGTACGTTGAACCCTTCGCACAAGCAATAAGGCAGAGAGAAGACCTGCAGGGGTCAAAATAGATGGAAAAGAACATATAATTGGTCTATTCGCTGATGATTCGCTGATGATTGTTGGTCATTATTTTTCTTGAACGACTAGATATATGTCTCTCAAACCTAATAAACCCACTTGAAACATATGAAACATAGAAAACATAGAAATCTAGAAAATAGATGCAGGAGGAGGCCATTCGGCCCTTCAGCCAGCACTGCCATTTATTGCGATCATGGCTGATCGTCCTCAATCAATAACCCGTGCCTGCTTTCTCCCCATATCCCATTAATTCCACTAGCCTCCAGAGCTCTATCTAACACTCTCTTATATCGATCCAGTGATTTGGCCTCAACTGCCCTCTGTGGCAGGGAATTCCACAAATTCACAACTCTCTGGGTGAAAAGGTTTTTTCTCACCTCAGTCTTAAATGGCCTCCCCTTTATTCTAAGACTGTGCCCCTGGTTCTGGACTCGCCCAACATTGGGAACATTTTTCCTGAATCTAGCTTGTCCAGTCCTTTTATAATTGTATATGTTTCTATAAGATATCCCCTCATCCTTCTAAACTCCAGTGAATACAAGCCTAGTCTTTTCTATCTTTCCTCGTATGACAGTCCCGCCATCCCAGGGATCAATCTCGTTGCATCCCAGGGATCAATCTCCGCTGCACTGCCTCAATCTCAAGGATGTCTTTCCTCAAATTAGGAGACCAAAAACTGTACGCAATACTCCAGATGTGGTCATACCAGAGCGCTATACAACTGCAGATGAACCTCTCTACTCCTATACTGAAATCCTCTTGTTATGAAGGCCAACATTCCATTAGCTTTCTTCACTGCCTGCTGTACCTGCACGCCAACTTTCAGTGACCGATGTACAAGCACACACAGGTCTCGCTGTACCTCCCCCTTACCTAACCTAACCCCATTGAGATAATAATCTGCCCCCTTGTTTTTACTACCGAAGTGGAAAACCTCTCATTTATCTATATTATACTGCATCTGCCACGCATCTGCCCACTCACTCAAACTGTCCCGGTCACCCTGCAACCTCCTAACATCCTCTTCACAGTTAACACTGCCACCCAGCTTTGTGTCTTCCGCAAACTTGCTAGTGTTGCTCCTAATACCCTCTTCCAAATCATTAATATATACGGTAAACAGTTGCGGCCCCAACACCGAGCCTTGCGGCACTCCACACGCAATTGCCTGCCATTCTGAAAAGGACCCGTTCACTCCTACTCTTTGCTTCCTGTCCGCCAACCAATTTGCTATCCATGTCAAAACCCTATCCCCAAGACCATGTGCTCTAATTTTAGTCACCTGTCTCCCGTGCGGGACCTTATCAAAGGCTTTCTGAAAGTCTAGATGCACTACATCCACTGGCACCCATTCATCCATTTTACTTGTCACATCCTCAAAAAATTCCAGAAGACTAGTCAAGCATGATTTCCCTTTCATAAATCCATGTTGACTTGGACTAATCTTTTTATTGCTATCCAAATGTCCCATTATTACCTCTTTAATAATTGACTCCAGCATCTTTCCCACCACCGAAGTCAGGCTAACTGGCCTGTAATTCCCCATTCTGTCTCTCGCTCCTTTCTTGAAAAGTGGGATAACGTTAGCTATCCTCCAATCCACAGGAACTGATCCTGAATCGATCGAACATTGGAAAATAATCACCAATGCATCCACTATTTCTAGAGCCACCTCCCTGAGGACCCTGGGATGCACACCATCAGGCCCAGATGATTTATCATCCTTCAGTCCCACTAGCCTACCCAATACTATTTCTCGCCTCATGAACATTTCTTTCAGTTCCTCTACCCCCTTATATCATCATAGGGAAATTGGACACGGTTCGGAAAAAGAGAGAGATCTACAATAATTATAGGCAGCATGGAGTAAATGAGGTGCTTGAGGAGTATAAAGAATGTAAAAAGAATATTAAGAAAGAAATTAGGAAAGCTAAAAGAAGATATGAGGTTGCTTTGGCAAGTAAGGTGAAAGTAAATCCAAAGGGTTTCTACAGCTATATTAATAGCAAAAGGATAACAAGGAATAAAATTGGTCCATTAGAGAGTCAGAGTGGACAGTTATCTGCAGAGCCAAAAGAGATGGGGGAGATATTGAACAATTTCTTTTATTCGGTGTTTACGAAGGAGAAGGATATGGAATTATGTGAGGTAAGGGAAACAAGCAGAGTAGCAATGGAAACTGTGAGATTCAAAGAAGAGGAGGTGCGGACACTTTTGAAAAATATGAAAACGGATAAGTCTCCAGGTCCTGACAGGATATTCCCTAGGACATTGAGGGAAGTTAGTGTAGAAATAGCAGGGGCTATGACAGAAATATTTCAAATGTCATTAGAAACGGGAGAAGTGCCGGAGGATTGGCGTACTGCGCATGTTGTTCCATTGTTTAAAAAGGGTTCGAAGAGTAAACTGAGCAATTATAGACCTGTTAGTTTGACGTCAGTGGTGGGCAAATTAATGGAAAGGATACTTAAAGATAATATATATAAGCATCTGGATAAGCAGGGTCTGATTAGGAACAGTCAACATGGATTTGTGCCTGGAAGGTCATGCTTGACTAATCTTCTTGAATTTTTCGAAGAGGTTACTAGGCAAATTGATGAGGGTAAAGCAGTGGATGTTGTCTATATGGACTTCAGTAAGGCCTTTGACATGGTTCCTCATGGAAGGTTGGTTAAGAAGATTCAATTGTTGGGTATTAATGGTGGAGTAGCAAGATGGATTCAACAGTGGCTGAATGGGAGATGCCAGAGAGTAATGGTGGATGGCTGTTTGTCAGGTTGGAGGCCGGTGACTAGTGGGGTGCCTCAGGGGTCTGTGTTGGGTCCACTGTTGTTTGTCATGTACATCAATGATCTGAATGATGGTGTGGAAAATTGGATTAGTAAGTATGCAGATGATACTAAGATAGGTGGTGTTGTGGATAAAGAAGTAGATTTTCAAAGTCTACAGAGAGATTTAGGCCATGTGGAAGAGTGGGCTGAAAGATGGCAGATGGAGTTTAATGCTGACAAATGTGAGGTGCTACATCTCGGCAGGACAAATCAAAATAGGACGTACACGGTAAATGGTAGCGAATTGAGGAATGCAGTTGAACAGAGGGATCTAGGAATAACTGTGCATAGTTCCCTGAAGGTGGAATCTCATGTAGATAGGGTGGTAAAGAAAGCTTTTGGTGTGCTGGCCTTTATAAATCAGAGCATTGAATATAGAAGTTGGGATGTAATGTTAAAATTGTACAAGGCATTGGTGAGGCCAATTCTGGAGTATGGAGTACAATTTTGCTCGCCTAATTATAGGAAGGATGTCAACAAAATAGAGAGAGTACAGAGGAGATTTACTAGAATGTTGCCTGGGTTTCAGCAACTAAGTTACAGAGAAAGGTTGAACAAGTTAGGTCTTTATTCTTTGGAGCGCAGACGGTTAAGAGGGGACTTGATAGAGGTCTTTAAAATTATGAGCGGGTTAGACAGAGTGGACGTGGATAAGCTTTTCCCATTGAGAGTAGGGAAGATTCAAACAAGGGGACATGACTTGAGAATTAAGGGACAGAAGTTTAGGGGGAACATTAGGGGGAACTTCTTTACTCAGAGAGTGGTAGCTGTGTGGAATGAGCTTCCAGTGGAAGTGGTGGAGGCAGGTTCGATGTTATCGTTTAAAAATAGATTGGATGGGTATATGGACGGGAAAGGAATGGAGGGTTATGGTCTGAGTGCAGGTAGATGGGACTAGGGGGAAGTATTTATTTTAATTATAAAAAAAAAAATAAAAAAAAATGTTCGGCACGGACTTGAAGGGCCGAGATGGCCTGCTTCCGTGCTGTTATGGTTATATGGTTATATGGTTATATCCTCTGTCCTCCAGTACATCTGGGAGATTGTTTGTGTATTCCTCGGTGAAGACAGATCCGAAGTACCTGTTCAACTGTTATGCCATTTCCTTGTTCCCTATCATAATTTCACACGTGTCTGCCTTGAAGGGTCCCACATTTGACTTTGCTACTATTTTTCACTTAACAAATCTGAATAAGCTTTTACAGTCCTTCTTTATATTCCCGGCCAGCTTCCGTTCGTACTTCAGCCCGTATTGCCCGTTTTGTTTCCTTCTGTTGTCCTATGAGAGTTTCCAAATCCTCTGGCTTCAGGCCACTCTTTGCTGTGTTATACATCTTTTCTTTTAGTTTCCTTCTATACCTAACTTCGCTTGTCAGCCATGATTGCCTCCTACTCCCCTTAGAATCTTTCTTCCTTTTTGGAATGAAATTATGCTGCGTCTTCCGGATTATGCCCAGAAATTCCTGCCATTGCTGTTCCACCGTCATTCCTGCTAGGATCCCTTTCCAGTCTACCTTGTCCAGCTCCTCTCTCATGCCTTCATAGTCCCCTTTGTTCAACTGCATCACTGACATTTCCGATGTAACTTTCTCCTTCTCAAATTGCAGATTAAAACTAATCATATTTTGAACACTACCTCCAACAAGTTTCCTTTACCTCGAGTTCTCTGGTTCATTTGACAATACTAAATACAGAATTGCCTTTTCTCTGGTCGGCTCCATTACAAGCTGCTCTGAGAATCCATCAGAGGCACTCTACAAAGTGTATTTCTTGGGGTCCTGAACCAACCTGATTTCCAGTCTACCTGCATATTGAAATCCCCCATCTCCACAGTGGCATTACCTTTGTTGCATGCCAGTTTTAACTCCTGCTGCAACTTACACCCTACTACTATTTGGGGTCTGTAGATAACACCAATTAGTGTCTTCTTGCCTTCACAATTCCACAACCCAATCCACAGTGACTCTACCTCATCAGTCCTTATGTCTTCCCTCGCAAGGGACTGAATTCCATCCCTCACCAGCAGAGCTACCCCCCCTCCTCTGCCCACCTGCATGTCCTTTCTATAGGATTTATAACCGTGCACCCACGTCCCAGTAATCCCCACAATGTCATATCTGCCAACCTCTAACTGAGCCTCAAGCTCATCCACCTTACTCCTTGTACTTCGCGTATTCATATACAATACTTTTAATTCCTTACGCATCGCACCTTTCACATCGATCCCCATTACACTTGGCCATACTCTCCTATTCCTTTATGAGCATTCTTTCCCGTTAATTCTGGGGTCATTAACTATCCCTTTAATATCATTCCCTTTAACTCCGTATTTGACTATCCCATTTGACACCCCATTCAGTTTAAAACCACCCGTGTGCAGTGGCAAACATGCCTGCCAGAATGCTGGTCCTCCACGTGTTAAGGTGCAATCCGTCCCCATTGTACAGTTCCCCCTTACTTCAAAACAGAACCCAGTGGTCTAAGAATCCAAATCCCTGCCCCCTGCACCAGTTCATCAGCCACACATTCAGGTCCTGCATCTCCCTGTTGGAGATTATTATTATAACATTTTTATGTTGGAGCACCCGGCGGGCGCCAGCATGTCCCGCGGCCGTAAAAAGCCGCGCCTGGCGAGGTAAGGCCCCGCTCCAGGTCATTTTCAACCCCGCAATTGGGGTGGGAGAAGTTGCCGATGCGGGAGCTCCGAAAAAAGATCTCCCACCATGGACCCGCGAGCACCCGATGTCACCGTCCACCGGGCCTGCGACTGGAGCCTCGGAGTCGGGTCGCAGCAGCGCGCCACCACAGATCTCCACGCTCCGAAGCCGGCCAGCTCCACGATGCTAGGACCGCAGGCTCCGCGACTGGAGTCCCCAGGTCGTTCCTGTTGGAGGCCGCTTCACGATGCTAGGCCCCAACGCCAACGGAGACCCGACAGGGAAAAGGTCGGGTCCCCCGTACAGGGAACAGATTTAAACGTTTCCCCCACCCGCCCCCGCCCCCCACACATACACAATTAGAAACAATTAAAAAAACACTACAAACTATACACGGAACGGGACCAAAATAAATAAATAAATACATAAAGACAACGTCGGTCGCGCCGCCCACATGTTTTGGTGACACAAGCTACTAATTGTAAAATCTTTGCATTTCATAAATGTCCGAAGGGAAGGACGGCTGTATTAGACAATGTGATGTAGCAGATTGACATATTCATAGAGAATGAGCTAATCAAGGAATAGGATCAGTAATTGATAACGTGTCCATTCTAGTGGTAAGTGTGTGTGGGTGTGTGCTTGTGTGTGTATGTGTGTGTGTGTGTGTGTGTGTGTGTGTGTGTGTGTGTGTGTGTGTGCGTGTGTGTGTGTGTGTGGGTGTGTGTGTGTGTGTGTGTGTGTGTGTGTGTGTGTGCGTGTGTGTGTGTGTGTGTATGTGTGGTTCTTGCAACGATCTATTCTGGCATCATTCCTACACAGTCCTGAACAGAGGAGTAGGGCAGGTGGCGTTTCAGCAGAGCGGCCATTCGGTGAGTTGGCTTTTAGGCGACCTGCCCTTTCATTTAATTTGCAATTAGGCGTCCCACCCTTTCGAGTAGTTGGCGTTTCGTCTTCGTTTCCATCCGGTTATTTGGCGTTTCGGCTTAGTTTCCATTCGGTTATTTGGCTTCCACTTCTTTGCTTCGTCTTCTCGTCCAACCGCGCCACGTCCGGGTACCAAAAACACTACCACCTGCTTTTGTGTTGTAGGTACATGTATCTTATTTCACTATTTTTGTTTATTAGCTGCGTTCTCCTTCTTTGGGAATGGTACGTTTTCGCTATCAGTCAATTTCTTTACCAGAAATAGCATTAAACTTCCCCCATACGGCCAATCTCCGTTGGGCCCATCAGAACGGTCGCTGCTAAAAGTCAACACATATCGGTCATCTCTGGTCACTATTATTACATCATCAGCTGGCGATCCCGGTGGGAAAATTGGATCTTCCACACTTCCTCGGTGTCATGTGATCTTTTATTAATTTAGTTTGCAGTCTTCTTACTTATCTGCATTTTTCCTTTCTGGACGGCCTGATTCATTTCCTTAGGCCTTATCCTATCAGAAGGATCAGATTTATCCGATCGACTACTATTGTTTCCCATGTTCTATTCTCAAGCCTGTAAAACAAAATTTAGGCTTCCGATGACCGTTTCTTATAATACACTTTGTGCACATCGGTTTTTGTCCGTCCGCGAACGTCAAAGTCACCGTTCAAGTTTTCAGCGCGCTATTCGGCACCTATTCGTTCGCTTCTCTATTCCGCATCCTTGCCTCACCCCACAGGCTTCTTGACTCAGCGCGAATCCGGCCGGTTATCTAGGCTGCCTGGGCTATCGCTTCTCTGGGACACCCTCTGCCCCTCTTTCTGCAGGGACAATTTTATTTTATTCCTTTCATGTTCTACTTGTATTCGTTCAGATCCCGTTACAATTGTGATTCTGGCGTGATCGCCAGATTCTGTCGAGCAAATTGACAGAGAACATTTAACGAAAAGGCGAGACTTCGAGGTTTGCTTCAAGAGAATCTATTGCATGATATCATGGCGATATGGCAGCAGTTATCTGCTCACTGGTTCACTGAATTCGCAGCAAAATTAGCCGGTAGATATACTGTGCAGTAAACATTTTGTTTTGTTAGACACATTTATACGAAAACACACTTTGCCCTTGGCAATATGTTTTCATGGTACTACTATCTACGTCATTTGTTTAAATTATATCGTTAGTCATAATATACTTAGAAACTTGTTGTTTATGTTAATCATATTCATATTCAACAATAGATGATCAATACAAGTCAAACTTAATAGAAGGGCATGTTGACATTAGTCTATCTTATCTTTCAAGCAAACCGCTTCATTGCCCCCTCTCCAAGCCAATCATGCCCCCATTTAATGCAACGTTTCTACGCTGCAGATGCTAGATATTTGTGCTGTCGCTATTACTAAGGAGCAGATGATTGGGAGGTTGATAGGTCTGAAGTCAAGTCAAGAGAATTTATTGACATGTCCCAGATAGGACAATGAAATTCTTGCTTGCTGCCGCACAACAGAATACAGTAAGCATAAATACAGAACAGTTCAGTGTGCCTATAGAGCACAGAATAGAATAGAATAAAACAGAATAGAATAAAATGCCTTTTATTGTCATTCAAACAGACAAGGTTTGAACTAAATTTCATTCCTACAGTCATGACATTACAAAAAAAATCAAGACAGACACTTCACACAATTTACACAAACATCCATCACAGTGAATCTCCAACACCTCCTCACTGTGATGGAAGGCAACAGTCTTATCCTTCTCCTTTGTTCTTCTCCCGCGGTCCAGCAGTCCAACTGCAGCGTCGAGGGCTCACGATGTTAAAGCCCTCGGCCGGCGATGGTAAATCCCGCGGCCGTTGAAGCTGCTCCGGGCGTTGTCAGGCCCCGCTCCGAGTCATTTAAACCCCGGGATTCCGGCGGGAGAAGTTGCCGTTGCGGGAGCTCCGTAAAGCAGCCTCCCACCAGGGACTGCGAGCTCCCGATGTTCCTGTCCACCGGGCCTGCGGCCGCAGCCTCCGAAGCTCGGAAGTCGAGTTGCAGCCGCACGCCACCACAGCTCTTCAGTTCCGAAGTCAGCCAACTCGGAAATGGCGAATCCGCAGGCTCAGCGACTGGAGCACGCAGGTTTGTTCCGGTTGGAGACCGCAGACGGCTCCACGATGTTAGGCCCAACGACACCGGGGATCCGACAGGGAAAAAGTCGGGTCCCCGTACAGGCAAGAGATTAAACGGTGTTCCCCACCGCCCCAACCCCCACATATACACAGCTAAAAAATAATAAAAATTAGAACCAAAACATACATCTAACGGGACAAAAATAAAAAAAGACAGACGGACTGCTGTCGAGCTGCTGCCATTAGGCGCCGCCAATTATTTAGACCACATATATACCACATAGACCATATATATACACACACATAAATGAACAGATACAGTGCTCTAGGCTATTATAGTTCAGAGTTTGTTTGATGGCGAGTTCAATAGCCTGATGGCTATGGGGAAGAAGCTGTTCATGAACCTGGATGTACCAGATTTCAGGCTCGTGTACCTTCTACTTGATGGCAGCGGAGAGTTGAGTGTGTGGCCAGGATGGTGTGGGTCCATGATAATGTTGGCAGCCTTTTTGAGGTGGGTAGATCCGTGTGAGGACCTGGCGCCGAAGGACGAGAAGTCGAAACAAAGAAGTCGAAGCCAAAGAACCGAATGGAAATGAGGCTGAACTGCCAAAAAAAAAAAGAGTACGAAGACGAAACGCCTACTAACCGAAAGGTTGGGACGCCTAAATGCAAACTAACCGAAAGGGCGGGACGCCTAAAAGCAGTTAACCGAAAAGCTGCGTCGCCTAAAAGCAAACTTACCGAATGGCCGCTCTGTCGAAACGCCACCTGCCCTACATGCGGCGTCGCCTACAGGCCAACGGACCGACTGCCGCTCAACAGAAATGTCCAATAACGGGCATGACATTGCCGGGGGGCTGGACTTGTCAGCGATTGGTCCAGATCCACGCGTCCATCACATCACTGTGGGGGGGGGGGGGGGGGTGTGAACATTGTCCCACACCTCCGCTCCACCCGACCCACAGCCCGCGGAGGGTGGCCGTGGTAGAGGGGGGCTGTCACGAGGGATGCACACCTTCGGTCGCTTACAACTTGGTGCTTGGGTTCAGATTGCCCAGTCACCTTGGGCTTGTGTGGGACCGCTCCCGTCTCCCCTTCTCTCTCCCTTCCTCTCTCTCTGCCCCCACACTCCCCTCTTCTCTCTCACCCTTCTCTCTCTCTCCTTTCTCAATCCCCTCCCCTCTTTCTCTCATTCTCTCTCTCTCTCCCCCTCTCTCTCCCCTTCTCTCTCTCCTCTTCTCTCTCCCCTCCTCTCTCTCCCTTCTCTCTTTCTCTCTCCCCTCGCTCCCGTCTCTCTCCCCTTCTCACTTTCTCCGCCCCCTCTCTCTCCCCTCTCTCCCCCCTTCATTCTCTCCCATTCTCTCTTTCTCTCCCCCTCTCTCTCCCTTCTCTCTCTCCCTTCTCTCTCCCCCCCTCTCTCTCTCCCCCCCTCTCTCTCTCTCTCTCTCTCTCTCTCTCTCTCTCTCTTTCTCTCTCTCTCTCTCTCTCTCTCTCTATCTCTCTCTCTCGCTCGCTCTCTCTCTCTCGCTCTCTCTCTCGCTATCTCTCTCTCTCTCTCTCTCTCTCTCTCTCTCACTCTCTCTCTGGCTCCCCCCCCTCTCTCTCTCTCTCTCTCTCTCTCTCTCTCTCTTTTCTCTCTCTCTCTCTCTCTCTCTCTCTCTCTCTCTCTTCTCTCTCTCTCTCTCTCTCTCTCTCTCTCTCTCTCTCTCTCTCTCTCTCTCTCGCTCTCTCTCTCTCTCTCATCCCTTTAAATTCTTCTTCCTTTCCACCTCCACAAACCACAGCAGACCGTTCTTCAGTGTTAATTGCCAAATGAATCAAGCGGGGTCACTATATGTCATGCCCCCAGGAAACGCTGGGATAATATTAACGATGACTTGACACGCTGACATAAAGCAGCAATCATCATTTAATTTCCCCCTTCTCAGCATAGATCATTGTTTACAGAGAGAAAGCTGGCAAACTCTCGTTTTTTGTTGTTGAAACGGCAAGTTCTGCATCACTGTTAGATCTTGACATCGGACTCATCCGTGAGCCGCAGTTGCCAGTAAAGACGGAACGATGCTGCATCTTTTAAACCTCCATCATAGCGAGGAGCCACACCATGGGTGGAAACAGGGTGTTATCAGGGCGTGCCATAACTTACCTGGAAATATGAACAGTCGCAAGTTATAATGGCAGGTGTATCTGTGCACTGCAAATGGCTCGATTGCAATCGATCGCATTATCTTTCCGCTGCCTTTCATCCCGAGAAGTCTATCGATAAAGACTGCTTCAAAACCACAATGTGAGCTGCATTCTCGGGATGAAAGATGTTTTAGAAAATAGACAATAGACAATAGGTGAAGGAGTAGGGCATTCGGCCCTTCGAGCCAGCACCGCCATTCAATGCGATCATGGCTGATCATCCCCAATCAGTACCCCGCTCCTGCCTTCTCCCCGTATCCCCTGACTCGGCTTTTTAAGCCCTATCTAGCTTTCTCTCTTGAAAGCATCCAGAGAACATGCCTCCACCGCCCTCTGAGGCAGAGAATTCCACAGACTCACCACTCTCTGTGAGAAAAGGTGTTTCATCGTCTCCGTTCATCCCGGGAATTAATCTTGTAAACGTACACTGCACTCCCTCAATAGCAAGAATGTCCTTCCTCAAATTATGGGACCAAAACTGCACACAATACTCCAGGTGTGGCTTCACTAGGGCTCTGTACAGCTGCAGAAGGACCTCTTTTGCTCCCCTATTCGATTCCTCTTGTTATAAAAGCCAACATGCCATTCGCTTTCTTCACTGCCTGCTGTACCTGCATGCTTACTTTCATAGACTAATGTACAAGGTCCCCCAGAACCCGTTGCACTTCCCCTTTTCTCAACTTGACGCCATTTAGATAGTAATCTACCTTCCTGTTTTTGCTACCAAAGTGGATACACTCACATTTATCCGCATTAAACTTCATCTGCCATGCATCTGGCCACTCCCCCAACCTGTCCACGTCACCCTGCATTCTCATACCATCCTCCTCACAGTTCACACTGCCACCCAGCTTTGTGTCATCTGCAAATTTGCTAATTTTACTTTGCATCCTTCATCCAAATCATTGATATATATTGTAAATAGCTGCGGTCCCTGCACCGAGCCTTGCGGTACCCCACTAGTCACTGCTTTCCATTATGAAAGGGACCCGTTAATCCCTACTCTTTGTTTCCTGTCTGCCAACAACTTCTCTATCCATGTCAGCGCTCTACCCCCAATACCATGTGCCCTAATTTTGCCTTATAATCACCTATGTGGGACCTTATCAAATGCGTTCTGAAAGTCCAGGTACACGACATCCACTGGCTCTCCCTTGTCTATTTTCTTAATTTCGTCTTAAAAAAATTCCAGAAGATTAGTCAAGCATGATTTTCCCCTTCGTAAATACATGCTGACTCGGACGGATCTGGTGACTGCTATCCAAATGTTCGGCTATCTCATCTTTTATAATTGGCTCCAGCATCTTCCCCACCACCGATGTCAGGCTAACTGGTCTATAAATCTCTGTTTTATCTTTCCCGCCTTTCTTAAAAAGTGGGATAACATTAGCTACCCTCCAATCCACAGGAACTGATCCTGAGTCTATAGAACATTGGAAATTATCATCAATGCATCCACTTACTTAAGTACCCTGTGATGCGGACCATCAGTCCCTGGGGACTTATCAGCCTTCATCAGGCCCTGGGAATTTATCAGCCTTGATGTAACCCATGTTTTGATGTAACCCGACATCGTGTGCGCCCGTGTCGAGGTGTTGTTGCTCATAAACGCATAATGAGCCGTCTTTCCGACCGTGGTGCGAGGAGTGAGAGGATCCCTTGCAAAAGCCAGATTTCTGTCGAAATGAGCAAAGCCAGGCGTTGCGGTCCCCGCCAGCAGGCGTAGATGGGATTTCTCGTTCATAATAGTTCACAATGTAATTTCGGTCAAATGCAGAGTAAGAGAGAGAGCGAGAGAGAGAGAGAGAGAGCGAGAGAGAGAGAGAGAGAGAGAGGGAAAGAGAGAGAGAGAGAGAGAGAGGGGGAGAGAGAGAGAGAGAGAGAGAGAGAGAGAGAGAGAGAGAGAGAGAGAGAGAGAGAGAGAGAGAGAGGGAGAGAGAGAGAGGGGGTAGTGAGAGAGAGAGAGTGGCGGGAGATGTGTGTGTGTGTGTGAGAGAGAGAGAGAGAGAGAGAGAGAGAAAGAGAGAGAGAGAGAGATAGAGAGAGAGAGAGAGAGAGAGAGAGAGAGAAGAGGGGTGGGAGAAAAAGGGGAGAGATGAGGAGAAAGGGGGGGAGAGAGAGATAAAGAGAGGGGCAGGGAGGGGAGAGAGACGAGGGGAGAGACAGAAGGGGGAGCGAGAGAGAAGGGAGAGAGAGAAGGGCGAGAGAGAGGGCAGAGAGAGAAGATGGAGAGAGAAGGGAGAGCCGGGAGCGTTCCCACACAAGCCATAGGTGACTGGGCAATCTGAACCCAAGCACCAAGTTGAAAGCGGCCGAAGGTGCGCATTTCTCGGGACAGCCTACACTATCCCACGGCCACCCTCCGCGGTCTGCGAGTCGGGTGAAGCAGAGGATTGGGACACTGTTTATGCCTTGACAGTCATGTGATGGACGCCGGGGTCTGGACCAATCGATCACAAGTTCAGCCCCACGGCAACGTCATGTCCGTTATTGGACTTTTCTGTTGAGCGCCAGTCGGTCCTTTGGCCTGTAGGCGACGCCGTCTTTCGGGTAGGTGGCGTCTCGACAGAGCGGCCATTCGGTTAGTTTGCTTTTAGGCGACGCAGCTTTTCCGTTAATCGTCCCGCCCTTTCTGTTAGCTTGCAATCAGGCGTCACATCCTTTCGGTTAGTAGACTTTTCGTCTTCACACTATTTCGTTTTTTTTTGGCGTTTCAGCCTCGTTT
>CM075992.1:10337034-10511935 GCA_038087875.1 Malacoraja senta
CCGCAGGGGAGATAGTGCCGCAGATAACTCGCTGGAGATTTTTAGATGAGCTTATTGATGCAGCGGGTCTGTTTGAGACATTCGCCTCTCGCTACTGCGCTCTGTTATTAATCAATCCTCACGATGGATATTTAAACCGCAGCGTTAACAAGTAACGCACTATCTGTGATAAGGACATGTGAAACAGTGGACTCAATACCGATGAAGGGGTTTGTGCTTTTGGACTGTTGAACTCATATGCTCATAACTTCTTGGAGCCGTACTAGGTCATTCCGCCCATCATGATAACTTCACCATTCAATCATAACTGATCTATCTTTCCCTCTCAACCTGTTCCTCCTGCATTCGCACCATTACCCATGGGACCCTTACTGATCAATAATCTGTATCTGCGAATTAAAAATATTCATTGACTTGTCCTCCTCTGTGGTCTTTTGCAATGACTTGCAAAGCATCTCCACCTTGTGGTAAATACATTCGTCCTCATCTCCATTCTAAAGGTACGTCCTTTTTATTCTGCGGCTATCGCCTCTGGTCCAAGATTCTCCCCTATACTGGAAACATCCTCTCCACATTCACCCCGTTCAGGTCTTTCGCTATTCGTAAGTTTCAATGAGGTTCCTCCTCATGCTTCTGAGCACAAGCGAGTGCCGGACCAGTGTCTTCAAGCGCTTATGATATGTTAACCCGATTATTTATGGAATCATGCTTGTTAACGTTCTCTGGAACGTCTCCAACGCCAGCACATCCTTCCTTAAAGATGCGGCCCAAGCTTGCTCACAATAATACAAATGCGGCCAGGCCAGTGCCTTACAAAGCTTCAGCAATTAATCGCTAGTATTATATTCTAGCGGCTTATTGAAATAAATGCTTCATGCTTCAATAAATCCGCATGTCTCCACAGTTTCTTCTGCTCAACTGTAGTAGAGATGTCTCCAATTTTCACTTCTCTATCACAAACTGCAGATTTAATTATATCATGTTGTGATAACTAGAGCCAGGATGTTTAGCCGCTAAAAATCTCTGAAATAGGCAAGCTAAAACGCATATTAAAATTACAAAAAGGGCACGGAAAAGGCATTCGTTGACAAAAAAGACATACAAAGGCATTTATTTCCAATACCAAAATATGGTTTAAAATGATAATTATAAAGATGTACTATATTAAATGACCAAAGTTGCCTGGTTGCATATAACTACCAGCATTTTTTCCAATTATCTTGTGCTCAACTATGCCGGCTGTCAGACAGAATATGCTACAGATGTGAAAAACTTATTTCTACCCCAACTGAGGTCACTGTTGCATACCTGAAACAAACTACAAACTCTACATTCATGTCGATATCTTGTGTATTACAACTACCTTGAGAACTTTAGCTATGTTTTGTATTTCTTGAAGATCGTTGTTAGCTAATATCACCCTCACATTTTCCTTATATGTCTTCACCTACATCGCCAAGAACTTTAAGTACAAAGAACAGCAAGTGAGGATGTAAACTACTGAGCAATAGTTCAGCTCTTTGACTTCTCCAATACTTCCGATGTCAAGAAATACTAATTTGATGGTTGACCTGCCTCCAGCGTACCAATGACCACATTGGCATCAAATCTCCCACAGCATCAGTTATCTCGTCTATTGAGATCCATATTTTGTTGCATGCAAATTCATCTCTAATTTCTGCACAACAATGCTGAAGTTGCTGTCAACATAATTATTTCCGTAATGTTGACTCGCTTGGTATATGTTCCTCTGTGTATTTCCCTAAAAAAACTATGAGAGATTTGTTTTCCAATTTCCACAGTGGATTTCCAGCATCAATGAATGCGTTGCACAGATCTCTCGAAATCTAAGATTTGCGATTGGAGCCAGCAGTAAATGTTGTGAGGAGACAAGCTTGCGTATTTTCTACCTACTGTTTTCTCTGCTGCCAACTTGTGTTTAGCTGTCTGTACATGCATGGAGATGAAATATTTTTGTATCATCGTTCACTGCTTTCTCACATGCGTTGCAAAACAGTAAGTCTGTAGAGAATATACCACTCCCGTACACTGTCACCAAATCGTTCCGTTTTTTTCACAAGGCGTTGATTTGACTTTAGGCATTTTGACGCTTGCAGGGATAGATCCTACAGGAGCGGGGGATGCAGACCTCTACAGGCAGGCCAAGTACAAGCTAAGAAGAAGAATCAGAGCTGCCAAGGAAAGGTACTCTGAGAAGTTGAGGAGCAAGTTCTCAGCAAATGACTCTTCTTCAGTGTGGAAGGGGCTTGCAAGAAATCACAAGCTTCAAGAGGAAAACCCCCGCTCCTTGTTCAATCGTCAGGTGACCAACGATCTGAATGAGTTCTACTGCAGTTTCGATAAACAGAAACTTAACCCTGGCAACCCCAACCAACACTTTTACACATACTCACAGCTTGACTCCAGTTTTAAAAGACTTGACCCTTCCCCAACCTACTCCTCCCCAATCACCACTTCACACCTACTCAAAGCATGACTCCAATTTGCAAAGACTGGACCCTTTCCAACGCACCCCTCTACAATCACCACTTAACACACATTTACAGCCGGGTTTCGCCCCGATTGTGTTAATTTTCTTGTAAGTTATTTAAAACGGCAAAAAAAGGCTGATTTAGGCACTCAATCGTGAAAAAAGGCATTAACTTCCTAAAATGATCAAAAATGGCATGACAAGGTATGGCATTTATGGAAAAATCCTGGCCCTAGTGATCACTGTCTCCTAGGGGTTCCGTCACTTTAATCTCCCGAATAAAATATATTTCTTTACAAAGCAGCAAATCCAGACTTAACCTTTCCTAGTGAGCGTGACGACGACCTTCTCTAAAAATACTTACCGAATGAGCATTCTTTTCCCGGTCTGCCTCCTCATTGAAATTCCACATGACCACTGTGACATTGCCTTGCCTTAACGCCTATTTTCTATCGCCTAATATAATTCGTACCTTACATTCTGACCACCATTCGGGACGCCAATGTATCTCTCCCATCGAGGCATGTTTACCCTTGCAGATTCTCAACTGTACCCCTCAGGGTTGCACATCTTCTTAGCCGTTCTCGTTTCTTGCTATGAATTCGATTACTTTCCTGAACTATAGATGCACGTCACCTATCGATTCTTCTGGACGCACACCCTTGGAGATTCAGCTGCCGGCCGTGATCAACTTACAACCACGGCTCTGGAATACCCACAATTTCATGCCTGCCAATTTCTAACTGCTTTGACCTCCGAATAGTGAGGGTCCAGAGGATTACGAGAATGATCCCACGAATGATTGGGTTAACATATGGAAAGCGTTTAAGCTTCAGTACTGAGACAGTGTGCCATAACATGTCATTATCACAGAAAATGTGTTGGCTCTGAACATTGCGGTCTTATTGTTAATCGTTAGGTTAAGCAAATAGCAGAGCGCAGCAGAGAGAAGCAAATGTCTCCAAGAGACCGGTGTCACTTCGCTGCAACAGTAAGCTCGAAAAAGAAATCGTCAGCGAGTTTTCTGCGACATTATTCCCTGTGCAGCAAAACCATGCCGAATCCTTCCAAATGACCACGCGTTTTCAAGTGAATATGAATACTGTCAAAAGTCCACGTCCGTACGTGATAAGAGCAGCATTAAACCACTCGGCCCATAAAATGTACTCCGCCATTCAACCGTGGCTTATCCAACTCTACCTCTCAACCTTATTATCCTGGATTCACCCCATAACCACAGGCACCCCTATCCAATTCCATAAGCGAATTCCCTTCATTGATGTTACGCCTGTCGGGCAGTGGTTGCCATGCTTATCTCTACAGCCGTTCACAAAAGGGATAACATTAGATATCCCGCCTTATTCTCAGTGGCTAACAAAGCTGGACTAATCTCTGTCACAGTTCCTCATTAAAAAATATACATGATGGAAACAGGTCCTTCAAACTACCCAGTTCACGCAGACCATCGATCGCTCCTCCACACTAGTTTTATGCTATCACACGTTCTCATCCATTCTCGCTTCGCACTAGGATATATTTACCGAGGCCTTCTTTGGGAAGTGGGAGGAAAACGGAACACCCGGATGTAACCTAAGCGGCCATAGGTAGAACGTACAATCTCTACACAGACAGCACCTGCGTTCAGTACCGAACCTAGATCTGAGGCAAGGAGACACACTTTATACTACCTATGCCAATGCCCGACCATTCTACACATTGCATTCAGTGGCACGTGCAAATATTGCACCAATGACTTATTCTCATTTCTGATGCCGCAAATTTCAAAATAGCAACCTGCCTACTCTTGTTCAAGACGCCGCCATCCACTATTCGTTGCTGAATTGCCATTCCGAAATAATATTAGCTAATTTTAAAACCTCTCGCACTAATCGATGTTATTTTAGTGCTGTTGCCGCTACTCCCATATTTTGCACTGTTTAAACACCCCCCCCCACACACACACACTCTCCACCTCCCCGGTTCTTGCCGTATCTCAAGGAAGAACTTTATCTATTTCAATGAACACATTTTAATGCTGGTGCAGAACATTGCTTCACGATCCATCGGTTTCTCCATGCATGTTTTGGGAACAAAACGTCCCATGAAAGGCATCGAGCCTTGTTGAACACGACCCGTCGAGCCCGAGGTCATAGCCCTCACTCACAAAGCGATACTGGGAAAAGATGCAGCGTCCCAGAAGATATCATATGTAATAATGAGGCAGGTAAAGACAAAAAGGCAAGGCTCGTTTTGAAGGCAGGGGTGAACCCCGCCGTGTATGAAGTAGGACAGCAGGCCATGTTCCACGTCATGCGATTTAACGTATTCTTATCACCTAGATTCTCATGGTGAATATCCATGGAACACTAAGCAAGCCATGGAGCAGTCATAGACCGAAATAGGGGCTTTGTCCCAATTCGCCCATGCCAACCAATATGCCCTATATATACTAATCCTATTTGTCGGCATTTGTACCATCTGCACATAACGAAAACTCTGATCTTGTTTTCTTCCGGATTGCGCAGTTTTCTATTTGCGTGAAACAGCCATGAGATAGCGCGATGATTTTTTCGCCACCTCACTCATCGTTCTTAATGTTATGTGAGTGGATTACGTTTAGTTCCGATCGGTGGCACATTGTGAAAGATAGCGAGGTTTAAACATCTTAAAAACCGCGCTTGCGCAGATCGATCTCCTCTCATGCCAATCAGCAACCCGCGGATTAGTTTCTTCTCCTGCCACTCCTGGGGCAGTCCACCCCATCCTCCGCGATCGCGTCATTACTTGAGCTGAGGGGCGCTCTGAATTGACGGCGGAGGTTTCCAACTGGACACAATTTTCGGAGGGCTGGCGCGGCGCGGAGTCGGAAATGTCGCCAATGTCAACAAACGGAAAGCGGAGACTTTTATCCCGGCGGAGGAGAACGACCTGCGACCAGCGCTTGCTGTGGGTCCCCATCGCACCGCCAGGTCCAGCCCCCTCCCCTCGCACAACCCGCGTTGGCTCCTGCCGCCCTCCCCGTGATACCCTCCTCTCCCCATGGCTATTTCCCCGTATTTTCTCCGAGCTCATTGCCACCCGGCCACACACACCATTCCTACCATAGCCCCTCCCCGCCCACACCCCCCCTCCACCCACAAAGTCCCCGCCCCCATACCCCTTCCCCCACAACCCCTCACCACCACACCCTTCTCTCCCACAATCCCATCGCCCCCTCAACCTCCTCCGCCCCTATAACCCCCCGCACATTCACCACTCCCCGCCTACACATCCCTCCACGCCATAACCCCCGCCCACACACCATTCCCCGACAACGTCCCACGCGCATCCCTCCGCTCCGCTCGAAGACCACCTCTGCCCCACACACCCCGCCCACACGCCCCCTCCCACAAACATACCCCCTTCCCAAAACATCCCCGCCCTCACAGCCGCTACCCCATAAGCCCCCGCCCACATATACCTCCTACCCCCACATACCCCCGCACCAACACACTCCCCCAGCCCTCACAACCCTTCCCCGCACACACAAACGCCCCTCCCACACACCCGTCCCACGCGCCCTCACCCCCGTACCCCCGGCTAAACTCCCCCTCCCGCACACACCCACCCTCTTAAATCCCTCCTCCGCCGCTCCCACACAGCTTTCGCACACATACACAGCTCCCTTCGCAAACCACACCACAACCGCCACCCTTCCCCTCCCCCACAACCCCAACCCCCCTACACCACCCCCTCCTACACTTCCACGCCCACACACACACACTTCACTTCCCTCCAGCCCCAGCCCCCCCGCCACACTCCCCACCTCCATCTCCCCGTCCCCTCCTCCCATTGCGCACATTAACAGGAGGCGGAAGTGTGCTGAGGGATGACGGGAGATGAGTCGCGCCAGCGCAGTTAGGGACTATGGGTGAGCGTTGGAAAATTGCGTAAGGGGAATATAATGCGTTGGGGGAATATTACATTGGGGAATGGGAACGGGTCCCACTTCCTCTAGTCTCTCTTTCAACCACTCCAAACCATGAGCCTCGCAGTGTGACTTTTACATGCTACTAGACCAAGTGTGACCCATTGGGTCCCATCCCCCAACGCCTTGTTGCGGGGGGCGGGGGGCTGCGGCGGCACACAGACACATTAACCCCCCCACACGCAAACCCCTCTTTGATATTTTATTAACATTTTTCATTCTCTCCTTTCCCCCCCATCCCCGCCCGATCCCCTCACTCATTGCGTATGCGCGGGTAGCGAGGGAGGAAGTGGAGAGGGCTCGGGTGGAGAGAAATGGGAGGGTGTTAGAGAGGGAGAGGGTGGAGAGGGTGGAGGGGGAGGGCGAGGGGAGTAGAGAGGGAGGGGCGGTAGAGAGTGTGGTGGTAGAGAGGGAGCGGGGGTAGAGAGGGAGTGAGGTAGAGAGGGAGGTGGTAGAGAGGGAGGAGGCATGGAGGGGCGTGCAGAGAGGGAGGTGGAAGAGAGGGCCAGGGTAGAGAGGGAGGAGGGGTACAGAGGGAGGGGAGGTGGGTAAAGAGGGAGGAGTAGGGGTTAGAGAGGGAGGGGTAAGCGGGCGCACGGCTTATGAGGGGAGGACTTGTCCCGAAACTAAATACCACACACCTATAGGTCCAATACTCACTACTCCCTGGAGAAGGAGGGAGGTAGTGAGGGAGTGGTGGTAGAGAGGCAGGGGTGGTAGAGAGGGAAAGGGGTATAGATGGAGGGGGCATAGAGGGGGAGAGGGCAGAGGGGGGCAGAGAGAGAGACGATGGCAGAGAGAGAGATAGGGAAGATAGAGTGAGAGGGCAGAGAGAGATGACAGAGATGGGCGAAGAGAGAGACGACAGGCGGAGCGTGAGGGAAGAGAGGGCAGAGAGGAGAGAGAGGGCAGAGAGGGGAGAGGGATCAGAGAGGGAGAGAGGGATGATAGGCCCGAGGGAGAGGGCAGAGAGGGGGGAGAAGACAGGGAGAGAGAGGGCCGAGAGACATAAGGCAGAGAGTGAGAACGAGGGCAGAGAGAGAGAGTCAGATAGAGACAGAGAGCAGAGAATGATAGAGAGTGGGCAGAGCGAGAAAGGGCAGGGAAAAGAGAGAGGAGGCAGCGAGATGCAGACAGAGAGAGAGTGAGGTTCAGAGATAAAGAAGCAGAGAGAGATGCAGAGAGAGGCAGAGAGAGAGAGGCAGAGAGAGAGAAAGAGGCAGAGGGAGGCAGAGAGAGGCAGAGCGAGACAGAGAGAGGCAGATAGAGGCAGGGATAAGAAGAGATAGGCAGCGAGGCAGAGAAGCAGAGAGGCCGAGAGGCAGAGAGAGCAGAGCGAGAGAGGCAGAGAGGGAGGCAGAGAGAGATAGAGAGAGAGAGAGAGAGATAGAGAGAGAGAGAGAGAGAGAGAGAGAGAGAGAGAGAGAGAGAGAGAGAGAGAGAGAGAGAGAGAGAGCATAGAGAGGGAGGCAGAGTGAGAAAGCGGGGCAGGAAGAGAGAGAAGCAGTCAGACAGAGGCACAGAAAGAGGCGGAGAGAGAGAGAGAGAGGCACAGAGAGAGAGAGAGACGCAGACAGAGAGAGAGAGTCAGGGAGAGACACGCATAGAGGGCAGAGAGAGGCAGAGAGAGAGAGGCAGAGAGGGAGAGGGGGAGGCAGAGAGGAGAGAGAGGGGGCAGAGAAAGATAGAGAGAGATATATAGATAGATACATTGATAGATAGATCGATAAATAGATAGATAGATAGATAGATAGATAGATAGATAGATAGATAGATATAGATAGATAGATAGATAGATAGATAGATAGATAGATAGATAGATAGATAGATAGATAGATAGATAGATAGATAGATAGATAGATAGATAGATAGATAGATAGATAGATAGATAGACAGAGAGTGACAGGGAGAGAGAGCGAGAGGGGGGAGACAGAGAGAGAGAGAGAGAGAGAGAGAGAGAGAGAGAGAGAGAGAGAGAGAGAGAGAGAGAGAGAGAGAGAGAGAGAGAGAGAGAGAGAGAGAGAGAGAGAGAGAGAGAGAGAGAGAGAGAGAGAGAGAGAGAGAGAGAGAGAGAGAGGGAGAAGAGAGAGAAAGCTCCACCGGCGGCTTATTTTTCGGCGCAGGCCACGGCCCCATTCCAAGCCACGGGCACCGCCCTCTCTCCCCTCCATGCACTGCTCCAGCCCAGGCCCAGCCACCGCATCGGAGCGCGGGCGGGCGTCGATGAACTTGACACCTGCTCGTCATAGGTTCCATCGGCAGCTTCTTTTTCTGCGCCGGTTGCGGCCCCAACCCAAGCCCCGAGCACGGCCCTCACTCCAGCTCCAGGCTCTGGTCCAGACCAGGCCCAATCGCCGGGTTATGCCCGCGGTAGTAGACTTCCCACCAGGGAGCGGACGGGCGTCGACGACCCTGACACATTCTCATCCTTGGTTCACCGGCGGCGTCTTTTTCGGCGCCGGTCACGGCCCCATCCCAAGCACCGAGCTTCAAAATGACGTTGGAGAGCTTGAGTACCCCTCCCACGCGGAGTGTCCCGTCGTGCCTTGCGGGTCGATTGTGACGGCATTTTCTTCCTAAAATGATCAAAATGGCATGACAAGGTATGGCATTTATGGAAAAATCCTGGCCCTAGTGATTACTGTCTCCTAGGGGTTCCTTCACTTTAAATCTCCCGAATAAAATATATTTCTTTACAAAGCAGCAAATCCAGAATTAACCTTTCCCTAGTGAGCGTGACTACGACCTTCTCTAAAAATACTTACCGAATGAGCATTCTTTTCCCAGTCTGCCTCCTCATTGAAATTCCACATGACCACTGTGACATTGCCTTGCCTTAACGCCTATTTTCTATCGCCTAATATAATTCGTACCTTACATTCTGACCACCATTCGGACGCCAATGTATCTCTCCATCGAGGCATGTTTACCCTTGCAGATTCTCAACTGTACCCCTCAGGGTTGCACATCTTCTTAGCCGTTCTCGTTTCTTGCTATGAATTCGATTACTTTCCTGAACTATAGGTGCACGTCACCTATCGATTCTTCTGGACGCACACCCTTGGAGATTCAGCTGCCGGCCGTGATCCACTTACAAGCACGGCTCTGGAATACCCACAATTCATGCCTGCCAATTTCTAACTGCTTTGACCTCCGAATAGTGAGGGTCCAGAGGATTACGAGAATGATCCCACGAATGATTGGGTTAACATATGGAAAGCGTTTAAGCTTCAGTACTGAGACAGTGTGCCATAACATGTCATTATCACAGAAAATGTGTTGGCTCTGAACACTGCGGTCTGATTGTTAATCGTTAGGTTAAGCAAATAGCAGAGCGCAGCAGAGAGAAGCAAATGTCTCCAAGAGACCGGTGTCACTTCGCTGCAACAGTAAGCTCGAAAAAGAAATCGTCAGCGAGTTTTCTGCGACATTATTCCCTGTGCAGCAAAACCATGCCGAATCCTTCCAAATGACCACGCGTTTTCAAGTGAATATGAATACTGTCAAAAGTCCACGTCCGTACGTGATAAGAGCAGCAATTAAACCACTCGGCCCATAAAATGTACTCCGCCATTCAACCGTGGCTTATCCAAATCTACCTCTCAACCTTATTATCCTGGATTCACCCCATAACCACAGGCACCCCTATCCAATTCCATAAGCGAATTCCCTTCATTGATGTTACGCCTGTCGGGCTGTGGTTGCCAGGCTTATCTCTACAGCCGTTCACAAAAGGGGATAACATTAGATATCCCGCCTTATTCTCAGTGGCTGACAAAGCTGGACTAATATCTGTCACAGTCCTCATTAAAAAATATACATGATGGAAACAGGTCCTTCAAACTACCCAGTTCACGCAGACCATCGATCGCTCCTCCACACTAGTTTTATGCTATCACACGTTCTCATCCATTCTCGCTTCGCACTAGGATATATTTACCGAGGCCTTCTTTGGGAAGTGGGAGGAAAACGGAAACACCCGGATGTAACCTAAGCGGCCATAGGTAGAACGTACAATCTCTACACAGACAGCACCTGCGTTCAGTACCGAACCTAGATCTGAGGCACTGAGACACACTTTCTACTACCTATGCCAATGCCCGACCAATTCTACACATTGCATTCAGTGGCACGTGCAAAATATTGCACCAATGACTTATTCTCATTTCTGATGCCGCAAATTTCAAAATAGCAACCTGCCTACTCTTGTTCAAGACGCCGCCATCCACTATTCGTTGCTGAATTGCCATTCCGAAATAATATTAGCTAATTTTAAAACCTCTCGCACTAATCGATGTTATTTTATTGCTGTTGCCGCTACTCCCATATTTTGCACTGTTTAAACACCCCCCCACACACACACACTCCACCTCCCCGGTTCTTGCCGTATCTCAAGGAAGAACTTTATCTATTTCAATGAACACATTTTAATGCTGGTGCAGAACATTGCTTCACGATCCATCGGTTTCTCCATGCATGTATTGGGAACAAAACGTCCCATGAAAGGCATCGAGCCTTGTTGAACCACGACCCGTCGAGCCCGAGGTCATAGCCCTCACTCACAAAGCGATACTGGGAAAAGATGCAGCGTCCCAGAAGATATCATATGTAATAATGAGGCAGGTAACGACACAAAGCAAGGCTCGTTTTGAAGGCAGGGTGAACCCCGCCGTGTATGAAGTAGGACAGCAGGCCATGTTCCACGTCATGCGATTTAACGTATTCTTATCACCTAGATTCTCATGGTGAATATCCATGGAACACTGAGCAAGCCATGGAGCAGTCATAGACCGAAACAGGGGCTTTGTCCCAAGTCGCCCATGCCAACCAATAAGCCTATATATACTAATCCTATTTGAAGGCATTTGTACCATCTGCACATAACGAAAACTCTGATCTTGTTTCTTCCGGATTGCGCAGTTTTCTATTTGCGTGAAACAGCATGAGATAGCGCGATGATTTTTCGCCACCTCACTCATCGTTCTAATGTTATGTGAGTGGATTACGTTTAGTTCCGATCGGTGGCACATTGTGAAAGATAGCGAGGTTTAAACATCTTAAAAACCGCGCTTGCGCAGATCGATCTCCTCTCATGCCAATCAGCAACCCGCGGATTAGTTTCTTCTCCTGCCACTCCTGGGACAGTCCACACCATCCTCCGCGATCGCGTCATTACTTGAGCTGAGGGGCGCTCTGAATTGACGGCGGAGGTTTCCAACTGGACACAATTTTCGGAGGGCTGGCGCGGCGCGGAGTCGGAAATGTCGGCAATGTCAACAAACGGAAAGCGGAGACTTTTATCCCGGCGGAGGAGAACGACCTGCGACCAGCGCTTGCTGTGGGTCCCCATCGCACCGCCAGGTCCAGCCCCCTCCCTCGCACAACCCGCGCTGGCTCCTGCCGCCCTCCCCGTGATACCCTCCTCTCCCCATGGCTATTTCCCCGTATTTACTCCGAGCTCACTGCCACCCCGGCCACACACACCATTCCTACCATAGCCCCTCCCCGCCCACACCCCCCCTCCACCCACAAAGTCCCCGCCCCCATACCCCTTCCCCCACAACCCCCTCCCACCACCACACCCTTCCCTCCCACAATCCCATCGCCCCCTCAAACCCCTCCGCCCCTATAACCCCCCGCACATTCACCACTCCCCCGCCTACACATCCCTCCACGCCATAACCCCCCGCCCACACACCATTCCCCGACAACGTCCCACGCGCATCCCTCCGCTCCGCTCGAAGACCCCCTCTGCCCCACACCCCCCGCCCACACGCCCCTCCCACAAACATACCCCCTTCCCAAAACATCCCCGCCCTCACAGCCTCTACCCCCATAAGCCCCCGCCCACATATACCTCCTACCCCCACATACCCCCGCACCAACACACTCCCCAGCCCTCACAACCCTTCCGCGCACACACAAACGCCCCTCCCACTCACCCGCCCTCTTAAATCCCTCCTCCGCCGCTCCCACACACCTTTCGCACACATACACAGCTCCCTTCGCAACCCACACCGCAACCGCCACCCCCTCCCCTCAGGCAGCGAGGGAGGAAGTGGAGAGGGCTCCGGTGGAGAGAAATGGGAGGGTGATAGTGAGGGAGAGGGTGGAGAGGGTGGAGGGGGAGGGCGAGGGGAGTAGAGAGGGAGGGGCGGTAGTGAGTGTGGTGGTAGAGAGGGAGCGGGGGTAGAGAGGGAGTGAGGTAGAGAGGGAGGTGGTAGAGAGGGAGGTGGCATGGAGGGGCGTGCAGAGAGGGAGGGGGAAGAGAGGGCCAGGGGTAGAGAGGGAGGAGGGGTACAGAGGGAGGGGAGGTGGGTAAAGAGGGAGGAGTAGGGGTTAGAGAGGGAGGGGTAAGCGGGCGCACGGCGTATGAGGGGAGGACTTGTCCCCAAACTAAATACCACACACCTATAGGTCCCAATACTCACCACTCCCTGGAGAAGGAGGGAGGTAGTGAGGGAGTGGTGGTAGAAAGGCAGGGATGGTAGAGAGGGAAAGGGGTATAGAGGGAGGGGGCATAGAGGGAGAGAGGGCAGAGGGGGGCAGAGAGAGAGACGATGGCAGAGAGAGAGATAGGGACGATAGAGTGAGAGGGCAGAGAGAGATGACAGAGACGGGGGAAGAGAGAGACGACAGGCGGAGCGTGAGGGAAGAGAGGGCAGAGAGCAGAGAGAGGGCAGAGAGGGGAGAGAGATCAGAGAGGGAGAGAGGGATGATAGACCCGAGGGAGAGGGCAGAGAGGGATGAGAAGACAGGGAGAGAGAGGGCCGAGAGACATAAGGCAGAGAGTGAGAACGAGGGCAGAGAGAGAGAGAGTCAGATAGAGACAGAGAGCAGAGAATGATAGAGAGTGGGCAGAGCGAGAAAGGGCAGGGAAAAGAGAGAGGAGGCAGCGAGATGCAGACAGAGAGAGAGAGTGAGGTTCAGAGATAGAGAAGCAGAGAGAGATGCAGAGAGAGGCAGAGAGAGAGAGGCAGAGAGAGAGAAAGAGGCAGAGGGAGGCAGAGAGAGGCAGAGCGAGACAGATAGAGGCAGGGATAAGCAGAGATAGGCAGCGAGGCAGAGAAGCAGAGAGGCCGAGAGGCAGAGAGAGCAGAGCGAGAGAGGCAGAGAGGGAGGCAGAGAGAGAGAGAGAGAGAGAGAGAGAGAGAGAGAGAGAGAGAGAGAGAGAGAGGGAGAGAGAGAGAGAGAGAGAGAGAGAGAGAGAGAGAGAGAGAGAGAGAGAGAGAGAGAGAGAGAGAGAGAGAGAGAGAAAGAAAGAGAGAGAGAGAGAGAGAGAGAGAGAGAGAGAGAGAGAGAGAGAGAGCATAGAGAGGGAGGCAGAGTGAGAAAGCGGGGCAGGAAGAGAGAGAAGCAGTCAGACAGAGGCACAGAAAGAGGCGGAGAGAGAGAGAGAGGCACAGAGAGAGAGAGAGACGCAGAGTGAGAGAGAGTCAGGGAGAGACACGCATAGAGGCAGAGAGAGGCAGAGAGAGGCAGAGAGGGAGAGGGGGAGGCAGAGAGAGATAGAGAGATATATAGATAGATACATCGATAGATAGATCGAAAAATAGATAGATAGATAGATAGATAGATAGATAGATAGATAGATAGATAGATAGATAGATAGATAGATAGATAGATAGATAGATAGATAGATAGATAGATAGAGAGTGACAGGGAGAGAGAGCGAGAGGGGGGAGACAGAGAGAGAGAGAGAAGAGAGAGAGAGAGAGAGTGAGAGAGAGAGAGAGATAGAGAGAGAGAGAGAGAGAGAGAGAGAGAGAGAGAGAGAGAGAGAGAGAGAGAGAGAGAGAGAGAGAGAGAGAGAGTGAGAGAGAGAGGGGGAGATAGAGAGAGAAAAGCTCCACCGGCGGCTTATTTTTCGGCGCAGGCCACGGCCCCATTCCAAGCCACGGGCACCGCCCTCTCTCCCCTCCATGCACTGCTCCAGCCCAGGCCCAGCCACCGCATCGGAGCGCGGGCGGGCGTCGATGAACCTGACACCTGCTCGTCATAGGTTCCATCGGCAGCTTCTTTTTCTGCGCCGGTTGCGGCCCCAACCCAAGCCCCGAGCACGGGCCCTCACTCCAGCTCCAGGCTCTGGTCCAGACCAGGCCCAATCGCCGGGTTATGCCCGCGGTAGTAGACTTCCCACCAGGGAGCGGACGGGCGTCGACGACCCTGACACATGCTCATCCTTGGTTCACCGGCGGCGTCTTTTTCGGCGCCGGTCACGGCCCCATCCCAAGCACCGAGCTTCAAAATGACGTTGGAGAGCTTGAGTACCCCTTCCACGCGGAGTGTCCCGTCGTGCCTTGCGGGTCTATTGTGACGGCAGTCACTCCCGCACACTAACCAACCCCCACACAGACACACTAATCCCCCCTTGATATTATATTAATATTATTAATTTGCTCCCTTTTCCCCCCATCACCCGCCCTATCCACTCACTCATAGACCCCACCTGCGCAGGCGCGGTTAGAGAGGGCGAGGAGGGGTGGGGGGTAGAGATGGAGAGGGAGCGGGTAGAGAGGGAGAGGGTGAGGGGTGTAGAGAGGGAGTGTAGAGGGAAGGAGTGGGGGTAGAGATTGATGGGTAGGTGGGGCGCAAGGCGTAAAAGGGGATGGCTGGTCCCCGAACGCAATACTCCACCACTCACCCGTAGGTCCCTATACTCACCACTCCCTAGAGAGGGGGGGGTGGAGATGTAGAGGGGGGCAGAGAGGGTGGGGGGCAGAGAAGGCAGTGAGGGAGGGGGCAGAGAGGGAGGGGGAAGGAGGGGGCAGAGAGGGCAGTGAGGGAGGGGGCAGAGAGGGAGGGGGAAGAGAGGGAGTGGGGGCAGAGAAGGAGGGAGGTAGAAAGGGAGGGGGCGAAAAGGGAGGTGGGGTAAAGAGGGAGAGTTCATGCAGCAAGGCCAACCTCACAGCCACCAGAGTGCAGGCAGCAAGTCCAACCTCACAGCACTCTAAGCAGAGTGCAGCCAGCAAGTCCAACCTCACAGCACTCCAAGCATAGTGCAGGCAGCAAGTCAAACCTCATAGCACTCCAAGCAGAGTGCAGGCAGCACGTCGAACCTCGCAGCACTCCAAGTAGATAGTAGGCAGCAAGTCTTACAGCACTCCAAGCAGAGTGCAGGAAGCAAGTCCAACCTCACAGCATTCGACGCTGAGTGCAGGAAGCAAGTCCAAACTCACAGAAAGCAGATTGCAGGCAGAAAGTCCAAACTCACAGCACTCTTAGCAGAGTGCAGGCAGCACGTCCAAACACACAGCACACCACGCAACGTGCAGGCGGCAGGTCCAACTTCACAGCACTCCAAGAAGAGTACAGGCAGCAATTCGAACATCACAGCACTCCAAGCGGAGAGCAGGCAGCAAGCCCAACCTCACAGCACTACAAGCAGAGTGCAGGCAGCAAATCCAACCTCACAACACACCAAGCAGTGTGCAGGCTGCAAGTCCAAAGTCACAGCCCTCCAAGGAGAGGGAAGGCAACAAGTCCAACCTTACAGCACTCCAAGCGGAGTGCAGGCAGCAGGTCCAAACTCACGGCTCTCGAAACTGATTGCGGGCAGCAAGTCAAACCTCACAGCCAGCAGAATGCAGGCAGAAAGTTCAACCGCACACCACTCCAAGCAGAGAGCAGGCAGCAAGTCCAACCTCACAACAATCCAAGCAGTGTGGAGGCAGCAAGTCCAACTTAACAGCCCTCCAAGCATAGTGCAGGCAGCAAGTCCAAACCTACTGCACCCCAAGCAGAATTCAGGCAGCACGTCCAACCTCACAGCGCTCCAAGCAGAGTGCAGGCAGTAAGTCCAACCTCACAGCACTCGAAACTGAGTGCAGTCAGCAAGCCCAAACTCGCAGCGAGCAGATTGCAGGCAGCAAGTCCAACCTCACAGCACTCCAAGTAGAGTGCAGGTAGCAAGTCCAACCTCACAGCACACCAAATAGGGAGCAGGCAGCAAATCCTAAGACACAGCAGTCCAAGCAGAGTGCAGGCAGCAAGTCAAACCTCACAGCACTCCAAGAAGTGTACAGGCAGCAAGTCCAACTTCGCAGCCATCAAAGTTCAGGCAGCAGGTCCAACCTCACAGCACACCAAGCAACGTGCAGGCAGCAAATCCAACCTCACAGCTCACCAAGCAGAGAGTGGGCAGCAATTCGAACATCACAGCAATCCAAGCAACGTGCAGGCAGCAAATCCAACCTCACAGCTCTCCACGCAGAGAGTGGGCAGCAATTGGAACATCACTGCACTCCAAGCGGAAATAAGGCAGCAAGCCCAACCTCACAGCACTACATTAAGAGTGCAGGCTGCAAATCCAACCCCACAGCACTCCAAGCAGTCTGCACTCCAAGCGGAAATAAGGCAGCAAGCCCCAACCTCACAGCACTACATTAAGAGTGCAGGCTGCAAATCCAACCCCACAGCATTCCAAGCAGTTTGCAGGTTGGCAAGTCCAACGTCACAGCCCTCCACGCATAGTGCAGGCAGCAAGTCCAACCTCACAGCAAGCAGATTGCAGGCAGCAAGTCCAACCTAACAGCAATCCAAGCGGAGAGTAGGTAGCAAGCCCAACCTCACAGCACTACGAGCAGAGTCCAGGCATCAAATCCAACCCCACAGCAAACCAAGCAGGGTGCAGGCTGCAAGTACAATGTCACAGCACTCCAAGCAGAGTGCAGGCAGCAAGTCCAACCTCACAGCACACCAAGCAGAGTGCAGGCAGCAATTTCACAATCACAGCATTCTCCGCTTTGTGAAGGCAACAAGTCCAACCTTACAGCACTCCAAGCACAGGGCAGGCTGCAGGTCCAACCTCACAGCACTCGAAGCAGACTGCAGGCGGTAAGTCCAAACTCACAGAAACCAGATTGCAGGCAGAAAGTCCAAACTCACAGCACTCCAAGCAGAGTGCAGGCAACAAGTCCAAACTCACAACACTCCAAGCAGAGTGCAGGCAGCAAATCCAACCTCACAGCACACCAAGCATAGTGCAGGCAGCAGGTTGAACCTCCCAGCACTCCAAGCAGATTGCAGGCAGTCAAGTCCAACCTCACAGCCAGCAGAATGCAGGCAGCAAGTCCAAACTCACAGCACTCCAAGCAGAGTGCAGGCTGCAAGTCCAACCTCACAGCACTCCAAGCAGAGTGCAGGCAGCATGTCCTACCTCACAGCACACCAAATAGGGAGCAGGCAGCAAGTCCGAAGTCACAGCAGTCCAAGCAGAGTGCAGGCAGCATGTCAAACCTCACAGCACTCCAAGAAGAGGCAGGTAGCAAGTCAAACCTCACAGCCAGCAAAGTTCAGGCAGCAGGTCCAACCTCACAGCACTCCAAGCATCGTGCAGGCAGCAATATCCAACCTCACAGCTCTCCAAGCAGAGAGTGGGCAGCGATTCTAACATCACAGCACTCCAAGCGGTGAGCAGGCAGCAAGCCCATTTACTGCACTACAAGCAGAGTGCCGGCAACAAATCTAACCCACAACACACCAAGCAGTGTGCAGGCTGCAAGTCCAACGTCACAGCCCCCCAAGCAGAGCGCAGGCAACAAGTCCAACCCTACAGCACTCCAAGCGGAGTGCAGGCAGCAGGTCCAACCTCACGGCTCTCGAAACTGAGTGCTGGCAGCAAGTCAAACCTCACAGCCAGCAGAGTGCCGGCAGCAAGTTCAACCGCACAGCACTCCAATGCAGAGAGCAGGCAGCAAGTCCAAACTCACAGCACTCCAAGCAAAGTGGAGGCAGAAATTCCAACCTCACAACACTCCAAGCATAGTGCAGGCAGCAAGACCAACATCACAGCGCTCCAGGCAACGTGCAGGCAGCAAGTCCAAACTCACAGCACTCGAAGCAGAGTGCAGGGAGCAAGTCCAACCTCACAGCAGTCGAAGCAGAGTGCAGGCAGCAAGTCCAGCCTCACAGCACTCCAAGAAGAGTCAAAATTCACAGCATTCCATGCCAGTGAGATGACAGCAAATCCAACCTCACAGCACTCGAAGCAGAATGCAGGCAGCACGTCCAACCTAACAGCACACCAAGCAGGGTGCAGGAAGCAAATCCAACCACGCAGCACTCCAAGCAGAGTGCAGGCAGCAAGTCCAACCACACAGCATTCCAAGCTGTGTGCAGGCAACAAGTCCAACTTACAGCACCCCAAGCAGTGTGCAGGCTGCAGGTCCAACGTCAAAGCCCTCCAAGCAGAGTGCAGGCAGCAAGTCCAACTTCACAGCACTCGAAGCAGAGTGCAGGCAGCAAGCCCAGCCTCACAGCCCTCCTGCAGTGAGCAGAAAGCAAGTCCAACCTCACAGCACTCCAAGCAGAATGCAGGCAGCACGTCCTACCTAACAGCACATCAAGCAGAGTGCAGGAAGCAAATCCAACCAAACAGCACTCCAAGCAGAATGCAGGCAGCAAGTCAAACTCACAGCACATCAAGCAGAATGCAGGCAGGAAGTCCAACCTCACAGCATTCCAAGCTGTGTGCA
The DNA here is from genome assembly GCA_038087875.1 of Malacoraja senta. NCBI lineage: Eukaryota > Metazoa > Chordata > Chondrichthyes > Rajiformes > Rajidae > Malacoraja > Malacoraja senta. Next base: position 10,355,969 of record CM075992.1, read on the forward strand.
GGCAACAAGTCCAACCTTACAGCATTCGATGCAGAGGGCAGGCAGCAAGTCCAAACTCAGAGAAAGCAGAAAGTCCAAACTCACAGCACTCCAAGCAGCGTGCAGGCAGCAAGTCCAAACTCACAGCACTCGAAGCAGAGTGCAGGCAGCAAGTCCAACCTCACAGCACACCAAGCAGAATGCAGGCAGCAAGTCCAACTCACAGCACACCAAGCATAGTGCAGGCAGCAGATCGAACCTCCCAGCACTCCAAGGCAGAGAGCAGGCAGCAAGTCCGGAGTCACAGCGGTCCAAGCAGAGTGCAGGCAGCAAGTCAAACCTCACAGGACTCCAAGAAGATTGCAGGTAGCACGTCAAACCTCACAGCCAGCGGAATTCAGGCAGCAGGTCAACCTCACAGCACCAAGCAACGTGCAGGCAGCAAATCCAACCTCACAGCTCTCCAATGAGAGAGTGGGCAGCAATTCGAACATTACAGCACTCCAAGCAGAGAGCAGGCAGCAAGTCCAACCTCACAGCACTACAAGCAGTGCGCATGCAGCAAGCCCAGCCTCACAGCACTCCAAGAAGTGTGCAGGCTGATAGTCCTAACTCACAGCACTCCAATCACAGCGCAGGCAGCAAATCCAACCTCACAGCTGTCCAAGCAGATTGAGGCAGCAAGACCAAATTCACAGCACTCCAAGCAGTGTGCAGGCAGCAAGTCCAAACTGACAGCACTCCAAGCAGAATGCAGGTAGCAAGTCCAACCTGACTGCACACCAAGCAGAGTGCAGGCAGCAAGTCGAACCTAACAGCACACCAAGCAGAGTGCAGGCAGCAAGTAGAACCTAACAGCAAACCTAGCAGAGTGCAGGCAGCAATTCGCACCTAACAGCAAACCTAGCAGAGTGCAGGCAGCAAGTACAACCTCACAACAATCCAAGCAGAGTGCAGGTAGCAAGTCCAACCTCACAGAACACCAAGCGAAGAGCAGGCCAGCAAGTCCAATTCAACACCATTTCAAGCAGAGTGCACACACATACACTCACACACACACAAACACCCACACACACAGACACTCACAGTCACGCACACACAGGCACACTCAGACACACAGAAACACACACAGCTACACACAGACACACGCACAAATACACACAAACACATACAGACACACACACACGCATAAACACGTACACACACTCACACAGACAAACACACAGACAGACACACAGACAGACACAGACAGAAACACAGACAGAAACGCAGACAGAAACACAGGACACACAGACAGACACACAGACAGACACAGACAGAAACACAGACAGAAACGCAGACAGAAACACAGACACACAGACAGACACACAGATACAATGACACACAGACAGACACACGCCCACAGACAGGCACACGCACAGACAGACAGACACATACACAGACAGTCACACGCACAGGCAGTCGCACAGACAGACTCACGCACAGACAGACACACGCACAGATAGACACACACACACCACATAGACAGACACACACACACACACACACACACACACACACACACACACACACACACACACACACACACACACACACACACAAACACACACACACACACACACACGCATGCAAATACACGCTCACGCAGACACACCATACATATGGTAGTAAACGTTTTTAAATATCAAACGGCTGAGCGCGGCTACTCCAATTTGGCCTTCCGCAGTCAGCAACACTGCCACATTCAGCAAGACCTCTGCACTCACCGTAAATGACGCAATCAGCGTAAGCAGTCCACTAAGCGGAAATCACGAAATAAGCGGGTCCTTTGCTGAAAACACGGTCGGGACCTAGTAAAGCGTTTATTCCTTCCAGGCACAGTTGCAATTGCCACACAGTTGCAAAAGCCACACATTTGCAATAGCCACACAGTTGCAATAGCCACACATTTCAATAGCCAAACATTTCAATAGGCACAGCTGCAACAGGCACAGATGCAAAAAGCACTGTTGCTAAAGGCACAGTTGCAAAAGGCACAGTTGCAACAGGCACAGTTGCATAAAGCACAGGTGCGAAAGGCACATTTGCAAAAGGCACAGTTGCTAAAGGCACAGAGGAAAAGCACAGTTGCAAATGGCAGAGTTGCAAATGGCACACATTTCAATAGCCACACATTTCAATAGCCACACATTTCAATAGCACACATTTCAATAGCCACACATTTCAATAGCCACACATTTCAATAGCCACACATTACAATAGCCACACATTACAATAGCCACACATTACAATAACCACACATTACAATAACCACATTACAATAGCCACACATATTCAATAGCCACACAATTCAATAGCCACACAATTCAATAGCCACACAATTCAATAGCCACACGATTCAATAGCCACACGATTCCATAGCCACACATTTCAATAGGCACACATTCCAATAACCACACATTCCAATAGCCACGCATTCCAATAGCCACGCATTCCTATAGCCACGCATTCAAATAGCCACGCATTCCAATAGCCAATCATTTCAATAACCGCACATTTCAATATGCACAGTTGCAAAAGGCACAGTTGCAAAAGGCACAGTTGCGAAAGGCACAGTTGCAAAAGGCACAGTTGCAAGTCAAGTCAAGTTTTATTCGTCACGTGCACATAAAGTTTTATTTTTATTCGTGCACATAAGGTGAAGTGAAATGAATTTTTCCAGCAGAGGAACAATAAAAGAAACGAGCACACAATAAAAAATTAACACAAACATCCACCACAGCATTCATCACTGTGGTGGTAGGCACAACATTGGTCAGTCCTCCTCTATTTTCAGCCGTGGTCAGGATCACAACCCTCCGCAGTCGCCGCTGCGGGCGTCCAGATGTGCAGACAAGGTAATTCCAGGTAAGTCCTGAATCGGTGCCTTCCCACCGGAGACCGCGGCTTCACGATGCTGTAGGCCGCAGGCCGGCGGTCGAGGATCTAAAGTCCCCGCGGCGCCGCTGCCAGAAGTACCCCAGACTGCAGGGCAGGCGGTCGGAGGTTCACTCCAGGGATCCCCGGCGAGGGATTCCGCTTCGGATGGTAAGTCCCCGCCGCGCCCGCGATTAGAAGTAGGCCGCGGGCCGGCGATCGGAGCACTTCTCCTCCGGGGTCCCCATCGAGGGACCCCAGGCTCAGGACAACACGCCAGCCGCAAGCACCGCAGTCCGCGGCCTCTGAATTATGTAGGCCGCGGGCCGGCGGTCGGAGCTCCTCTCCAGGGATCCCGGCGAGTGACCCCGCTCCGGATGGTAAGTCCATGCCGCGCCCGCGGTTAAATAGGCCGCAGGCCGGCGGTCGGAGCTCTTCTCCTCCGAGGTTCCTACGCGGGATACCAGGCTCCGGACGCCGCTCCAGCTGGAGCTCCGCAGACCGCGGATTCAGTCGGCCGCGTGCCAGCGAACGGAGCGCTCACCTCCAGCGACTCCCGGCGAGGGCTCGCCCGCTCCGTGCCGAAAGAGTTCTCGCTAAGCGCGCTGCTGAAGCCCCGTGCGCATCCCCGGGAAAGGCCGCACCGATCCACTATTTTAGGCCACGAGGGATGCGACATGGAAAAAGTCGCCTCTCCGTGGAGGAGAGGACCGATACCGTTCCCCCCTTACCCCCAACCCTCACCACCATCCCCCACACAAGACACACAGAGAAACATTTAAAAAAAACACACATTAAGAAACACAAAAAAATGTAAAAAGTAGAAAAACAAACACGCTGCTGGCAGGGCTGCCGGCTCGCAGCACCCTAACCTACAAAAGGCACAGTTGTAAACGGCTCAGTTGAAGAGGGAACACATTTCAATAGCCACACAATTCAATAGCCGCACAATTCAATAGACAAACAATTCAATAGCCACACAATTCAATAGCCACACAATTCAATAAGCACAGTTGCAAAAGGCACACATTTCAATAGCCACACATTTCAATAGCCACACATATCAATAGCCACACATATCAATCGCCACACATATCAATCGCCACATATCAATAGCTACACATATCAATAGCCACACATATCTAAGCCACACATATCTATAGCCACACATTTCTAGAGCCACACATTTCAAGAGCCACACATTCCAATAGCCACACATTCCAATAGCCACATATTCCAATAGGCACACATTCCAATAGCCACACATTCCAATAGCCACACATTCCCATAGCCACACATTCCCATAGCCACACATTCCCATAGCCACACATTCCCATCACACATTCCAACAGTCACACATTCCAACAGCCACACATTACAACAGCCACACATTACAATAGCCACACATTACAATAGCCACACTTTCCAATAGCCACACGTTTCAATAGGCGCAGTTGCTAAAGGCACCGCAGACCGCAGGGCAGGAGGTCGGAGGTTCACTCCAGGGATCCCGGCGAGGAATCCTGCTGCGGATGGTAAGTCCACGGCGCGCCCGCTGTTAGAAGTAGGCCGCGGGCCGTCTGTCGGAGCACTTCTCCTCTTGGGTCCCCATCGAGGGATCCCAGGCTCCGGACGCCGCGCCAGCTGGAGCTCCGCAGACCGCGGCGAGGCCTCGCCCACTACGCAACGAAAGACTTCTCGCGAAGCGCGCTGCGAAATCCCCGGGTGCGTCCCCGGGAAAGGCCGCACCGATCCACTATGTTAGGCAACGAGGGATGCGACATGTAAAAAGTCGCCTCTCCGTGGAGGAGGCGACCGAAGCGGTTTCCCCTTACCCCAAGCCCCACACAATCCCCCGCACAAGACACACAGAGAAAGATAAAAAACACACATTATAAAACACTAAAAACATAAAAAATAGAAAAAAATAACACGCTGCTGGCAGGGTTGCCGGCTCGCACCACCCCCACCTACAAAAGGCATTTGCAAAAATCACGGTTGCAAAAAGCACAGTTGTAAAGGGCACACATTTCAATAGCCACACAATTCAATCCCACACAATTCAATAGCCAAACTATTCAATTGCCACACAATTCAATAGCCACACAATTCAAGAGCCACACAATTCAATAACCACAGTTGCAAAAGGCACACATTTCAATAGCCACACATTTCAATTGCCACACATATCAATAGCCACACATATCAACAACCAAACATTCCCAAAGCCACACATTCCCTTAGCCACACATTCCCATAGCCACACATTCCCATACCCACACATTCCCATAGCCACACATTCCCATAGCCACACATTCCCATAACAACATTTCCATAGCCACACATTCTCATATCCACACATTCCAACAGCCACACATTCCAACAGCCACACATTCCAACAGCCACACATTCCAACAGCCACACATCCAACAGCCACACACTCCAACAGCCACACATTCCAACAGCCGCACATTCCAACAGCTGCACATTCTAACAGCCTCACATTCCAACAGCCACACTTTCCAATAGCCACATGTTCAATTGGCACAATTGCAAAAGGCAGGTGCAAAAGGCCACAGTTGCAAAAGGCACAATTTCAATAGCCACACATTTCAATAGCCGCACAATTCAATAGCCACACAATTCAATAGCCACACAATTTCAATAGCCACACAATTCAATAGCCACACAATTCAATTGCCACACGATTCAATAGCCACACAATTCAATAGCCACACAATTCAATAGCCACACAATTCAATAGCCACACAATTCAATAGCCACACAATTCAATAGCCACACATTCCAATAGCCACACATTCCTATAGCCACACATTCCAATAGCCACACATTCCAATAGCCACACATTCCAATAGCCACACATTCCAATAGCTGCAGTTGCAAAAGGCACAGTTGCAAAAGGCACAGTTGCAAAAGACACAGTTGCAAAAGGCACAGTTGCAAAATGCACAGTTGCAAAAGGTACAGTTGCGAAAGGCACACATATCAAATAGCCACACGTTGCCAATAGCCGCACGGTTCCAATAGCCGCACGTTTCCAATAGCCGCACGTTTCAAATAGCCGCAGTTAAAAGGCGCAGTTAAAAGGCGCAGGTAAAAAGCACAGTTAAAAGGCACCGTTAAAAAGAACAGTTAAAAGGCACATAACACATTTATTCCTTCCAAACAGAGTTCCAAACAAACCATATAAAACCACACAACACACTCACAGTTTATTAGACATGTGTTCAGTTGATTCACAGCTCAGACTGAGAGTCGTGACCTCTCCCCCCCATCGTGCAGCGAGCAGGCACGACCACACTTCCGGGTTTTGTGGCCCTTCCCCAACCCACGTGAAGGGGTGTGGCTTTCATGGCGTGATTGACAGGAGAGAGAATCTCAACATTTTTAAATATTAATATGTCTTATATTTTTCATCGATGGGAAAAATCGTCTGCGCCTGATCAGCGGAGTAAGATGGCCAAAAATCTGAGTAAGATGGCCAAAAATCACAGCAGTAATTGGTTGCATTTTTTTTTCTAAAATCAACATACAGCGCAAACAGGAAGTGGTCAAGTTTAAACATAATTATGTAGATAAAGTGTGACCCGTTGGGCCCCGTTCCCCAACGCAACATTCCACACTCATCCATCAACCCTCCTTTGCTTCCTCCCCACACCCCATTCCTCCCTATTCCCCCTCCCCTCCTCCATTTCCTCGTCATACATATTCCGACCCTTATCCTTCTCCATTCTCCCACACCCCCAGCACTCTCTGCACTCCTCAACATTCTCCCTCTGTCTCTCTCTCAATCTGTCACTCTCTCTCGCTCTCTGTCACACTCTCTGTCTCTCTCTCTCTATCTGTATCTCACCCTCTGTCTCTCTTACTTTGTCTCTCTCCCTGTTTCTCTCTCCCAGTCTCTCTGTCCCTCTCTCAATAGACCATAGACAATTGGTGCAGGAGTAGGCCATTCGTCCCCTGGAGCCAGCACCGCCATTCACTGTGATCGTGGCTGATCATCCCCAATCAGTACCCCGTTCCTGCCTTCTCCACATATCCCCTGACTCCGCTATCTTTAAGAACACTATCTTGCTCGTAAGAACCTATCTAGCCCTCTCTCTCTCTGTCTGACCATCTCTCGGTCTGTCTCTTTCTGACTCTCTCTCTCTGTCACTCTCTGTCTCTCTCTCTGTATCTCTCTCTGTCTGCCTGTCTGTCTCTCTATCTCGGTCTCTCTGTCTCTGTCTGTCTCTCTCTGTCTTTCCGTCTTTCTCTCTATATATCTGTCTCTTTGTCTCTCTCTCTCTCTCTCGCTCTCTCTCTCTCTCTCTCTCCGTCTCTCCGTCTCTCTCTCTGCCTCTCTCCCGCTGTCTATCTCTCTCTCTCTCTCGGTCCATCTCTCTCTATCTCTATATCTGTCATCCCTTCGCCTCTGTATCTCCCTCTGTCTTTCTCTGTCTCTGACTCTCTCTCTGTCCCTCTCTGTATCTGTCGCTCTCTGTCTCCCACTGTCTCTCTCTGTTGAGAGAATGGAGCAGCTGGGATTGTACACTCTGGAGTTTGGAAGGATGAGAGGGTATCTCATTGAAACGTATAAGATTGTTCCCGATGTTGGGGGAGTCCAGAACCAGGGGGCACAGTTTAAGAATAAGGAGTAAACCATTTTGAACGGAGAGGAGGAAAAATATTTTCTCACTCTGAGTTATGAGTCTGTGAATTCTCTGCCTCAGAGGGCGGTGGAGGCAGGTTCTCTGGATGCTTTCAAGAGAGAGATAGATTGGGCTCTTAAAAATAGCGGAGTCAGGGGGTATGGGGAGGAGGCAGGAACGGGGTACTGATTGGGGATGATCAGCCATGATCACATTGAATGGCGGTGCTGGCTCGAAAGGCCGAATGGCCTACTCCTGCACCTATTTTCTATTGTCTATTATATATTGTCTCTCTCTCTCTGCCCCTCTCCCTCTCTGTCTCTCTATCTGTGTTTGTCTGTCTCTCTCTCTGTCTCTCTCTTTCTATTTGTCTATCTGTCTATTTCTTTCTCTCTCCCTCTCTGGCTATCTCTCTCGCTCTCTCTCTGTCTCTCCCTTTGTCTCTCTCTGTCTCTCTCTCGCTCTCTCTCTGTCACTCCTCTCTCTCTCTTTCACACCCTTCTCTCTCTCTCTCTCTCTCTCTCTCTCTCGCTCTCTCTCTCTCTCTCTCTCTCTCCTCTCTCTCTCTCTCTCTCTCTCTCTCTCTCTCTCTCTATCTCCCTCTCCGTATGTCTCTCACTGCCTAATCTAAATGGTGTCAAATAGGGAAAATGGGATGTACAATGGAATCCGGGTGTCCTTGTTCATCAGTTAATGAAAGTAAGCATTCAGGTACAGCAGGCAGTGAAGAAAGCGAATGGCATGCTGGCATGCAGGCCTTCATAACAAGAGGCGTTGAGTATGGGGGTATTGATGCCCAGTGAGACAACATATGGAGTATTGTGTGCAGTTTTGTTCCCCTAATTTGATGAAGGACATTCTTTCTATTGAGGTATTGCAGCGTAGGTTTACAATGTTAATTCTCTGGTTGGCGGGACTGTCATATGCTGAGAGAATGGAGTGGCTGAACTTGTATACTATGGAATTTAGAAGGATGAGAGGGGTATTATTAAAACATACAAGATTATTAAGGTAGACAGAAATGTTGGAAAATTCAGCGGGTGCAGCAGCATCTCTTGAGCGAAGGACATAGGCAACGTTTCGGGCCGATCCCCTTCTTCAGACTGATGTGAGTGTGGGGGGAGTGGGAGTGGAAAGGAACAGGAGTAGCCAGAGGGCTGAGGGAGAACTGAGAAGGGGAGGAGACAGTGAGAGAGGAGACATGAAATTATTAATGTCACTGTTCAAACCGCTGGTGAACAAACTGCCCAAGCGAAATATGAGGTGCTACTCCTCCAATTTTCGGTGGTCCCCACTCTGGCCGTGGAGGAGGTCCAGGACAGAAAGGTCCGATTCGTAATGGGAGATGGAGCTGAAGTGCTGAGCCACCGGGAGATCAGGTTGCTTATAACGAACCGAGGGTAGGTGTTCGGCGAAGCGATCGTCAACCCTACACCTGGTCTCACCGACGGAGATCAGCTGACATCTAGAGCAGCGGATGCAATAAATGAGCTTGGAGGAGGTGCAGGTGAACTTCTGTCGCATCTGGAGCGACTGCTTGGGTCCTTGAATGGAGTCAAGGAGGGAGGTAAAGCGACAAGTGTAGCATTTCTTGCGGTTGCCAGGGAAAGTTCCCGGATAGGGGGTGGGAAGGGACGAATTGACCAAGGAGTTACGGAGGGAGCGGTCTCTGCGGGAAGCAGACAGAGGATGAGATGGGAAGATGTGGCTAGTGGTGGGGTCACGTTGGAGGTGGCGAAAACGACGGAGGATTATTTGTGGTACGTGACGGCTGCTAGGGTGGAAGGTAAGGACCAGGGGTACTCTGCCCTTGATACGAGTGGGGGGGGGGGGTGAGGAGAGAGCAGTGTCACGGGGTATCGCAGAAACCCTGGTGAGAGCTTCATCTATGGTAGGAGAGGGGATCCCCCGTTCCCTGAAGAATGAGGACATCTCCGATGCCCGGATGTGGAACACTCATCCTGGGAGCCGATGCAGCGTAGAATGACGAATTGGGAGCAGGGGATGGAGTTCTTACAGGAAGCAGGTTGGGAAAAAGTGTAGTCCAGATAGCCATGGGAGTCAGTGGGTTTATAGTGGATGTCGGTCAAAAGTCTATCACCTGCGATGGAGATAGTGAGGTCTAGAAATGGTAGGGAAGAGTCGGAAATGGTCCAGGTGTATTTGAGTACCGGATGGAAGTTAGTGGTGAAATGGATGAAGTCAGTGAGTTGTATCTGGGTTCAGGAGGTAGCATCAATGCAGTCCCCGATGTAGCGGAGGTAGAGGTCGGGGATGAGGCCCTGGTACGTCTCGAACAAGGAACACGCTAGAGGCAGGAAACATGTTCCTGATGTTGAGGTGTCCAGAACTAGAGGCCAGTTTAAGAATAAGGGGTAAGCCATTTAGAAAAGAGATGAAGAAACCATACAGTTGTGAGTCTGTGGAATTATCTGCCTCAGTGGGCAGTGGAGGCCGGGTCTTTGGATACTTTCAAGAGAAAATTAGATTATGCTCTTAAAGATAGCGAAGTCAGGGGATATGGGGAGAAGGCATGAACAGGTTACTGACTAAGAATGATCAGCCACGATCACATTGAATGGCCACATTGGCTCAAAAGGTCGAATGGCCTACCCCTGCACCTATTTTCTATCGTCTATTGCATCTCTCTCTCATTGTCGCGCTCTCTCTCTCTCTCTCTCTCTCTCTCTCTCTCTCTCTATCTATCTCTCTCTCTCTCTCTCTCTCTCGCTCTATCTATCTGCCTCTCCCTATCTCTAGATCTGCCTTTGTCCCTCTCTGTCTCTCTGTCTCTATATCAGTCTCGCCATCTCTTTCTCTCTGCCTGCCTCTCTGTCTCTGTATCTCTGTCTGTCTCTCTGTCTCTCTCGCTATCTCTGTCCCTCTCTCTATCTTTCTCTCTCGCTCGATGGCTCCCTCTCGATCTCTCTCTCTGATACTCTCTTACTCTCTTTGTCTCTCTGTCTCGGGGAGAGGGGGGGGGGGGGGCGGTTGTTGACGGTTTGTGTCTGTGTCTGTGTCCGCGCCCGCGCTTTTATCCTGACAGATAGTTTTTTAATGTAATATGACGCGTGGCGATCATCTCCCCATCACACCCCACAAGGACAATTCTAGAATCGTTTTTATAAATGAACCCTCTCCCTTATTCCACTACCCCCACAATGAAATGTGGACACCCCCCATCCATCCCCCACAAGTAAACTATCAATGCTTTTTAGTAAATTAATACTCTCCCCTATTCCAGCCCCCTGCAATGAAAAACATCCTCCCAAGAAATCTTATAGTCTAAATGAGAATTGCGATCCCAGATTTGCTGCTAAATGAGATTCCATTGTGATGTAATAGTGTTTGTATGAATGAGATCACATTGTGTCCTCATACCAACCAACTGGCTGTAATTCCCACAACACCTGTCTCAAAATGGGATTTGTAAAGCTAGACACAAACCACCACAGGACGATTATGTATAAGACTGTGCATATATTTACCGCTATACTGGCTGTTTTTGCGTAATTCCGGAATCACTCGAAAAAAACACGCATGCACGCGCACACCCACGCACACACGTATAGAAACAAACAAGATGAGAATTTTTCAGATAGATAGATAGTTAGATAAATAGATAAATAGATAGATAGATAGATGGATGGATAGATAGATAGATAGATAGATAGATAGATAGATAGATAGATAGATAGATAGATAGATAGATAGATAGATAGATAGATAGATAGATAGATAGATAGATAGATAGATAGATAGATAGATAGATAGATAGATAGATAGATAGATAGATAGATAGATAGATAGATAGATAGATAGATAGATCGATAAATAGATAGATGTGGGGCAGTGGCGCCGATGGACGAGAAGCCGAAGCAATGAAATGGAAGCCAAATAACTGTACGGAAACGAAGCCGGAACGCCAAATAACGAATGGAAACGTCAACTAACCGAAAGGGTGGGACGCTAAATGCAAACTAACCGAAAGGGCGGGACGCCAAAGAGTCAACTAAAGGAAAGGCTGCGTCGCCTAAAAGCAAACTCAACGAATGGCCGCTCTGCCGACACGCCATCTACCCGAAAGGCGGCGTATCCCACAAGCTAACGGACCGAATGCCATTCAACAGAAAAGTCAAATAACGGACATGACGTTTGCGTGGGGCGGGACTTGTCAGCGATTGGTCCAGACCCCGTGGGCATCACATCACTGTGGAGGGATGAACATTGCCCCACACCTCCGCTCCACCCGACCCACAGTCCGCGGAGGGTGGCCGTGGGAAAATGGCGGCTGTACCGAGCGATGCGCACCTTCGGCCGCTTACAACTTGGTGCTTGGGTTCGGATTGCCCAGTCACCTATGACTTGTGTGTGAAAATGACCCCCACTCTCCAGCCTCCCCCTCTCCCGTCTTCTCTCTCCCCTCTGCTCTCTCTCCCCCTCTCTCTCCCTTCTCTCTCTCCCTTCTCTCTCACCCCCTTCTCACTCTCCCCCTCCCCTCTCTCCCCCCTCACTCCCTTCTCTCTCTCCCCCTTCTCTCTATTCTCCTCTCTCCACCCTCCTCTCTCTTTCCCCCTCCTCTACCTTCTCTCTCTCCCCTTATCTCTTTATCTCTTCTCTCTCACCCCTCTCTCTCCACGCACTCTCTCCCTTCTTTCTCTCCCCATTCCCTCTCTCTCTCTTCTCTCCCTCCTCCTCTCCCCCCTCCTCTCTCTCCATTCTGTGACGGGCTGTGGGTCGGGTGGAACAGAGGTGTGCGACAGGCTGGTCCCTCCGCCCACACAGAGTCACTGACCGCGATGCACCGCCATCGGACCACAACCCCCACACCAGTGTGATTCCGGCCCCCTCCGAGCCCCGGACCGTTACACCCACACCGGGTGATTCATCCCCACCCCTGCCGCGGGGACAGACGGCTCGTGTCATAGTAAATCGATTTTAAAACATTATTGGCGGGCCCATGACAAGTGTGTATGTCAACGAACAATTTTATCTCCTCCTCTCTCTCCCCATCCCCTCTCTCCCCCTCTCTCACCCCCTCTATCTCCCTTCTCTCTCACCCCTTTTCTCTTACTCTCCCCCTTCTCTCTCTCCCCCATTCTCTCTCTCCTCCATCTCCACCGGCGGTAGGGTGGAGGTCCTTTTCCCACACCAAAGGTGACTGGGTAATCTGAACCCAAGCACCAAGTTGTAAGCGGCCAAAGGGGCGCATCCGTCCGGACAGCTCCCACTCAACCCACCCTCGGCGGGATGTGGGTTGAGTGGAGCGGAGGTGTGGGACAATGATAGATATATAGATCGATGGATAGATAGATAGATAGATAGATAGATAGATAGATAGATAGATAGATAGATAGATAGATAGATAGATAGATAGATAGATAGATAGATAGATAGATAGGTAGGTAGGTAGGTAGGTAGGTAGGTAGGTAGGTAGGCAGGTAGGTAGGTGGGTAGGTAGGTAGGTAGATAGATAGATAGATAGATAGATAGATAGATAGATAGATAGATAGATCGATAGATAGATAGATAGATAGATAGATAGATAGATAGATAGATAGATAGATAGATAGATAGATAGATAAATAGATAGATAGATAGATAGAGATAGATAGATAGATAGATAGATAGATAGATAGATAGATAGATAGATAGATAGATAGATAGATAGATAGATAGATAGATAGATAGATAGATAGATAGATAGATAGATAGATAGATAGATAGATAGATAGATAGATAGATAGATAGATAGATAGATAGATAGATAAATAGATAGATGTGGGGCAGTGGCGCCGATGGACGAGAAGCCGAAGCAATGAAATGGAAGCCAAATAACTGTACGGAAACGAAGCCGGAACGCCAAATAACGAATGGAAACGTCAACTAACCGAAAGGGTGGGACGCTAAATGCAAACTAACCGAAAGGGGCGGGACGCCAAAGAGTCAACTAAAGGAAAGGCTGCGTCGCCTAAAAGCAAACTCAACGAATGGCCGCTCTGCCGACACGCCATCTACCCGAAAGGCGGCGTATCCCACAAGCTAACGGACCGAATGCCATTCAACAGAAAAGTCAAATAACGGACATGACGTTTGCGTGGGGCGGGACTTGTCAGCGATTGGTCCAGACCCCGTGGGCATCACATCACTGTGGAGGGATGAACATTGCCCCACACCTCCGCTCCACCCGACCCACAGTCCGCGGAGGGTGGCCGTGGGAAAATGGCGGCTGTACCGAGCGATGCGCACCTTCGGCCGCTTACAACTTGGTGCTTGGGTTCGGATTGCCCAGTCACCTATGACTTGTGTGTGAAAATGACCCCCACTCTCCAGCCTCCCCCTCTCCCGTCTTCTCTCTCCCCTCTGCTCTCTCTCCCCCTCTCTCTCCCTTCTCTCTCTCCCTTCTCTCTCACCCCCTTCTCACTCTCCCCCTCCCCTCTCTCCCCCCCTCACTCCCTTCTCTCTCTCCCCCTTCTCTCTATTCTCCTCTCTCCACCCTCCTCTCTCTTTCCCCCTCCTCTACCTTCTCTCTCTCCCCTTATCTCTTTATCTCTTCTCTCTCACCCCTCTCTCTCCACGCACTCTCTCCCTTCTTTCTCTCCCCATTCCCTCTCTCTCTCTTCTCTCCCTCCTCCTCTCCCCCCTCCTCTCTCTCCATTCTGTGACGGGCTGTGGGTCGGGTGGAACAGAGGTGTGCGACAGGCTGGTCCCTCCGCCCACACAGAGTCACTGACCGCGATGCACCGCCATCGGACCACAACCCCCACACCAGTGTGATTCCGGCCCCCTCCGAGCCCCGGACCGTTACACCCACACCGGGTGATTCATCCCCACCCCTGCCGCGGGGACAGACGGCTCGTGTCATAGTAAATCGATTTTAAAACATTATTGGCGGGCCCATGACAAGTGTGTATGTCAACGAACAATTTTATCTCCTCCTCTCTCTCCCCATCCCCTCTCTCCCCCTCTCTCACCCCCTCTATCTCCCTTCTCTCTCACCCCTTTTCTCTTACCCTCCCCCTTCTCTCTCTCCCCCATTCTCTCTCTCCTCCATCTCCACCGGCGGTAGGGTGGAGGACCTTTTCCCACACCAAAGGTGACTGGGTAATCTGAACCCAAGCACCAAGTTGTAAGCGGCCAAAGGGGCGCATCCGTCCGGACAGCTCCCACTCAACCCACCCTCGGCGGGATGTGGGTTGAGTGGAGCGGAGGTGTGGGACAATGATAGATATATAGATCGATGGATAGATAGATAGATAGATAGATAGATAGATAGATAGATAGATAGATAGATAGATAGATAGATAGATAGATAGATAGATAGATAGATAGATAGATAGGTAGGTAGGTAGGTAGGTAGGTAGGTAGGTAGGTAGGTAGGCAGGTAGGTAGGTGGGTAGGTAGGTAGGTAGATAGATAGATAGATAGATAGATAGATAGATAGATAGATAGATAGATAGATAGATAGATAGATAGATAGATAGATAGATAGATAGATAGATAGATAGATAGATAGATAAATAGATAGATAGATAGATAGAGATAGATAGATAGATAGATAGATAGATAGATAGATAGATAGATAGATAGATAGATAGATGATAGATAGATAGATAGATAGATAGATAGATAGATAGATAGATAGATAGATAGATAGATAGATAGATAGATAGATAGATAGATAGATAGATAGATAAATAGATAGATGTGGGGCAGTGGCGCCGATGGACGAGAAGCCGAAGCAATGAAATGGAAGCCAAATAACTGTACGGAAACGAAGCCGGAACGCCAAATAACGAATGGAAACGTCAACTAACCGAAAGGGTGGGACGCTAAATGCAAACTAACCGAAAGGGCGGGACGCCAAAGAGTCAACTAAAGGAAAGGCTGCGTCGCCTAAAAGCAAACTCAACGAATGGCCGCTCTGCCGACACGCCATCTACCCGAAAGGCGGCGTATCCCACAAGCTAACGGACCGAATGCCATTCAACAGAAAAGTCAAATAACGGACATGACGTTTGCGTGGGGCGGGACTTGTCAGCGATTGGTCCAGACCCCGTGGGCATCACATCACTGTGGAGGGATGAACATTGCCCCACACCTCCGCTCCACCCGACCCACAGTCCGCGGAGGGTGGCCGTGGGAAAATGGCGGCTGTACCGAGCGATGCGCACCTTCGGCCGCTTACAACTTGGTGCTTGGGTTCGGATTGCCCAGTCACCTATGACTTGTGTGTGAAAATGACCCCCACTCTCCAGCCTCCCCCTCTCCCGTCTTCTCTCTCCCCTCTGCTCTCTCTCCCCCTCTCTCTCCCTTCTCTCTCTCCCTTCTCTCTCACCCCCTTCTCACTCTCCCCCTCCCCTCTCTCCCCCCCTCACTCCCTTCTCTCTCTCCCCCTTCTCTCTATTCTCCTCTCTCCACCCCTCCTCTCTCTTTCCCCCTCCTCTACCTTCTCTCTCTCCCCTTATCTCTTTATCTCTTCTCTCTCACCCCTCTCTCTCCACGCACTCTCTCCCTTCTTTCTCTCCCCATTCCCTCTCTCTCTCTTCTCTCCCTCCTCCTCTCCCCCCTCCTCTCTCTCCATTCTGTGACGGGCTGTGGGTCGGGTGGAACAGAGGTGTGCGACAGGCTGGTCCCTCCGCCCACACAGAGTCACTGACCGCGATGCACCGCCATCGGACCACAACCCCCACACCAGTGTGATTCCGGCCCCCTCCGAGCCCCGGACCGTTACACCCACACCGGGTGATTCATCCCCACCCCTGCCGCGGGGACAGACGGCTCGTGTCATAGTAAATCGATTTTAAAACATTATTGGCGGGCCCATGACAAGTGTGTATGTCAACGAACAATTTTATCTCCTCCTCTCTCTCCCCATCCCCTCTCTCCCCCTCTCTCACCCCCTCTATCTCCCTTCTCTCTCACCCCTTTTCTCTTACTCTCCCCTTCTCTCTCTCCCCCATTCTCTCTCTCCTCCATCTCCACCGGCGGTAGGGTGGAGGTCCTTTTCCCACACCAAAGGTGACTGGGTAATCTGAACCCAAGCACCAAGTTGTAAGCGGCCAAAGGGGCGCATCCGTCCGGACAGCTCCCACTCAACCCACCCTCGGCGGGATGTGGGTTGAGTGGAGCGGAGGTGTGGGACAATGATAGATATATAGATCGATGGATAGATAGATAGATAGATAGATAGATAGATAGATAGATAGATAGATAGATAGATAGATAGATAGATAGATAGATAGATAGATAGATAGATAGGTAGGTAGGTAGGTAGGTAGGTAGGTAGGTAGGTAGGCAGGTAGGTAGGTGGGTAGGTAGGTAGGTAGATAGATAGATAGATAGATAGATAGATAGATAGATAGATAGATAGATAGATAGATAGATAGATAGATAGATAGATAGATAGATAGATAGATAGATAGATAGATAAATAGATAGATAGATAGATAGAGATAGATAGATAGATAGATAGATAGATAGATAGATAGATCGATAGATAGATAGATAGATAGATAGATAGATAGATAGATAGATAGATAGATAGATAGATAGATAGATAGATAGATAGATAGATAGATAGATAGATAGATAGATAGATAGATAGATAGATAGATAGGTAGATAGATAGATGGATAGATATATAGATAGAGAGGGATGGATGGATGGATGGGTGGATGGATGGATGGATGGATGGATGGATGGATGGATGGATGGATGAACGGACGGACGGACGGATGGATGGATGAATGGAAGGATGGACGGACGGACGGACGGATGGATGGATGGATTGGTGGATTGGTGGATGGAAGGATGGATGGATGGATGGATGGATGGACGGATGGACGGACGGACGGAAGGACGGAAGGACGGACGGACGTACGAACAGACAGAGAGACGGGCAGACAGGCAGACAGACAATAAGAGTTCTGAATCACAATTACGCAATAAGGAGAAATTAACGGCGGCTTTTGAAACGGGGGTATATAGCCTGGTATTATGTGGTATGCGGCGAAATAAGGGAGAATAAATCAGTAGGACACTCGTATTGATATATCCCCAAAATCTGATGGAATCTATCGCAAGTGCCTAGGAATGAAAAAATGGGAGGATTGGCCTCGTGTTGGCACAAGTTGTAGAGTGTTTCCTTCTGTCCTGGGGCAGGGGTCGATCTAGACCAAACGTCTCTCTCTATATTTTTGCACGTGCACGCGACTGCTTGGGATTCCTCCAGGTGCTGCGGTTTCATCCCACATCCCAAAAATGGGCATTATTATACATTAACTGGCCTGTGTAAATTGTTCCTAGTATGTAAGGCGACTGGATGAGAACGTGGCATACGAAAAACATATTGGGTGAACAGTTGATCGATGGACATCGGAGACCAGGTACGCTGAAAGTTTTGTATGTGTGGTGTATCCCTAAAACATGATGAACGTCAAAATATATAATATCTAGTTTTATCCTCTTTTTCTGAACTGTCAGCTGTTCTACGTATGACCACTAAAGGCCAACAGGAGTGACATCAATGTGCGGAAGTTGCTGATAGAATTGTGTATAACAGTTTTTATATTAACTTGGAAATGCGTGGGATGTTTAGAAGGATTCAGCCAGGTTTACTGCAAAGGGTATATTGTCTCAGAATACTGGCTCACGTTTTCTTTTAAGGAGGTTGCACAAAAAATATTATTTTCAAAGCACCAGGCCGAGAACTAGAGGTCACTAATCTCAGGAGAGAGGAGAGACACTAGAAGCATATTTGAATGGTAGGTTTTAAATACAGGACAGTATCGCCTCTGTTTCCTGATGCATACGTAATCAGGCAGATCTGGAAGAGATATTCGTCTCGATCTAGTGCCCTGTGTGATTGACTAATCCTGGCGATGAATATTATGACAGCATCGTCAAAATGCAACACTTTTTCAGTGATAATGACATACTGAAAAACACGGACAACTGACTGAGGTTGAAGTTAGTACGTGGGGAGTATTGGAACAAGGAATTACATCACAGATTTTGCAATTAAACTCCGGAGAGAAGAGCATAAAACACGACTCACGGTCATTTAATTCCATTGCGTATACATGCTGCATTGACAGTTGTACCTAATTCTCGCTTCTTCCCTTATGAACATTACTTCCTGAAGGCTACTTCAAAAGAGAAGGCAGGAGAAGCGAAGCTCTGTTTGTACAATTATTATTTATTCATACATCTTTCCACGCTGTTGTTCTTGAGTGTCAGTTGATTCCAGAACCCAGTGAAGGTCAATTCCAGGACGAAGGATTCATGTCATATTGGCAAGTTGCAACATTTCATCCAAAACGAGCATTTTCCGATCTTCGTTGAATGTCCGTGGCATTCCGTTAGACAGATGCCACCCTTCGATTTGCACGTTGCTGTACGACACAAAATACAAACTGAATAATCAGTCGGGATATCATTTCATTAAAAATATATATCAAGGAAAAGCTCGGGTTGCTTGAAACAAAATATTTTGGGCATTGAGGATTAACCTGCATCCTGGCGGTGAATAGCTTCGTCCAAACCCTGTTATTCGTTACGATTCGAACATAATGTAAAATCCAGTAATTGTGGAATATTTGTAATTCTTGAAGGTCCGAATGAACAGGCGGCCGCCCTCAGCAATGTGTTGTTCCAGATTGATATATAGACACTGATATGAATTAAGCTACCGAAGGGAGATCATCGTTTGAAGATTTGCGTGTAAGTTCCTCTTAGCAACGGGTAGTCATGTTTCTGGGTGAATGTCAGTCACTGAGACGTCATCCATTTATAATGAGTGTAAACCTCTGCTGACATTTTAGATATCCATGAGACAGCTCGATTTCTGCACAGGGCTATAGAGAGTTGCACATAGGCAGTGGAATATCAGTGGACAGAGTGTAATGTCGGAAGATGTGAGATGTGAGTAGCGTCGCGTATTGTTCCAAAGGACAGCAACAAGATGGTACACAGGCGTCACTAAACAGGCAGAAAGTCATTAAAAATACGAATGCATAATAGTCTTTAGTAATAAGGTCAGAGTTTGAACGTTTGAAATATGGTTACCATGCAACGGAACATTATAAGTGCCAGGTCAGATTGATTACTGACAGATTCAGTAAAGGAGGAAATATTATGAGAGCGCAATATTTGCACGGGATGATATATTATCTCCGTAAGTTCGCTTTGTGCTCTCATGCTATGGTTTGAACGGACAAATGGAAAAAAATCAGTTTAATAAAATACACGGTCCTGTTTAATATATTACGAGACTAAGTGGGACCGCTTGGGTCCTAGTCACACGAGTGGGCTGGTTCCCCAACGCAACCCGTTCCCCAATGGAACATCCCACCACTAACCCGTTCGCCCAACGCAACGGGCTCCCCCACGCAATATTCCACCACTCACCAATAGCCACTAAATGTGCTGGCCTGGCTCATTTCCTCTCTTCTTACAGGGGCGGAGGGGAGGAGGAGGGAAGGGGGATGTGTTGCAAGGGGTGTGCGGGGTGGGTGGGGAGGGGGTGAGTGTGGGCGGAGGTATGTCGGAGAGGGTCGAGTGTGTTGTTGGGGGAAGTGTGGTATGGGGGGAGTGAGGGTGGGGTGGTTTAGGATGTGTGGGGGACGGGGTTTGTGGGTAGGGGGAGGGGTGTGTGGGTGGGGGGAGGTTGGGTAGTGGAGGGGAGGGGTGTGGGGGCGGGGGGAGGGTTGCGTTGGACGGGGGTTGTAGGGTGCAGCGACCGATGTGGAGCGCGAGAGGGGGGGGCGGAGGGGAAGGGTTATCTGATCGGGGGAGGGGTGTGTGAGTGGGGGCTGGGGGGTTGGGGGAGCGGGGGAGTGCGGGGGTGTAGGGGGTATGGGGAGTGTGGGTGGAAGGAAAGTGTGGGAGGGCGGACGGAGTGTGGGAGGGAGGGGGTTTATGGGAGGGAAGGTGCTTGTAGGATGGAGGGGAGTGTGGGGGGGAGTGGGTGTGTGAGCAGGAGGGGTTGTGGAGGGCGGTGTGCGTGGGTGTGTGTTGTGTTGTGGGGGCAATTGGGGGTTGTTGTTGTGTGAGGTGTGTTGGGGCGGTGTGTGTGGACGGAAGTGGTTGTGGGGAGGGTTGGGGGGAAGAGGGCTGTAAGGGAGGGTGTGTGGGCAGGGGAGTGCTGTGTGGGCGGGGATATGTTTTGTGGGGGGCAGGGCTGTGTGTGTGAGGGGTGGGGGTGGTGTGTGGGAGCAGTGTGAGGGAGAGGTATGGTTGGAGATGTGTTGGGGGAGGGGTGTGAGGGAGTAGAATTCGGGAGGGGTGTGTGGGAGGGGTTTTGTGGGAGAGGTGTAGAGGGAGTGGTGTGGTGTGAGGTGTGTGGTGGGAGGGGTGTGGAAGGAGTAGCAATGTTACAAAATTTTGAGATTTAAAAAATAAAGTCTGCAATTTATCCCATCAGATAAAGCATAAAAAGAAGTTTAATTTGACACTTAATTCACTTTCATATCTTCAGTATTAAAAAAGTTATGGCCATTATCATACTCAGAAATTAGCATCTTGTTCCCTATTGCTTTTCCATTGACTTAACACAAAAGCTGTGATCGAGGACAGTTAAAAGCCCATAACTTTCTTAAAAATTATGGTAACTGAAAGAAATTTTCAGGTATTATAGATTGAAGCATTCTGAAACAAATATGAAACAATCTTACTTCGAAGACATGAAAGTAAAGCATATAATTAGTTAGTTACCTAATTGTAGCTAATTACAAAATTCAATTACTAGATCTAAACATCTATCAATTTCTTAAGAATAGATTAACATTTTTAAATAGCCTAAGTGTCCAAATAACATTCACACAATAATTCACAATATAACATAATTTTTAAATCTAATTTTCATGAATTTACAGGCCAAATGGAAGGAATTGAATGTTTAATACCTGTAAATTAATGGGCATTTAATTCATCTTGCGATTGAGAATTTCTGGAACGCGATCTTTTGGAACGTTCATTTGCGGTGAATTTAACCCCGTATTGGCATGAAAAATACTGCCGTTAATTCGGGGAATAAAATCACCGTGTCGCATGAAAAAATGTGAATTAAAGGCTTCTTAAGAAGCACTTTTATACATTTAAAGAAAGCACTTTTGTTTACCTGTCCATTGTGTGAAATCCGTCCCCGTTATCGGTGTTGACGCTTCAGGAGCTGCTTTTAAAATGACTGTAGCGCTGACATTGACGATTTAATAAAAAAAAAAAATTCCCAAAAAGCCGGTAGGAACGATTTTGTCAGCGAAGTTTTGTACTCCAACAAAATATTTCCAGGACAGGGGAGGTTAAACCGCGTTTTAACCCCGCCCTCCCCTTAAAGGCGCCAAAATCGCGCACACGGCCAGTGGCAGAATTACAGCGCGACTGAAGGTAAGTTTTGTAACATACCTAGAAGGAGTGGTGTGGCGGGAGGGGTGTGGCGGGGGGATACGGGGGACGGTGTATGGTAGCGTGGGTGACTGGTTTTGGGGAGGGGTGTGGGGAGGTGTGTGGACGTAGTGGTGTGGGGGAAGAATGGGATAAAACGGGGGGATTGCGGGAGGGGGGTTGAGTAGGAGGGGGGGTCAGCGAGCATTGTGGAGCCGGAGAGGGTGGTGTGTTGGTGGGGACGGGGTGTAAGCGGGGGGTAAGAGGGTGTGGAGGTACAGGGACGGGGAGGGGGAGTGCAGGCGGAGCGGCGGTGGTGTGGAGGCGGAGGGTGGAGTGTGCGCGGGGGAGTGGATTTGGGGAGAGTGCTCGGAGAAATAACGTGGGTTGCGGGGGGAGTATCACGGGGGAGGGGGGCAGCAGCCAGCCAGGAGGGCCAGAGGCGTAAGGGCTGGAGGACTCACAAAGGGCGATGTGGAATCACAATGGGCGATGTGACATCACAGCGGGCGATGTGGACTAATAGCGGGCTGTTTGGACTCACAGTCGTCGATGTGGACACACAGCTGGCGAAGTGCACTCACGGCGGGCGCTGGTCGCTGGATGTTATCCTACGCCGGGACTAGAGTCTCCGTTTGCCATTTGGCGACATCACCGTCACCGACTCCGCGCCCAACCGGGTTGGGCCGCTTCCAGTCCCACTAAAAATTGTGTGCTGTTTGATACTTCCGCAGCCATGGAGAGCCTCCCTCAGCTCCAGTAAAGACGCGATTGCGAAGGAAGGGGCGGACCATCCCGCGAAGTGACAGGAGAAAAGACCAACCCAAGCGGTGCCGACTGGCACGACAATAGATCGATCTCCGCAACGTCGCGTACCGTTTTTGCGCAAATAGAATGCCCGCGCAAACCGGAAGGTAACAAGATCAGTGTTTTAGTTATGTATAGATAGAAGATATATGCTTATTTGTTCACTTGCATGTTTGGTCATATATTAGTTTTTTTTGGTCATCGATCCACTATTGTTGCTGTAGAGTATTTTGAATTCCATAAATTCTTTCACTTTCCACAATGTATTCGTCTTTGTTTCAAAAAACAAATGTCCCAGCGTCGGTTTAAATTTATCTTTGATCACCTTCGACTGCGGGCAGTGTGCATCGGGGAGAGTATGTGAGCCATGTTGCGAAACATTTTTCATATATTACATTACTCAATGGGAACATGGTCGTTGCATGTTTGGTGCATTTGTCCATCCGCACTGAATGAATGCAGTGGATCATGTCGCGCTTGGTACTACCGTGACCTATTTTGATTGGTTTTCTGATGCTCAGCAGAAAACCGAATATCCCCAGCACCTATTAGAAGCTAGCCGCAAAACATCACCATTCAAACCAAGATCAAAAGGAGAGAACGGTAGAAATACATTGTCTTCCGAAGGGTCCCCAACAGGACTTTCGATCATTAATTGCCGATATATTTACCATGTGAATACACTCGTGTGTGTGTGTGTGTGTACGCGTGTGTGTGTGTGTGTGTCTGTGAATCTGTGTTTATCTGTGTTTGTGTGTGTGTTTGTGGTTCCAGCTCTCTCAATGCATCTCATTATATGTAGTTCATTAAAGTCTCTCTTCAGAGAAAATTGTCCAAATCTACTGAATCTCTCTCCTGTAAATGAAAATACATACCGCTGGTTGCATTCTGGTAATCCTACTCTCCATTCTCTACCAAGCCTGCATATGTTTCCTGTAATGGGAAGATTTGGACTGCCCATAATACCTCGAATACGCACTAATCAAAGTCCAATGAATCTTCATCATGACGCCCTAAACCTTATACGGATCTTATAAGGGTCTCCTGCCGGCATGGACTTGCCACCAGATCCTGACCCAGATCTGTCAAGGACCAGTCTGTGCACCAGTCTGCCAAGGTTAAACAAAGTCACGCACAGGCGTCGTCCATATAACACCCTGCTGGGGAGAACGAAAAAGCCAATTGCAAACCTCCACTACCTTGGGACTATTATCATATTCAGGAAAGTTGAAAACAGGATCAGGTGAAATACGGAGAAGAGACCACCATTTGGCAGTCGAACGGGTAGTAGGGTGCACCCAGTAAAGCACATTGGAGCGTAATTAGGGACACAATGTTCACATAGAACAGCGGTGGCCACCCACTGCATCATGACCTATCGCCCGCCGTCTTGATTACGTCTTGCCACTGGATCCAGATAAGCCAGAAGGAGAGAGTGAGGCTGACGATTTGCGCAACTTTCCCTCACTTTAATCCAATTCAAGGGCAAGTAAACTTGGCGAGGCAACATCACCACAGGAACATGTGCATCTGAGAGGAGGCGCACCGCAGAGGCTCGGAGGAAATGCGCCGCGTGCAAGGCTCGAGTCACTTCAATTTCTACTGCGGCACCCACCTAACTATATCCCGAGCCTTCCGGGCCCGGATCAGTCTCGCCTGTCACTCCGAACCCACAAACAAAAACACCGAGGTCACAGTCTTCTTCGACTACGAAGGACGAACAACAAAAACACACATAAACTCAATGCCCCTGGCATGAAGGCAAGCCAAATATACGACATCTTTTACCCACTATCTATCTATGCTGCTACCCTCAGTGATAGTGTACAATCTTACACCACGAGATCCCTCTGCAAATCAATGCTGTTGAAAGTCTTGCCATTATCTGAATATTTTCTCCTTACCTTTATCTCGCAAACGTTCCCATTACATCTCGCGTGCATCTCCTATTTGTCCGTCCACATTTACAGCTGGTCAATAACATGCTGCATTTTCTGGCTGTAGTCCACACTGTCTGCACTCCTCTAGTTTTGGTGTCGTGGGAAACCTTACTCAGCAGCCCATCTAAGTTTACGTCTCGGTAAATGTTTTATTTATTTATGTATAAGTCATTTGTATCTGACGAAATTGACAGGTTTATTACAAATGCATGTGTATAATAGTTACTTCCCTCAACTAACAGCTTTTCAGGTCCGCAAAAAGCTCAAACAAGCTGAAAACGCATGGCGACGTGGAGCAAACACATGGGGATCGGTATGACATTTGCATACCCCTCCCTAATCGCGTACATTTCCTGGTTAAATTCCCTACGATACGATGCGATAAAACGCTATTCATCCTCGGGGGGCTATTGGTCAGCCGACAGACACAACACACAAGGTATATAGAAAAATGAAATTAAAACGAAATTAAAAAGTGAAAATAAAAAGAAAAAAACAAGCGACTGATGGCTGGCAGCCGTTTGCACAGCGCATTAACCGGACCAAATGAACAAACAAACACAAATAAACACAATTTAACTCCTAGGCAGAGGATTCTAAACTAGATTTCCCCCGATCCCCTGCACCGGGTCCCCCTTTGTTCTCCCACCGTCCCTCACAGCGGTCGCCACAGGCCGGGTCCCCGTTGTTCTTCACGGCGTTCCCCCACGCCGGGTCCTCCATTATTCTTAACGGGGGTCCCCGCACACCGGGTCCTTGTTGATTCCCCCCCCCACCCCACCGCCCGCTAACCGTCACACTACGGATGCTAAGTAATCGTTTGTACCTTGCCTCTTACTTTGACCCGAAACATGCATTGTATTCTGTTCAGTAGTCCTACTGTCTCCTCAGGTACATTCTTATTTTTGTTAAATATCGGTACACCGTGCCTTGAGAATTTGAACAAAACGCTAATTGCTGCAGCAACTCCGTGATTCGGGCAGCATTCTGTTATCGGGAATGGGCGGGCAACGTGAAGGGTCAAGTCTCTTCTTCTGACTGATGGAGCAGCGACAGAACCTGGAAAGAAGTATGGGTGGGCCAAAGCACCACAAAAGACGTCGATACAGAAGCGGAATTTTGGCGTGTCATTTCGGTGGGAAAAAGGTCAAACGCGAGGGATGGAGAGGAGACAAATGGGTGTCTGTTGAGGAAGAAGACGAGGAGTGAAATATAAAGTCGAAGAGTGGTACGATATTGGTGGATGTATACAGGAGGAGGAAAGAAGGGGAATCAAATTAAAGAATGTTTGAGGTGAGATCCCGTCCATGTCCGCTTTATTGCCACAATTCCCCGTTAAGCAATTTTCCTGCTTTCTTTATTTCCCACCAAACCTTGGCCGACGTCAGTTTATGAATGGGCCATAGATATCGGGTATGCAATCAATGGGGTAAAGAAAGCAAGTTGCTTCAGTGCTCTCAGCTGCATATGACCTTTATGTAAAGCACCATAGTCTCAAATAACACTCACACGTTGGGAATTGGTCTGCAGCATCGTGAGTTGTCATTTCTCTATTCAAGCCTCCGGACATTCTGACAAACACAACCAACATCCCTCAAACATTCAGCAATTTAATGCAGATCGAGAAGGGTGCAACTTATGTTCAACCGTCCTCCAACGCCATCGATGAGCATTCTCGAGATATAAGTAAGCATAGGTATTTACTTACTACCGTGGTCGAGAAAGTACGTTGCGGACGGCTGAAATAGTAGCAATATTGCTAAGAGAACGACACGCAGGTTTCTCATCTTTGCTTCCCGTTCAGGTACAAGTAATACGACGAGATCCCGTATCTCATCGGATAAATTGCGTTCAATATATACCGCACGAGGTTGTGCCTGACGTTGTCGTGCGTGCTTTGATGACTTGCCGTTGCGGTCGATTTGATCCAGGAGGCGCCCGTCGGTCTGACCATTCCTTATTTGCACCGGTCGGTCGCCAACATTATTCCTCTAGCAGACAACAATTGGTCAACAATTAATGTGTGCTGAAGGGTTCCATTCCCAGATTAGCCCGTCACAGCGACGCCAGTCGCTGAAAGAGCCCACGTGTCACATTTCCAGACACGGCTCCTTCCCCACGTCATTCCTGTCCACGTGAGTCTTACAATGTGTCCAGGCTAATTAATCAGATCGTCAGCAAGTGTATCAGGAACTCTTCTTACCTCATGCTGTGGTATATTAAACACAACCTAATTTCAGATTCATCGCAGTTGCAATGTGTTTGTGCTGAAAGTCGTACATTTATTATCAGAGCTTACCCTCTTGTTTATTTCGCGCATTTGTCTCCAAACCTCAGGTGTATTAATAGTTTGTTTCTACAAAAAACGCAGCTAGAGTGCACAAAATGTGGCCATTTAGTTTACCATTTACAAGCCGACATTCACTTCCATCCACATTTATACTATTTACCAGCACTTTCGATGGATTGGCGTTTCCAGTACTCGTCTCAGGTGTGTTGCTTATGTCTGCCCCCATCAACCCTCGGACATTTCGTTACAGTTGCAAACCTTCTGCTTTCTCACATCCCTATGAATCTTTAATGCTATAATTTATGTTGAATACTTCTTCTAATTGACCGTCTCCGGTATGGGGTTGGTATTGATGGCACTGCCCTGAGCTGGATCATCTCCTACCTCAAAGGTAGGATTTTCTCGACTAACATAGGCAACTCATTCTCCTCCCCAGCTAATCTGTGCTGTGGGGTTCCACAAGGTTCCATCCTTGGCCCCATTCTCTTCTCCCTGTATATGCTCCGTATTAGGACAAGTCATTGAAAGGCACGGCATTTCCTTCCATTGCTACGCAGAGGATACACAACTCTATCTCCCCCTGAAGCCCCAAAAAAAAATCAAATCTGTTTAACCTTACCCACTGCCTCGAGGATATAAAGTGTTGGATGGCCCAGAACTTCCTCCAACTAAACGAGAGTAAGTCTGAGGTCATCCTTCTCGGCCCCTCGGACTCAATCAAAATGATAGCGGGCAGCCTTGGAAGCCTTACCCCACTACTCAAACCTCACGTCAAAAACCTTGGCGTGATATTTGACTCAGGACTGAAATTTGACAAACAAGTCAATGCCGTGGTAAAAACTAGCTTCTTTCAGCTGCGGACGATAGCTAAAATAAAACAAGTCCTCCAGTTTGATGACCTGGAAAAGATCATCCATACATTCATCTCCTCCCGCCTAGATTACTGCACCTCCCTTTACACTGGCATCAGCCAATCTTCCCTGTCCCGCCTGCAACTGGTCCAAAACGCCGCAGCGAGACTCCTGACGGGCACCCGAAAAAGGGACCACATCACCCCGATCATGGCCTCTCTCCACTGGATCCCTGTGCGGTTCCGTATAAACTTCAAGATCTTCCTCCATGTCTACAAAGCCCTCAATGGGCTTGCCCCCACCTACATAAAACGTCTTATTACCCACCACTCCACCTCCAGGCCCCTACAGATCGGCCGACTTGGGGTTGCTGAATATCCCACGGTCTAGGCATAAGCTCAGGGGCGACCGCGCCTTTGCGGTTGCAGCCCCTAGACTGTGGAACAGCATCCCCTTTCCCATCAGAACCGCCCCCTCCATCGACTCTTTTAAGTCAAGACTAAAGACTTAACTATACTCCCAAACCTTTCCTGACGTCCTCTGAGTGAGGGCTACATGTATGTATGTATGTATGTAGTTTGTTTTGTTGTGCTATTATTATAATAAATGTAAAGCACTTTGGCCAACGAGAGTTGTTTTTTAAGTGTGCTATATAAATAAATGTGACTTGACTTGACTTGACTTGACTTCAAAAGTGAAACGTTTCCTAACTTATCACACTGTCTCTGTTCATCATTTCTACCAAATCCCTCATGGCCTCCACGGCTATGAACAAGAATTCAGCATCCCTAGATTCTAGCGAGTAGAACCGTATCGTAGTTGTGTTGGGCCCAAACACTAATAACGTTTGCAACGCAAGTTTTTCATTCTGCGGTTAGCTGGTTCATCCGTTTTTCCTCATACCTATTTCCCTGCCATTTACAATTTGTCCAACGGCATCGGGGCAATCCTTGCCCTAATAACACAGCGAAATCTCCAAACTTCTATCAGCCTTCTCTGCTACAAAGAAAACAAGTTGATGTTTTATTTGTGAAATAACAACAAAGTGTTGTACAGCCCAATGGAAAGCGTTCTAGTACACGGGAGTGTTGCATTCCTAATCTGGAGAATTCGGTCAGTGATCAACGTCAAATATTCACGATGTAAACTTCGCTTTTCTTTTTTTTTTTATTTTTTTTATTTTTTTTTTAATTTTTTTATTTTTTAGAAGTACGGTAGATTACAGTAATGTACAACACGTATATATTAATACATTTTTTGTACCGCTTCATTTTTTTAAACTTTAAGAAAGAAAAAGAAAGAAGTAAGAAAAGTGAAGAAAGTGCGCAAAGGTTGTGAAGTGCAAAAGAGTGTTGGGAAAAGAAAGCCCCTTAGAGAAGAGGTTAGAGAAGGAAGTAAAGTTAGAAAATAGACCCTAGAGAAAAAAAGAGAAAGAAAGAAGGAACAATCGCTCTATTATAACTCTTATACCATACTTCATAGAGAAGGAACTACCAACCAAGTCTGTTTTTATTTTACCTCCCATTACCAGGTCCAGATACCTTTTATTTATTTATTTGTTTTTCTAAATTACTATTGCACCTCATGCTTGTAATAGGTCCAAAAACGTAGACCACGTCTTTTGAAATTGATCTACTTTACCTACTAGGAGGAATCTCATCTCTTCCAGATGTAATGTTTCCAACATATTTGATGTCCACATTTTTATTGTTGGTGTGGGCGCATTTTTCCAGAATTTAAGTATAAGCTTTTTTCCCATTATTAGCCCATAATTGAGTAAATTCTTCTGATACACGTTTAATTCAGGAATACCTTCCGATATTCCAAAAATAATCCATTCTGGTTTTGGTACCAGTTTTATTTTGATTAATTTTGAAAAAATATCAAATATTTCAAACCAGAATTTTTGGATTTTTGTACAAAAAACAAAAGAATGTGCTATGGTAGCTTCTTGACATATACATTTATCACAGATTGGTGAGACGTTAGGAAAGATTTTATTTAGTTTGGTTTTTGAATAATATAATCTATGTAATGTTTTAAATTGGATAAGCGTATGTCGTACGTTGATCGAGCATTTATGCACCTGTAATAAATGATTCTCCCAACTCTCTTTTGAAATTTTTATACCTAGATCTTGTTCCCAATCTCTTCTAATTCCATCTGTTGTGGGTATTTCTATATTTAAGATGATATTATATAAGTATGATATTAAATTAACTGATTCCGCCTTTGTCTTCATTGCTTCATCTAGTAAGTCGGAAGGCATATTATAATAATCTTTTGTGTGTGTTTTCAAATAGTCACAGATTTGTATATATTTAAAATATTGATTATTTTTCAAATTATATTTCAGTTGTAGTTGTTGGAATGATAGTAATTTTTCTAATTCATACAGATCTTCGAGCGTTTTAATTCCCATTCTTTCCCATTGTATAAATGCTTTATCTATGATTGAAGGTTTAAACGATGGGTTATTGACTATTGGTATTAAGAGAGATAGGTTTCTTAATTTTAGATTCTGTTTTATTTGCTTCCATGTTCTAATAGTGCTATATATAATTGGATTTTTATTATAATTTTTATTATTCAAATTTATTGGAGAGAGAATAATCGCTCCTATATTATTCGGGGAGCAATCCCCTTTTTCCATTATAATCCAGTCCACCTGCTGGGCAGAATTGTCCAGCAGGTGAATCATATTTTTAATATTTACTGCCCAGTTATAATACATAAAGTTAGGGAGCGCTAGACCCCCCAACTCTTTTCGTTTGTTAAGGTGTGTTCTTTGTATTCTGTGGGATTTGTAATCCCATATAAAATTTGTAATGTCTGAGTCCAGTTTTTTGAAAAACTTTTTTGGGAGATATATAGGTATTGATTGAAATAGGTAAAGGATTTGTGGTAAGAAAATCATTTTTATAGCATTTATCCTACCTATTAAGGACATCGGAAGTGTTTTCCAAAATTTAATCAGATTGTTTAATTTCTTAAGTAGGGGATTATAATTAGCTTTAAACATATCATGGTAATTTCTAGTAATCTCAATTCCTAAATATTTGAATTTTTCCATAGCTATTTTAAAAGGGAATTTCCTGAGATGTGTTGAGTCTTTTGGTTTAATCGACATAATTTCACTTTTGTTCCAATTTATTCTATATCCTGAAAAGGATCCAAAGTCCTCAATTAAGTTTAATATATTTGGTATACTAATTTGTGGTTTTGTGATGTACAGTAGTACATCATCAGCATATAGGGATAGTTTGTTGTTTGAATATTTTGTATTATAACCGTGAATATTCGAGTGTGTTCTTATTTTTTCAGCAAGGGGTTCAATTACCAAAGCAAATAACAGCGGTGATAGTGAACATCCTTGTCTGTTGCCCCTAGATAATTCGAATTTTGAAGATAATATATTATTAGTTAGTATTCTAGCCGTAGGTTTGTTATATAGTAGTTTTATCCATGCAATAAAGTTTTCTCCCAATTGGAATTTTTGCAATACTTTGATCATATAGTCCCATTCTACTTGATCAAACGCTTTTTCTGCGTCCAGTGAGATGATAGCTAACTCTTCGTCATAAGATTTATGTGAATGCATTATGTTAAGCAAACGTCTCAAATTATTAAATGAGTGTCTCTTAGGTATAAATCCTGTTTGATCCTCATGTATTAGTCTACTAACATACTTGCTTAATCTATTGGCTAATGTTTTTGCTATTATTTTCTGATCCGTATTTAACAAAGCAATAGCTCTATATGATCCTGGTTCTTCTATATTTTTATCTTTTTTAAGTATTAATATGATCGTTGATTCCGCTAGTGTTTCAGGTAGGTTTTGCTCTTTATAAGCATATGTATACATTTTTTGTAATCGTGGAGTAACTATATCATAAAAAGATTTATAAAATTCATTACTGAATCCGTCTGGTCCTGGTGTTTTTCCATTTTTTAGTGTTTTTATTGTGTCTTCTATCTCCTTAGAAGTAATTTGTGCTCCCAGTTCCTCTTGTTCCCTGCGTTCTAATTGTGGTAGATTACAATTATCTAAAAATTCTGAGATTTTATTATTGTCTATTGACGTTTTAGATGTGTATAGATTCTGGTAAAATTGAGCAAATCTTTTATTAATATCCTTGGGTAGTGTTAATACTTCCCCTCTATCTGATTTAATCTTTAATATTGCATTCTCTTTTTCCCGTTTTTTAAGTTGTCGTGCTAGAAGTTTGTGGGGTTTGTCCCCGAATTCGAAGTGTTCTTGTTTTGTGATTTGAAATAATGTTATAACTTTCTCTGACAGTAATTTATTTAACTGAAATTTCAGTAGTAGTATTTTATTATGTTTATCCATAGTTGGGTCTTTAGCATTATCTATATCTAACTGTTTTATTTGATCTTCTAAGTGTCTTTGTTCATTCTTATTCTTTTTATTTTGATAGGCTTGAAATGAAATAATGACTCCTCTTATAAATGCTTTGAAGGATTCCCATAATAACGTGGGGGATATCTCTGGTGTATCATTTAACTCAAAAAATAGATCCATCTGTTTTTTTAGATAGATACTCCCTTGAGGGTCTTTTAAAATTTGTGAGTTAAACCTCCAGAACGGTTTATTCATAGACATTCCTTCTAGTTTTAGAACAAAAGTTAACGGAGAATGATCTGAGATCGCATTAATATGATATTTAGGATTCAGAGATTGCGAAATTAATTTTGTATCCACTAGAAAATAGTCTATCCGTGAGTATGTTTTATGCACCATTGAATAAAACGAGTAATCCCTTCCCGTCGGGTTTGCAATCCTCCATACATCTGTTATATTTGTGTTTTCCATATATGTGTGTAAGAGTTCACTGGTTTTAGATTTCGTCTGACCTTTTTGTTTTTGCATCGATTTATCTAAATAAGGATCTAAAACACAATTAAAATCTCCTCCGATTATAACATTTTGATAATTAGATTCTGCAATTATATTCAGAATTTTATTAAAAAATTGAGGGTTATCAAAGTTGGGCGCATATATATTTACCAGCGTAATTGGCATGTTATTGATCTCCCCTGCTACTATAAGATATCTCCCTTCCTTATCTAAAATAGTGTTCTTTGATTTAAATGGAATTCCTTTACGAATAATAATTGCAGTACCTCTAGATTTGGAGGTAAATGAAGAGTGAAATGTTTGGCCTATCCAGTTCGCCCTCAGTCTTGTCTGATCTTGCTGTTTAAGATGTGTTTCCTGTAGAAACGCTATGTCCGTGTTGTATGATTTCAACTGGGCTAGTATCTTGCCCCTTTTAATAGGTTCATTAATCCCCCTTATATTCCAACTACATAATGTGATTCCTCCTATTTTCTTTTGATTGTCGTCATGCATTTTTACCAATTTTAATGACCTTAATTATTGTGGTGCGTTCATACCTCCGGACTCTGGTTATTTTGGGAGTATTTCTATTATAGACTTCCTTGGTAGTTCTCCTGCGCGATTGTCCTTGAAGAAAAAACACACAGATGTGACATATTGTGATTAAAAAAAATATATATAAATCAAATAAATTTACGGTGTCTAAAATTTCAACACCGTAGTGAGTGGCCCACTCGTCTGTGGGGTACGACATCCATAACGCTTCCGGCGTAGTTGGTATAAAGTTAGCCCCGCTGTATTTATTACCCAAAATCTATGGGGTCATTACCGTTTCCAATTCAGTTCTGTTTCACCCAGTTACAATTTATATATATGTCAAATGTATTCGATTCCATATCCTACTCACTCTTTATCTCTTAACTATTTTAAAATGAATTTAGTATTGTTAAAGTGAACTTCGCTTTTCTTTACATGTAATGGAGAATTGGCTGTGTACAGAGATATTAGTAACTGTGATCTTATGGATGGCATGTTCAGTGCCCTCCATAATGTTTGCGACAAAGTCCCATCATTTATTTATTTGCCTCTGTGCTCCACAATTTGAGATTTGTAATGGAAAAAAAATCACATACGGTTAAAGTGCGCAATTTCAGTTGTTATTAATGTCTATTTTTATACATTTTTGGTTTCATCAAGTAGAAATTACAGCTGTGTTTATACATTGTGCACCCCATTTCAGGGCACCATAATGTTTGGCGCGCATGGTTTCACAGGCGTTTGTAATTGTTCAGGTCTGAGCAACTTTTCTTTCCTCCAGTTTTTTCAATCTCCTTTGGAAACTTGTATTGATGTTTATCAGCACGAGGCCCAAAGTTGTGCCATACAAGTCGAAGAAGCCATTCTGAGACTGAGAAAGACGAATACATCTGTTAGAGACATCAGCCAAACCTCACGCTTACCCAAATCAACTGTTTGGATAATCATTAAGAAGAAAGAGAGCAATGGTGAGCTTACTACTCCCAAAAGGACTGGCAGGCAAACAAGACGTCCACAGCTGTTGACAGAAGAATACTCTCTATAATAAACAAGAATCCGCAACCACTTGTCCGACAGATCAGAAACACTCGTCAGGAGCCAGGTGTGGATATTTCAATCACAACTGTCCGCAGAAGACTCCGTGAACAGCAATACAGAGGGTGCACTGCAAGGAGAAAAACCACTGGTTAGCCGCAAAATTAGGATGGCCAGGATACAGTTTGCCAACAATTACTTAAAAGAGCAACAATTGTTCTGGGAAAGGATCTTGTGGACAGATGAGACGGAGATTAACATATCAGAGCGATGGCAAGAGCAAACTATAGAGGAGGGAAAGATCTGTCCACGATCCAAAGCACACCACTTCGTCTGTGAAACACGGTGGTGGGGATGTTATTGCCTGGGCACGTATGGCTGCTGAAGGTACTGGCTCACTTAACAACTGCTGATGGTAGTAGCATAATGAATTCTGAAGTGTATAGACACATCCTATCAAGTTAAAATAAATGTCTCCAAACACTTTGGCCGCCGGCCGTTTCATTCTACAGAAAGACAATGTTCCCAAACACAATTGAGCATGACTTTTATATGGTGAAGAGAAAACTGAAGGGTACTAGCCCCCAAAACTAGCATAAGTTAAGATGGCTGTTATACAGGCCTGGCAGAACATCAACAGAGGAGACTACCAGCAACTGGTGATGTCCATGAATCGCAGACTTCAAGCAGTCATTGCATACAAAGGCATGCAACAAAACTACTAACACGACTATTTTCATTTTGTGGAAACAATTAAATTAGAGGGAAAAAAAGGAAAAATGAAACGTTACAGACATCAAAGGTTTGCTTCAAGAAACGTTATTGGATGATCTCATGGAGAGATGGCTGCAGAAAAATTCTCACCAGTTCTCTGACTTCCAAGCAGATTAAGCCAACAATTAGAATGCGAAGTAAATAACTTGTGTTTGATTTTGTTCGATACTATTCTACAAAGACATTATCGCCACATATTTCATTATACCAGATGATTCATTATTCATAACATACAGTTCGTTCATATTAATCTTATTCAACAACAGCTGATTAATACAAATCAAACACTAATGTTGATCTTATTCTATCTCATCTTTCAAGCCGCCCATGCCAAAATCCCCATTCCGAGCCGAGCATAAGCCTCCCATTTACTGCAATGTATTTACGCCACTAGTGGTAGGGGGTGCGGGTGATCCACTGTAACCTCTCACAAATGTAAACAGGCTTCGTTATCTCATCCCATTTCATGTTTACATTTACCATCCGTAATTCGTCACATTCCTAGACTGGAGGTCATACGTCTAATCTTACTTTGCCGATTCCCACGAACTCCTTCTGCACCTGGTCAAGCGAGAGCTGCCAAATGTCATATCCAAAACACCCTTTCGTACCTGTTCAATTCCAATCAAAATAAAATACGAAAGTATATTATTTTTTCTTCCACAGTTCCCTTCTTGTTGATATTTATTATCATCACTTACAGTAAGAAAGGTTAATAATATTTTCGCTCATTAATGAGTTGGAAAAATGGAGCCATATATATATATATATATATATATATATATATATATATATATATATATATCCAAATTATAATTTTGATTGAAACCCGTCTTTGAGCAAGCAAAGGAATATTGGCACAAACACAAAATTCTTATCAGATAAGGAAACTTGTTTACTTAGAGCAGCAAATTCATTGTTTTCTGTGTGAACATTTTTCTTTGATTTCATACTCCAACTTCACACTCATCATCTCTGATCGCACACAATGTTAGTACCGTAAGTATTTAATTGTACAACCATGGTTAATAAGAAATATGTCTACATTTCAATATTCTTTTTTAATCATCATAAACGTTTACGATTCTTGTGCTTCCTTCTGTTCGAAGGTTCCGTCTGAGTGATGCAATTTACATCTGGTAGTATGTACCCAATCGGATGTTTCTTTTAGTTTTGCTGCTCTTCCTGTTGTTCGTCGCACCAAATATGGTCCTTTCCATCTAGAAGATAAATAATAGTAAGATTAAACGAGAACTTACCAGTTCGAAGTTTGATCTTTATTTTATGAGGAGTTACGATGAGGGACTACGTGACGAATCCCGTACAACGGCACGTGTGTCAATCTTCAAAGCAGAGGTGTGAAATCACAGATAATAGTGATTGAAGTATAATAGTAAGACGAGAGAAGACTAGAACTACCAGATGATAATTATGAAGGTTGGGAGCGGAGGGCACGTCGTCCCTCATCGTAACTCCTCATAAAATAAAGATCAAACTTCAAACTGGTAAGTTCTCGTTTAATCTTACTATTTTACTTCGGAGTCACGTGGGTGCCTACGTGAAGATTTCAAAGCTCCGTGATTTCATGCCGCGAGAATCAAGTCCACACAACCACTACTGCTTCATTGACAAACGTGGGAAAACATTCATAATGCATACAGTCATGACATAGATTTAAAACATGCTGATGCTGTTAAATGAAGTAATCATAATAGTCCCATCTCTCATCCGGATGGAACCTATAAACAGAACGTAAAATGAGATTGAGAAATACCCTGCTCTGGCAACGGGTTATTATAAAAATGTTTGGAAATTCGTTCTTTTGACCAAGCTTCAGCCGTTAAGATGTGGTCCAGCGAGACATAATTAACCGTTGCTGCTGCTGTTGTAGCAGCCCTGGTAGAGTGAGATCTGTAATCAGTATCTACTCCTGCATAACTCATCTCCGTTTTATCACCTGGAAATGGTCTGATCTGATACGTTCTTATAAAGCTTTTTGTTACTAACAATCATAGCTAGCTAAGAGCCTCGAAGGCTCTTGGTGACCTTGACGTATTGTTGTATATGTGAGCCCTCACATAACTAAAGATCCCTGGATATGCCTTGACCTATTTTGAGACCTGACACCCCTTCTGCTCTGCTTAAGTAAATTATAAACACAAAATACTATACATATTATTTACAGATATAATCATCCTGTCCCGTCGCAATTATGTAGCGACTGAACTGTTGCGCTAAACCAGCGCCAGGAGTATAGCTACCTAATGAGATCCGGCAAAGCTAAGAATATAGCTAGAAACCCCCTGGTGAAAATAGTGTTAACACAATGTCAACCTCCCATACTGCATTGTACTTGTCCTGGGAAAACTTGTGTTAAGGATATCCTTTACTAACTCGATATGCGGGGTGAACTCAACAAAGTGGATCTCGTTTGCTGCAGCAAATCTGATGGAAAGCCCCTTGGCACCGCTAATGACCCTATAACTCAACATTGTCAAAGACCATTAGAAATGAACTCCAAGAGCTCCGAAATCTGTACCATTTTAAATGTAACATGAGCATCAAACAAACATTTCCCATCTCTTGAAGAAGCACAATACTGCTTTTTGGTACTATCCCAGCATTTTGAATACATACAAGAATAGGGGTGACAACCCAAGCCGTAGGCAGTCTATTGAGAATCTGTAGAATATAAATTGAATTTATCATGCAACGGCTGATTTCCCGAGCCACATGCCGAACCGCAAGTTACGTTTAAAATGACCATATAAGGTTGCATTAATATTATTCCCGACAAATCGGGAATTAAACTGCATAGGCCAATCCCACAGCTGGAACCTAAAGCGGGCTCTTGATGACTTTATTTGAAGCTCCGATTGATGAAGCAAAATTGAAGAAGACATAAAAGACCATTGCTCCTGCTTGTAGCGCGTATGTATCTTTCACCACTGTTAAGCCACACATTTTTGCAACCTGTGAATTAGCATAAAAACAACATATGTATGTTCAATGTTGCATTGAATCAGAATTTCTTAAATACGGTGTGGTCCAACGCCCATTCTGTGTTGTCATTGATCTGTACTTTATCATACTCCAGTGGCAAATGAGATTATGTACCTATTACAGGATTCTTTGACTTGATTGCACCCATGTGACTATCATATGCCACCATCATAGTGTATCAACATGAAGTTGCGCATGCAGATATGCATATTCGCTCAATCACTCTTTAACCCGTAAAATGAACGTAGGGTCTATAGATAGTTGATACCAATAACTGCAGAGTTAATAACTCATGCAAATCTCCTTCACCTCCAACGAGAGATGACATTCGCAAGTAACGATTTGTTATCAATGACCTTCATGACCCTCTATAGTTTGCCATTATGCATGCTGTCAGTTCTCCCACTTGCACAGCTGCGTAACGATTTGTTATCAATGACCTTCATGACCCTCAATAGTTTGCCATTATGCATGCTGTCAGTTCTCCCACTTGCACAGCTGCGTCACATCTATAACATTGCCAATTAGTCTAATGAATAGAAAGCTGCTTTATAACCACAAGGCTGTTCCCGGTTTCTAGTGACTCCAATCTGTTGCCCAGGACGGAGTCACAGGCAAACTAATAGCCAAAGGCAAACCCCAATGACCAACTAGTCCATTTGATAACAACTTAATTTTAACTGGATAGAGGAGTCCAATTTCTCAAATATAGTTTGAGACTGAAACTGTGGATTTTAGCAAAATACAGCATCAACATATCATCCAGTCAATACATAACAAGTGTTTTTTTTTTAACTCTGAGAAGTCCTCTTTGAATGATTTATTGTCAGCATACTGTTATATTGGTTCATCATAGCAATGCCTCCAAAATCTCCGATGATCACTGTAAATGGAAACAACCCATGAAATCAGTTGTTAATCAGCCATCTTTCATAATGCACAGGCCACTCCTGCCATCATTTCATGTCTGTCCTGAACGGCAACTCTGGCCCGATTCCAGAGCCTGTCTTGCAAGACAAACCTGTCCACAATACTCAGCCTGTCCGATAATTCTTTTTTTAAAATAATATTTTTATTAGAGGCAGGTACATATCATATTGAAAACATTTCATGTATATCATTCCTACAGTACTCATATTATCGATTGATATTAACTCTGCTTCTGGTATTTTTTTATATATAGGTAGAAAATAAGAGAATAACAGAAAGGGAAGAAAAGGGATGATAAAGAAGAATGGAATAAATTAATAAAAGTACAACATTGGAGATATATTCGTACATTTTAAAATATAACTTTTCATCTAATCCTTAATTCGAGTTTCAGTCAGGTTCTCGTGCCGAACTAGTCTGTCCCTTCAAATAGTCAATAAATGGAGACAATGTTCTGATAAAAAGTTCTTGTTTGTCCATTAAGACAAGTCTATTTTTTTCCAAATGTAAGGTCTCCGACATTTCCATAATCCACATTATAATTGTGGGGGTTACAGGACATTTCCAAATTTTTAATATTAATATTGTTCCAGTTATTATACTATAGTCGATGAAGTTTCTTTGAGTTGTTGTAAGTGTTAGAGTTTGTTCTAATATTCCTAGTAGTATTCATTTTAAATCAGGATCCAATTGAGTGTTGACAACTACATATATTATTCTAAAAATGTCTGTCCAAATGTTTTGATTTTTATACAATTCGCGAATGTATGAGTTAGGTTAGCATCTAAATGTTGACATTTATCACAGATATGGGAGATTTGTGGGACGATTCTGTTTAGTTTTGTTTTAGAATAATGTAAACTATGTAGTACCTTAAATTGTATTAAAGAGTGTCTGGCATTTAATGAACATTGATGTATATGTTGTAAACGTTCATCCCAAGTATCTTTCGTTATTGCTTGGCTTAGTTCATTTTCCCATGTATGCCTATATAAATCCGTCGATGGTATCTCTCTATCTAATAGGATGTTATATATATAAGTTATGAATTTTTCTGTATTACGGTGTTTATTCAAACAATCATCAAGAATTTCTGGATCTCTAGTTCTAAACTTTTGAGTGCTTGATTTAACATAATCTCTAAGTTGTAGATATCTGAAAAAATCATTTGAATGGAGTCCGTAAGTCTGTTGTAGCTCCTGAAATTAAAGAAAGGCGCCTTTCTTATAAGGTTGTCCCATCTTTTGAATTCCATAATTTTTCCATTGTATGAAACCTTTATCCAACCTAGAAGGTTTAAATGAAGGGTTATTCGCGATGGGAAGAAAGAGTGAAAAATTATCCAATTTTAAGGTCTTTTTTAATTGTTTCCAAATTCGCATACCACTACATATTATAGGATTTTCCCTGTAAATTTTGTTATTCAAATTTGAGGTAGTATGAACCAATTTCAAAGGGTAAACAATCTTCCTTTTCCATCTCTAACCAATCTGGCTGCTGGTCCATTTGTTCCAGCCAACAATTCATATTTTTAATATTAACTGCCCAAAAATAAAACAAAAATTCGGTAAAGCTAAACCTTCACTTATCTTTGATTTGCACAAATGTTTTTTGCTTATCCTATGATTCTTATAATCCCAGATAAAATCAGTGATGATGGAATCCAACTTTTTTAAGAAGTTTTTTGGCAGATATATCGGGATTGATTGAAAGAGGTATAATATTTGCGGTAGAGAAATCATTTTTATGGCATTAATTTTACCAAACATTGAAATATGAAGTGTTTTCCAATACTAAATATTCTTATGTAGTTTTTTCAGTAAAGGGGGGAAATTTAATTTAAATAATGAGGCATATGTCATAGTGACATAAATTCCTAGATATTTAAATTTTTCATTAACTATTCTAAACGGGAATTGTTGTATTATGTGTAGATTATGTTCCGTTATTGGCATAATTTCACTTTTATTCCAATTTTATTCCAATTTCTGTATCCGGAAAGCAAACCAAATTGAATTATTAAATTTACTAAGTTTGGAATACTAATTTCTGGTTTTGTAATGTAAATTAATACTTCGTCTGCGTAAAAGAAATTGTATTCACTGTGTCTTTAGTATTACACCCGTATATTTCCGGATGGGTCCTAACCCTTTCAACAAGTGGCTCAATAGCGAGTGCAAATAATAACGGAAATAGCGGGCATCCTTGTCTACAGCCTCTAGATAAATTAAATTTAGTTGATAACATTTGATTTGTTAATATTCTATCTGTTGGGTTAGCATATAAAAGTTTTACCCATGTACAGAACTTCTCACCCAATTGAAATGTTTCCATCACCGAAAATAAATAGGGCCATTCAACCTGATCAAATGATTTCTCAGCTTCTAGCGAGATTATTGCTAGGTCTACGTTAGTGATTCTCTTTGAGTATATTATATTAAATAATCGTCTCAAATTATAAGATGAGTACCGTTTCGGGATAAAACCTGTTTGGTCAGGGTGTATTAATTTAATCATCACTGTACTTAATCTGTGTGCTAGGATTTTAGGTAATATTTTCTGATCGGTATTTAAACGATCAATTGCTCTGTATGAGCCTCGGTCTTCAGGATCCTTATCCGCTTTTGGTATAAGTGTTATTATAGATTCGTTTAAAGTTTCTGGCAGTTTCTGTTGAATGTAGGTGTACTCATACAGGTACACAAAAATGCTGGAGAAACTCAGCGGGTGCAGCAGCATCTATGGAGCGAAGGAAATAGGTAACGTTTTGGGCCGAAACCCTTCTTCAGACTAATACAGTGTTTGTAAGCGTGGAGAGACCAAATCATAAGTTTAATAAATAAAATTCAGAACCTATACCATCTGGGCCGGCTGCTTTGCCGTTTTTTAAAGATCTAATAGATTCTTCAATATCTTTTACTGTAATTTCAGCTTTATTAATTCTCTGTCTTTTGAGTCCAAACCTTTTAGATTGCATTTTTGTAAGAATGCTACTATTCCTTCCGGCTGTTCTATAGTTTTAGCTGAGTAAAGATTTTGATAATATTTCAGAAATCTCTCATTTATATCGTTGGGCAGTATTAATAATTCTCCCGTGTCTGATCTAATTTTGTGGATTGTATTTTTCCCCCTCCAATTTTCGAAGCTGAAGTGCTAAGAGTTTTTGTGGTTTGTCTCCGAATTCAAAATGCAATTGTTTAGTATGCTGGTAGAGTTTTATTACGTCTTCTGAATATATTTTATTTAATTTATATTTCAATACAGCAATTTTATTATGGTTTATCGTAGATGGCGCAGACGCATTTTCTATATCTAATTGCTTTATTTCCCTTTCCAGTATCTGTTGCTTAACCAGGTTCTCTTTATTATAAAAAAGCTTGGGAGGAAATTAATGCTCCTCGTACAAATGCTTTAAATGTTTCCCAAATAAGGGAGGCAGGTGTTCCAGGGTGGTGATTAGTCTAAAAAAAAATATGAATCTGTTTAGTAAGATATTCCTGACATGCTTTTTCATTTAAAATTTAGGGGTTAAGTCTCCAATGTGTTTTTTTTCTCGGCCATTCCATTTAATTTAATCGTAAATTTTAATGGTGCGTGGCCTGAAATTATAATATTATGATATTTCGAATTGTAGGTAAATGGGATGAGCATACAGTCTACTAAAACATAGTCTATTCTTGAGTAGGTTTTATGTATCGGTGAGTAAAATAGATATTCTCGTACGGTTGGATTTTCGATTCTCCAGACATCCTTAATATTAGTGGTATTAATAAATGAGTTTAGAAATTCACTTGACGACGATTTTGCTTGTCTATGTCTTGATGATCTGTCTAAATACGGATCTAGTGTACAATTTAAATCTCCTCCAATTATTAATTTGTATTGTGTGAATTCTGGGATTGTATTGAATGTTTTCTTGAAAAACATAGGACTATCAAAATTAGGTCCATAAACATTAAGAAGAATCACTTTTTTTGTATTTCGCTCTCCAACTAATACAATATGTCTACCATCGTTGTCCGCTATAGTTGATGTATGTTTAAAATGTAACACTTTACGGATTAATATTGCGACTCCTCTGGATTGATGTGAGAAAGAGGAATGATACGTTTCAGCAATCCATTTTGCTTTCAGTCCATGTTGTGATTCCTTTTTAAGGTGGGTTTCTTGAAGGAATATTATGTCTGTCTTAAGTGATTTTATATGTGCTAAAACTTTTCCTCTCTTGATTGGTTCAATAATTCCTTAAACATTCCAACTACAAAAAGTTATTCATTCACCCCCAAATGTCATATTAACGTCTTGCATATTATTTCTAGGGTGGTCTGTTAAAGAGCAGATGGTACAACACACGACACCTGACCTTACACCCGAACATCAGATAGATGAATTTTAAATCTCGTAAATCGTTCTTCCGTGTATATCACCTTGAATTAAACTTATGATTCCATTCAAACTTAAACTTATAATAACATTTAAAATAAGAAAAGTAATAAAGTAGATGATTAGTAAAGTGCGAAAGAAAGAAAAAAACGACAGTACATCTATACTTGGTGTAGTTACTGTTCGCCACATTATTTTGGCTAGCATTCTAAAGACTTCCGTAGCGTTTGTAAATAAAAAATCCTAACTCCGTGCTTTCCATTAAAAAAACGATTGAATAAAACAATTTCTTGGGGCGTAAGAAAACATTTTTAAACCAAAGATTTTTAATAAGAAAAGTTATTATTCTCAAATTACCATATTAATCTCATTTTTATGTATATCTTTTTTAATCGAAAAATAAAAAGGAAAACCCAACCCTTATTAATAAATGGCCTAAATTAAATCTTACATAGTCATATTTCATATAATCATATAATCATATTTTAGCTGTTTCTACGTAAACCAATTAATGTTAGTTATTAATCGTTAGTAATAGTCATTAGTAATGATGGATGTTTATAAATGTTATAAATGTTAATAATAATTGTGATATTTAGTAATTATTAATAATTAACTAGGATATTAAAATATAAATGTAATATATTAGTTATGTAATTAGTAATAATCAGTAATTAGTAACAATTAACAATAATACTAATGTATAATTGTAATGTATCAATTTCACTACAAAAAAAAATTGCTCCACTGTCCTTATCAATTTTCAGTAATCCTTAAGTATACAACTTCCG
This sequence comes from Malacoraja senta, assembly GCA_038087875.1. NCBI lineage: Eukaryota > Metazoa > Chordata > Chondrichthyes > Rajiformes > Rajidae > Malacoraja > Malacoraja senta. The sequence goes on from CM075992.1 coordinate 10,400,103, forward strand.
AAGGCGCCATGGAGGCGTAGAGCTCAGTGCCTACTAACTCCGTGCTGAGAAATTTGCTAAATCGGGGAGAAAATCGGGACCAACCTGTGGCGACTGCACCGGCTGCCTTCAACGAGTGAGTGACGTCATCAGGCACGCGACTCTAGCGGTATGTCTAAGTCAAAAAAGACCGGTAAGTCCAGACCACCGTCAGAAGAGGTAGGCCCAACTGAAGCATCGGGCTCAATTACAACGATGTCCCAGGAAGATGTATCAAAGAAACCAAAGCCAAAAAAAATCAGAATTGGAAGATCTTCGAACTTTTCTCTCCCTAGAAATTAAAAATATACATGAGCAACTCAAAGAATTTAATGAAAAATTGAACCTTAAAGAGGAATTCAACTTTTAAAGAAGAATTTAATGAAGAAATGACCAACACTGTTCACGACATACTGGAAGCTTGGACGCTGACTATGGAAGACAGTTTCAATGATGAAATGGAAGAGGTAAATGTTAAAATCAATTCGATGGAAACCAGCTATAATGATGTTGGACCCCATCAATCAGACATTGGAACAGCATAATACAGCAATAACCGAGCTAGAGAAATTTGCTGCGACTAGTGCTGAAACTACAAAACGACTCCTCATCGAGAATCAACGCTTATCAGAAATGCTGAGTAAATTAAATGAAAATGCATTGATTTGGAGGGGCGCCAGAGACGCCAGAACTTAAGAATTGTAGGTGTCAAAGAAGGAAGAGAGAGGGGTCGTGACCCCCGGGAATTTGCGGCAGACTTATTACAAAAAGCCGTAAAGCTGGATCAAAAGCCTTTACTCGGTCGAGCACATAGAGCGCTGGGGCACCGTCCACGGGATGATGCCCACCCAAGACAATTGATAGTAAAGGTACAATACGATCACGAACTGGATGACATGATGAAGAACATTGTCGGTAACAGAGAGCTCACTTTTGCAGGAGAGAGGATCAGCATCTGCCGAGACTATCCAGTGGAAGTCTTTAAGAAGAGAGCGCTGTTTACAGTAACACGAAGAATACTGAAGAACATACCAAATTTGAGATATGGCTTGATGTATCCCGCAACATTAAGAGTCACCTACAATGAGACGGAGCAACACTTCACAGACCATGAACAAGCACTTGAATTCGCCAAGAAAATCGGGAAAGTGACCAGAGACTAAACAATCCACATCATTCTACAGGCGTCAACGAGCAGCGCGACCTCGTAGAGTACTTAAAGGAACTTTAAATTGTTATACTTAAGCCTGTCCGATAACTCTTACTTGTCCCAAAACAGTCTGGCCATAATTCTGAGCCTGAATCAAAAGACAATTCTAGCCACAATTCTGAACCTGCCTTGAAAAACAACTCTGCCCATATTTCCGAGCCTGTCTCGAAGGCAATCCTGGCTAAAATACTGAGCCTGCCTCAACACAATTCTAGCCCAATTCCAACCTGCTTGGAATGCGAGTAATGTCCAGTTTTACATGGTTAAATGCCTCTGAGTTGATGACAATGTCCTAATCATTTGTGTATTGTACAAACAAGTGTAAATCTTACCAACTTGTAGGTTTCCTTAGTTGTAGAGTATAACTGGTAGAGTGCGTAGGCCCTCTGGCCAACTTTCATGCCGCCTCCAGCTTCAGTGAACTGCTTACTACTCATGAAGTCGTGGGGTGCATTGTCCCCGGAACTATGAAGCCTTGCTCGTGGTTGGCCTTAATTGGCCCAACAGCTTGTGCTTCGTCCTCCAGGTTTTGCCTGTTGAATAGGTCTTACATGAATAGAAGCTTCGGCGGCTGGCTCTAACGTTCTCTGCTAGCGGTGTTCACTGCATTGTGTTGGGATGGCAACCTTGCTGCCAGGAATGGTACCTCTGACACGTGCCCTTTATGCCTTGGGGAATGCTCCACGGTTAAACCCTCAGACTCGGCGTCAGATTTACACTGACCCCGCATGTTCTCCTCCTCCATAAGGGAGACATTAAGCAGCCTTGTTACAAGGCGCTGCTGGCGCGGCCTCTCCAATAGGCCCAACCTTCAGGGGCAGATCAAAACTGCCCCGGTAAGCTCACCTCCTCCATTGAGGGAGACATTATGCAGCCCTTCTACAGGTGATGTTGCCATACATTAAGCAGCCCTATTACAAGGCGCTGCTGGCGCGGCCTCTCTGAATAGGCTGGCACTGCCATAGATACGGCATCCCCATTAAGCAGCCCTGTTACAAGGCGCTGCTGGCGCGAGCTCTCCCGCATGCCCAACACTGCGGCAGACTCTCCCATATGCCCAACACTGCCGCAGACTCGGTATCGCCATAAAGCAGCCCTGTCCAAGGCGCTGCTGGCGCTGACCCAACTCCTGCTGTTGGAGTGTATCTAGATGGAGCCTCTTCTCCATTAGGGCTCCCTCCTGGCCAACCTGCAATTTTATTCTTATTACCGGCCCTGGGCTGACCATTTTGGTCGGTTTACCCCATACCTTGGAGATCACTGCGGTCTGGGCACCGCATTGCTGCTGCATTTTCCCCCGGGAATCCCAGTGTCTATCTGCATACCGGAGGAAAAACCTACCGCCACCAGGGCTGACCGTTCCGGTCCGTTTAACCCCTATCCTGGGGACCCCTGCGGTCTGGGAGCCGCATTACTGCTGGATTTCCCCTCCACGGGAACCCCAGCGTCTTTAAACATATCGGAGGGAAAACCCTCCCGACACCCGGTCTTCTGGCTGTCCCCTCCCCGGGAACCCCAGCATCTTTATTCATATTGGAGAGAAACCCTCCAGGCACCCGGTCTGCTCGACGTCCCCAGCCGTGAACCCCAGCATCTATCTGCCAAATGAGGGAAACCCTCTTGGCACCCGGAGCGCCGGGAAGTCACTGACCACCTTGTCAGTGACTGAATTCACGAAAGCCGACATTTCACAGTTGCCCGCTTCAGCGGTCGGAACCGGGGTTTCCTCACAGCCCATAGCTGGTTCCCTCGTCGGCCCTCACGAAGCATCCGGCAGGAAAACCCCTGCAACAAGAGGTTCCTGCAAGGAAACAAAACAGGTAAGAAATACAACCTTACATGAAGTTTAAACTTACCGCGCTGGAGGAGCTCTGCTGGTCCAACCGGCCGCCTGCACCAATGCGTCTGACGTAATGACGCACGTGCGGCTGTACGGGATTCTTCACGTAATCACTCACGTGACTCCGAAGTAAAATCCTTATTCTTTGCTCACACATTATCCTGATCTCCAGGTTTAAATCGGTGCGTATTTCCTTCTCTCAGAGGGACCTGTCGAGCTTACCTTTCTCATACACAACTATTTCACACATGGCTTGAGCATATATTAAGGATTTTTCATCATTACTGATTAGAGCTACCTTCTTTCTCAGGGCATGCATCACTATGGCATGGCGTCTGGCCACAACAAATTATTCAGTTGGCATACTTTGCCTTAAGTAGCTTTTATCTCTCCATTTACTCTTTCTACAATCCCTGCATGCTGTGTTTGATTTAGAGCCTTCGTAAAGTTCTGAACTAATTTACTGGAGAAATTAGTACCTCTGTTACTGATTATTCCCATTCGTATCCCTAATATAGGTATGATTTACTTTATTAAAATATTGACTACCGTCCTTGCATCATTCCTCCTTGTGAGGTGTGCTTCCACCCATCCAGAGAACATATCAACTTTGACCAGAATGTACTAAAAATCCTTTGCTGCTGACATATGTACAAAATCAATTTGCAAATTCTCAAAAGGCATTTCAGGTCGTGGAAGGTGATCACATTTTGCAGGCGTCTTCCCTCTATCATTTTGTTAACACACCAGACATGTTATTTCAACGTTACCAATTACTGTATGACTGATATACCTGGTGCATATCATTGTTGGGACCATGCGTGTGCCATGCCTTTTCCATGTGGGCATCTCCATGAGTTTGGCTCTTGAGGCAAACTACCCGATCATCACGGTGGACCCAAACATTGCAGTCTTGATTACATCCTGCTTTGCTCCAGGAATTATTTTCCTTAAGTGATACTAGGCTCTGGGCATCATGTAACTGGGTTACATCAATGCTACTCGGGGGCTTTCTTCGTGTTGCAGACTTAATTTTAAGAGCTTGTAATTGCGGGGTTGACCCCCCCCCCCGTATTTTACTTCGGAGTCACGGGAGTGTTCCATCAGCGGCCAAACCTGAAGTACGTTTTTAAACTTTTTTCCAGGTTATGTTTTGCAGGAATCGCTGTAAGCCTTACAAAGGTCCTGCTAAATTTCGTGGCGAAGTCCGGATGGGCCGCTGAAGAACCTTTATGGACCGCGGGGAACGCCAGTCACGGACCGCAGGGAATCCCGGTCACGACCTCGGGGTATCCCGCCCACGGACGGCGGAACCCGCTGCGGAGACCACGGAATGCAGGTAGCGGGCGGCGGACGAATTCGCCTTTTCGAGTCGCTGGCGGTGGAGCCAGCGGCTTCAGAATGGTGCCGGTAGCACCCAGGTAACCCGCTTGAGGGGAAGCCACTATTTCACTCTACAGATGCCGGCTACGGACCACGGGAGATGGTGGCTGTCGGGGTCGCACGGTCAGCGACTTCGACTTGGGCAGCCCAAAGGGGGCAACCAAACAGAGTCGGAGAGGTCCGGGCTGGACGAGAAAGGAGGTACCGGCCCGGAGGGTCTCCCTCCGACATTCTAGGGGACGTCTTACCCAGCCTGATATGGTCCACTAAAACAGGACCATGTCAGCACAGGTCCACTGGGTCTTACGGCAGCACCTGTGACAGGGGTGCGCACAGATCTCCCTCTCGATGAAGGGGAGTGCGTGGGTCCGTGTGTGACTGACCCCAACCCGGGAGGAATGTCCATGGCACATGCTGCCATTCATGAGCTTTGGCTAAACACCCCTACGCCCCATGGCAGTTATATTGTATTCTTTCAAATATATGGCTATACAGAGTGAGCACCATTATGCTACTTCAGCGGTTGTTCCTGGTATCATGCATGCCAGTGGAATGAGACCTGCCATCGCGAGCTAGGTCCCTGGCCTGGAAAGCCCTGTTCCAATAAGCCACCTGTGCGAGCTACACATGGTGGTGTCATGGTAAATCCACTCAAATAAAGGGGCTGTGGAAGATTTTTCCTCTCGACGCCGAGTTTATTCATATAAAATAATCAAATCTTTGATTTAACTGGGATGGGCGTCTCCGTTCATACAAAGACAAATAACTGGCAGGGTTTTCCATCATTTCTCCCACTATGTCTAGCCTACGGGGGCCAGAGGAGCTCCAGTCCTTCCCAGCAGACTGCATTCGTTCGGAAAGGAGCAGGACTCAGAGTCACTAGCGCGTGCAGCCTGTTTGGTAAAGAAGATAACGACAGAGCATCCATTTGCACAACTAGTGCTGGCGGCTGCTGAAGGAAGCAACCTGACAAACCCCAACTCGGAGTGAGTGCCAAGTTTGGTCATCAATGTCAGACAAGATTGCGACTCGTCGCAGTCAAGAACGCTCCATCCTAAGGCATGTCAGGCAGCAGCTCCTGGTTCAGGGTTGCAAATCCTCCCACTCAAATGAGCGGAGTGGTAGAGGGTGCTACAGAAGTGCACAAGTGCCTGAAGCGACACCTATTTCAGGGTTGCAATTCCTCCCACTCGATCGACCGTAGTGATGGACATGGTGCTAAAATGCATGCACACATGCCAGAGGCAGCTCCTGGCTCAGGTTGCATAAATCCTCCCATTCGGATGTATGAAGGATGAAGCTGGTTGAGGCAGCTCCTGGGTCAGGTTGAATAAATCCTCCCATTCGGATGTATGAAGAATGAAGCTGGTGGAGGCAGCTCCTGGGTCAGGCTGCATAAGTCCTCCTATTCGGAGATATGAAGGATGAAGATGGAACCATATATATGACACTACCTGTCACGGATACAAGTTGGTAATATTTACACTTGTTTTTTGTACAGATGAATAACATGAGATTAGTTTATACTGCACGGCATACAAGCACCAGATTTCTCGAAAATATGGCTGGAGTGCCTTTCAATGCAGGCTCGCAATTGTGGCAGATGTGGCCTGTTCATTGTTAACAGGTTCAACCCGCATGTGCAGTATATACATTTCTGAATAGGGAACTTCGTGACTGTTTAACTTCCATGGGATCAGTTTCCATTCACAGGGCACCGGAGGTATTTGAAATTTAGCTGGATGGGGCAATGATACAGTCAGAATCGTTGCAAAATCGGCTAATTTCAGCTCCCAGCTTATTTACCAAATTACTACAACCAGTGCTTCGGCTATTCAGAGCTAAAACAAATTGTTATGGCCCAACAGGATGATATTCTAAACACGGTATGTTGCTAAATTAGCTGTATCAGCCACAAGACTATACTTGAGAAATTTGGTTTCTCATCCATCCAGTAAAATTTAAGTTACATTTACGTTGATATCAACTGTAATTATTGATTATTGCGATTTACAATTAACTCTATTAATTTGTCTGGGACTCCGCCCTGAGGCAAGAGATTGGAATTAATTCTCAAGTATCATTGCTACCAGACCTTTGCTATTCCCAGCTGAAACTATCAAAGTCACCATGGTGGACGAACAGTATTCAGCAATACGCCATTAACTTTTCATCAATAAATCTTCAGTTAATTACAAACTGATGCTATTCCTCAAAGATGTACAATTACTAATACCAAGGCGGAAGGGATCGGCATGAGTTACCAATTGTTCAGTTACAGTGGCTTGCAAAAGTATTCATACCCCTTGAACTTTTCCACATTTTGTCACGTTACAACCACAAACGTAAATGTATTTTATTGGGATTTTATGTGATAGACCAACACAAAGTGGCGCATAATTGTGAAGTGGAAGGAAAATGATACATGGTTTTCAAATTTGTTTACAAATAAAAAACTGAAAAGTGTCGCGTGCAAAAGTATTCAGCCCCTTTTACTCTGATACCCCTAAATAAAATCCAGTGCAACCAATTGCCTTCAGAAGTCACCTAATTAGTAAATAGAGTCCACTTGTGTGTAATCTAATCTCAGTATCAATACAGCTGTTCTGTGAAGGCCTCAGAGGTTTGTTAGAGAACATTAGTGAACAAACAGCATCATGAAGCCCAAGGAACACACCAGACAGGTCAGGGATAAAGTTGTGGAGAAGTCTAAACCAGGGTTATGTTATAAACAAATATCCCAAGCTTTGAACATCTCACGGAGCACTGTTCAATCCATCATCCGAAAATGGAAAGAGTATGGCACAACTGCAAACCAACCAAGACATGGCCATCCACCTAAACTGACAGGCCGGGCAAGGAGAGCATTGATCAGAGAAGCAGCCAAGAGGCCCATGGTAACTCTGGAGGAGCTGCAGAGATCCACAGCTCAGGTGGGAGAATCTGTCCACAGGACAACTATTAGTCGTGCACTCCACAAATCGCGCCTTTATGGAAGAGTGGCAAGAAGAAAGCCATTGTTGAAAAAAAGCCATAAGAAGTCCCGTTTGCAGTTTGCCACAAGCCATGTGGGGGACACAGCAAACATGTGGAGGGAGGTGCTCTGGTCAGATGAGACCAAAATTGAAGTTTTTGTCCTAAATGCAAAACGCTATGTGTGGCGGAAACCTAACACTGCACATCACCCTGAACACACCATCCCCACTGTGAAACATGGTGGTGGCAGCATCATGCTGTGGGGATGCTTTTCTTCAGCAGGGACAGGGAAGCTGGTCAGAGTTGATGGGAAGATGGATGGAGCCAAATACAGGGCAATCTTGGAAGAAAACCTGTTAGAGTCTGCAAAAGACTTGAGACTAGGGCGGAGGTTCACCTTCCAGCAGGACAACGACCCTAAACATACAGCCAGAGCTACAATGGAATGGTTTAGATCAAAGCATATTCATGTATTAGAATGGCCCAGTCAAAGTCCAGACCTAAATCCAATTGAGAATCTCTGGCAAGACTTGAAAATTGCTGTTCACAGACGCTCTTCATCCAATCTGACTGAGCTTGAGCTATTTTGCAAAGAGGAATGGGCAAAAATTTCAGTCTCTAGTTGTACAAAGCTGGTAGAGACATACCCCAAAAGACTTGCAGCTATAATTGCAGCGAAAGGTAGTTCTACAAAGTATTGACTTAGGGGGGCTGAATACTTTTGCACGTGACACTTTTCAGTTTTTATTTGTAAAAAAATTTGAAAACCATGTATCATTTTCCTTCCACTTCACAATTATGCGCCACTTTGTGTTGGTCTATCACATAAAATCCCAATAAAATACATTTACGTTTGTGGTTGCAGCGTGACAAAATGTGGAAAAGTTCAAGGGGTATGAATGCTTTTGCAAGCCACTGTATATGGTATCAACTACCTATAGACACCAGGTGCATTCTGTGGATTGAAGGATTGTATGAATATGCATAATCTGCATGCTAAAGTCCAAGTCCATTCACTTTGGTGGTGGTATATCTTAATCACATGCGCATAATCAAGTCAAAGTATCCGGTGATAGTTTTACCTAACCTCATTTAGCACTGGTATATCATCAATTTTCAACACAGAATTGATGTTGGATCACAATGTATTTAATTACATTGTGGCTCGAGGGATCGCTGAAGATCGAAATGTTTGCATCCAGGCTCAATTACCAGTTGCAAAATATGTGGCATATCAATGGCGATGGATGCATTCTCGCTACACTGGGGAGGAATGTTCTTTTATGTCGTCCTCCATTTTGCTTCATCAGACGGGTCTTGCAAAAATTCAGCAAGTTCCAGCTTCAGGCATTTTCGTAGTGCCTGCCTTGTTTATACAGCCATGGTTCCCGCTGATGTGGGGAATGATAATAGAACCATATGGTTATTTCTGGACACAAAGTTTGCTGGTTTAGCCGTGACTCGGGAAACCATCCTCTGCATAATATAATCAATTCTTTGAGTTGCAGACTCTGAAAAGACCGTTCCTGCGGCTCGTGTTGTTAAACCAAACCTTGGTCGTGCTCACTGCAGATTGCAGGGATAGCACCAAACAGCAGTATTTACTCATAAGGAGATGGGAGGTATTTGTGTTATGCTTATATTACATTTAATTCGGCACGGATGACTGACGTCTTGAAGGTCAGTTTATATGGGGTTGGCAATCATTAAGTTCAAGTGCTATTGACTGTGCCTAAAGTGCCTTCTCGTCATGTTGGCTGCGGGGATCAGAATGCACTCTTTCGGATCTCACCCTCTCAGATTTAGTTTATGAAGGGTATCTTCAACTCAAAACCTCATAGGCCTAGGTAGGCAGAGATATGGGATGTTAACTTTGTGCTACGTCGCTTCGCTGGTGGGCTCCAGCTACATCCCTGTCCTTGGTCAAACTCACTTACAAGTGGTTATGCTCATGGCGCTGAGTTCAGCGCAACGGGTCAAGTCATGGCATTAGCAGGGACTGGACAGGATGATTATATCTGCGGGCTAAATAACATTTTATGTTTATGACTTAGTCAAGCAGAGTAGACCAGGGGCATCAGGTCTCAAACTAGATTGTTTGCATATCTCATGGACCTTCGGTTGTGCGTGGCACACATCTACACCAGATTTTAAAGGTCACTAACAGCCTTAGAGACACTGTACTAGAAATGTTGTCAGTTACATAAAGCCTCGTAAGAATGTATCACTACAGACCATCTCCAGGATGTTAAAACGGGTCTGGCTTATACAGGAGTGAACACTGACATTTTCAAGTCTCACTATATCAGGGCTGAAACAACCTCAGCAGCAGGGTTATGGACGTTAGATGGACCACATCCTAGCGGCTGCAGGGTGGTCAACTAAACGATTTTTCCAAACGTTTAGAACTAACCCATTACCAGATTGGGGGTATTTGCCAACTCTATGTTAGGTTCTGTTTCATAGTTTCCTCCGGGTTGAGGGAGGTCACTATTATCATTACTTGTTCATTAAAAGCATCAACATGTCTATATCTATATCATGTCTGAATGCATTATTCATGTTCACTCATCATTGGTCAACTGATGCAGTGTGTGACGCATGGACTAGTTTCCACGGCATGAAATCACAGAGCTTTAAAATCTTCACGTAGCCACTCCCGTGACTCCGAAGTAAAATAGTAAGATTAAACGAGAACTTACCAGTTTGAAGTTTGATCTTTATTTTATGAGGAGTTACATTGAGGGATTACGTGCCCTCCACGCCGAACCCTCTATCATAAAGGTCAGCTGGTACTCTAGTTCTCTTATCATACTATGTTTAGTTCGGCTTCTGTTATCTGTGATTTCACACCGCTGCTTTGAATATTGACGAGCATGCGTGCTGGTCGGGTCTTCACGCAATCCCTCAACGTAACTCCTCATAAAATAAAGATCAAACTTCAAACTGGTAAATTCTCGTTTAATCTTACTATTATTAGATATTTGCACCTTTACCCTTTGCAAATATGCAGGCACGAGTCAGGACATACTGCCCAGCTTCCTGAGCAGAAGTTCCGGTTGATAAAGCATATGCCTCCAGCACTTGCTGTGGTGTGACTACTGAATGTCCTGCTAATAATCTGTCATCGCTAGGTCGGTGTAAATAGCCATCAGTAAATAGTACCAGGTCACGATTATCAATCGGATGATTCTGTAAATCCAGCCGGCGATGGCAGCGGATTCCAAAAGGAATAGACAATCATTGTCACAGTCTTCTTCTGCCTTCCTGCAACTGGAATCCCAGATACTGTACAGTAGGCTGGCAGAACTCTAATTTTCCCAGGGATACTTTACGACCTCTTGCTGCCAAATGTTGCAGCAAATTAATTGATTCTTCTACATAATCAGGACCTGTCACAGACGCTAACAAAAGGATCAAAGTAGATCTCTCTGATAATTGATATTCTTCCAGATTATTTTTAAGCTGCTGCTGCATATACGGCCGGGCTTTCAGCGGTAGCCTAGTCCAGGTATATTGTTCATCTTTGTAGGCAAAAGCAACCAGGACCTGGCTGTTTTATTGCCGATGTTTGGAAGTCTCGTCAGCAGCTGTCCGTCCTTTCTTCCTTTTCAGTTAATTTTAGTCTGTCTAAATGTATAATTTTAGAGGTCTTTTAGTCTTTTTTTATGTGGGGGGGGGGTGGGAGAGGGAAAAGGGGAAACTTTTTCACTGTCACTAACTGATAGAGGATGCTTCTTTCCTCCGAGCTGCATCTACGCCCCCCCCCCCCTCGTGGCCTACCAATCTGGATTGGCGCGGCCTCTCCAATCGTCCCGGCGAGAGGGCCTGAAACATCGGGCCATCCGTATCGGCGACTGTCTATATTACAATAATTTTAATTTATCATTATTATCTTTTACGATTCTTGTGTTTCCTTCTCATCGAAAGTTCCGTCTGCGTGATGCAGTTTACATCTGGTAGTATGTACCCAATCGGGTTTTTCTTTTACTTTTGCTGCTGTTCGTGTTGTTAGTCGCACCAAATATGGTCCTTTCCATCTAGGAGAGAAATAATCATTATCCATTTCTCACACATACACCTGATCTCCTGGTTTAAATGGGTGCAAATTTCCTTCTCTCGGAGGGACCTATACTGCTTAACTTCCTCATAAATGTAACAACTATTTCACACATGGCTAATTAGAGTTCCCTTATTTCTCAGGGCATATATCACAATCGGCATGGCGACTTGCCAAAATGACATATATTTTGCTGGCATACTTTGCCAAAATGTGCTTTTGTCTCTCCATTTTCTCTTTCTACCACCTCTGAGGACTGTTGTACCGTGAAATGGGTGTGCTATGTATAAACAATGCTGTAATTTATACATGGTGAAACCAATATGTATAAAAATGGCCTATATTAAAATTTGACAACGTGCACTGTAAACACATGAATTTTTCTATTCATTTCTCAAATTGTGGAGTACAGAGGCAAACAAATAAATGGTTCCCAACCATTATGGAGGGCACTGTATGTCGTTTACATTGGTCATGAAGAGAAGGATAATCTCGGGCTGGAGTACGAGAAATATCATATGGGTGTGTTGAAACAGGCATTAATGGCGTCTGGCTGTACGGATGTAGTCTGTATGTAAATAAACCAGGCGGTTAAGATGTGAACCATTATTGCAGTTTCTAGATTCATAGAGTGATACAGGGTGAAAGCAGGCTCTTCGGACCAACTTGCCCACAACACCCAACTGGTCCCAGATAAACTATCTCCACCTGCCGCATGCGGCCCATATCCCTTAAATATGTCCAATCCATGTACCTGTCTAACTGCTTCTGAAACGTAGGGATAGTACCTGCCTCAACTACCTCTTCTGGCAGTGTGATCCATCCCCCCATCCCCCCATACTGTTGCTTGTCATGTACATCAATGATCTGGATGATGGTGTGGAAAATTGGATTGGTAAGTATGCAGATGATACTAAGATAGGTGGTGTGCTGGAGAATGAAGTAGATTTTCAAAGTCTACAGAGAGATTTAGGCCATTTGGAAGAGTGGGCTGAAAGATGGCAGATGGAGTTTAATGCTGATAAATGTGAGGTACTACATCTCGGCAGGACAAATGACAATAGGACGTACATGGTAAATGGTAGAGAATTGAGGAATGCAGTTGAACAGAGGGATCTAGGAATAACTGTACATAGTTCCCTGAAGGTGGAATCTGATGTAGATAGGGTGGTAAAGAAAGCTATTGGTGTCCTGGCCTTTATAAACCAGAGCATTGAATATAGAAGTTTGGATGTAATGTTAAAATTGTACAAGGCATTGGTGAGGCCAATTCTGGAGTATGGAGTACAATTTTGGTCGCCTAATTATAGGAAGGATGTCAACAAAATAGAGAGAGTACAGAGGAGATTTACTGGAATGTTGCCTGGGTTTCAGCAACTAAGTTACAGAGAAAGGTTGAACAAGTTAGGTCTTTATTCTTTGGAGCGCGGAAGTTTAAGAGGGGACTTGATAGAGGTCTTTAAAATTATGAGCGGGTTAGACAGACTTGACGTGGATAAGCTGTTTCCATTGAGAGTAGGGAAGATTCAAACAACGGGACACGACTTGAGGATTAAGGGACAGAAGTTTAGGGCTAACATTAGGGGGAACGTCTTTACTCAGAGAGTGGTAGCTGTGTGGAATGAGCTTCCAGTGGAAGTGGTGGAGGCAGGTTCGATTTTATCATTTAAAAATAGATTGGATGGGTATATGGACGGGAAAAGAATGGAGGGTTATGGTCTGAGTGCAGGTAGATGGGAATAGGGCGAATTATTTATTTAATTAAAACAAAACGTTCGGCACGGACTTGAAGGGCCGAGATGGCCTGTTTCCGTGCTGTAATGATTATATGGTTATATGGTTATATGGTGTCGACAATTTAGCCCTTAGATTCCTATTAAATTTTTTCCTTCAATCTTAGACAAATGTCCTCCGGTCCTCAATTCACCTACAAGCAAGAGATTGTGCTACTACCCGATCTATTCCTCTCATGATTTTATGCACCTCTATATGATCACCCCTCACCCCCCTGCACTGCAATGCATAGAGTCCCAGCCTAGTCAACCTCTCAATGTAGCTGAAGCACTCTAATCCTGGCAAAATCCTCGTAAATTTACTCTGTGCCCTTTTCAGCTTGACAACATCTTTCCTGAAACATGGCGTCCAGATCTCAACACAAATACTCTAATGCGGACTTTCCGACGACGTATACAAGTGTAACATGACATCCTAACGTCCGTACACAATACTCTGACTAATGAAGGCCAATATTCCATAGACGTATTTGACCATCCTGTTCCTTCAAGGAAACATGCACCAGCATTCTCACGACTGCTCAACAAACTCTTCAGATCTCTTCGATTCACTGCGTTGGTCATGCCCATGTTAGACTTTCCATAATGCAACACCTCGCATTTTTTTGTGTTGACATCTGACTGGACAATGGATTAAAATCTTGCTGTACGTTTTGCAAACAATCCTCACTTTCTGCAAAATTGCTGATATTTGCATGATCTGCAAACTTGCTAATGGTGCCATGTTTGTTCGTATCCATATAATTGATACAGATGTCAATGATTCTTTGACATCTACATTCTCTGTAGCACCCACATCACAGATTTTGCAGCTGAACACCATTGAGTACAGCACAAAACACGGTACCCAATCATTCACGTCAAATGCGGACGTGTGCTGCACTGCAGCGAACGCTGACGTTTGCTCTAAATGCTCGCGTCAACCTGATAGATTAACATCGAGTAGATTAGTGGAGAAGCGACGAATACAATATTGCGTGCAATGCGTTGGACATGACCCCTGGTGACTAACAGCGTCGTTATATCCTTTCCCCTTATTCACAATTCGAACCGAATTAGCACAATACAATACAATACCGTTTACTGCCATTTGAACCCCAGATTAAGTTCAATCGAAATATGGTTTCTGCAGTCATACAACATGAAAAGATCCAAGACACACACCAACACAATTTTGGTCCCACAACCCCTCCCCGCCCACACACCCCCCTCCACCCACAAAGTCACCGCCCCCATACCCCTCCCCCCATAACCCCCTCCCACCACCACACCCTTACCTCCCACAATCCCATCCCCCCCTCAACCCCGTCCGCCCCCTCAACCCCGTCCGCCCCCATAATCCCCTGCACATTCACCACCCCCCCGCCCACAACCCTCCACGCCATAACCCCCGCCCACACACCATTCCCCGACAACCCCGCGCGCTCATCCCTCCTCTCCGCTCGCAGACGCCCTCTGCCCCCTTCCCCCGCCCACACACCCCCTCCCACAAACAAACCCCTTCCCAAAACATCCCCCGCCCTCACAGTCCTACCCTCACAAGCCCCCCGCCCACATATACCTCCTACCCCCACATAACCTCGCACCAACACACTCCCCTCGCCCGCACAACCCTCCCCCCACCCATACACGTCCCTCCCACAAACCCGTCCCACGTGCCCTCACACCCGTACCCCCGGCTACCAACTCCCCCTCCCGCACACACCCGCCCTCCTAAATCCCTCCCCGCCCCTCCCAAACCCCTTCCGCACGCATACACAGCTCCCTTCGCAACCCGCACCGCAACCGCCACAGCCCCCTCTCCCCCTCTCCTCCACAACCCCATCCCCCCATACACCACCCTCCTACACTTCCACGCCCACACACGCACACCTCACTTCCTCCCCTCACGCCCCAACCATACTCCCCCCGTCCCTTCCTCCCATTGCGCACATTAACAGGAGGCGGATGTGTGCTGGGGATGACGGGAGATGAGTCGCGCCAGCGCAGTTAGGGAATGTGGATGAGCGTTGGAAAATTGCGTAGGGGGAATATGATGCGTTGGGGGAAGATAGAGTGAGAGGGCAGAGAGAGATGGCAGAGATGGGAGAAGAGGGAGACGACAGGCGGAGCGTGACGGCAGAGAGGCCAGAGAGGAGAGAGAGAGGGCAGGGAGGGGAGAGAGGTCAGAGAGGGAGAGAGGGATGATAGGCCAGAGGGAGAGGGCAGGGAGAGGTGAGAGGACAGGGAGAGAGAGGGCCGGGAGACATAAGGCAGAGAGTGAGACCGAGGGCAGAGAGTGAGATGGCAGAGAGAGACAGAGAGCAGATAATGAGAGAGAGAGAGAGAGATGGCAGGGTAAGAGAGACTTTAGAGAGAGGAGGCAGCGAGAGGCAGAGAGAGATTGAGGTTCTGAGAGAGCAGAGAGAAAGATGCCGAGAGAGGCAGAGAGAGAGGCAGAGAGAGAGCCAGTGAGTGAGGCAGAGAGAGGCAGAGGTACGCAGGGATGGGCAGAGATAGGCAGAGAGACAGAGAAACAGAGAGGCAGAGAGAGCAGAGGGAGAGAGTCAGATAGAGAGTGGCAGATAGAGAGAGAGAGGCAGATAGAGAGAGAGAGAGAGAGAGAGAGACAGGGAGAGAGAGAGACAGAGACAGAGAGAGAGAGAGAGAGAGAGAGAGAGAGAGAGAGAGAGAGAGAGAGAGAGAGAGAGAGAGAGAGAGAGAGAGCATAGAGAGGGAGGCACAGAGAGCATAGAGAGAGAGAGGCAGAGAGAGAAAGCGGGGCAGCGAGAGAGGGGGCAGAGAGAGAGAGGCAGTCAGAGAGAGGCACAGAAAGAGGCGGAGAGAGAGTGAGGCACAGAGAGAGAGCGTCAGGGAGAGACACACTTTGAGGCAGAGAGAGGCAGAGAGAGAGAGGCAGAGAGGGAGAGGCAGAGAGGGAATGAGAGGAGGCAGAAAGGGAGAGAGAGAGAGATAAATAGATAGATAGATAGATAGATAGATAGATAGATAGATAGATAGATAGATAGATAGATAGATAGATAGATAGATAGATAGATAGATAGATAGATAGATAGATAGATAGATAGATATGTAGATAGATAGATATATAGGTAGATAGATAGATAGATAGATAGATAGATAAATATATAGATAGAATATATATATAGAGAGAGACAGGGATATTGAGAGAGAGAGGGGGAGAGACAGAGAGAGGGAGAGCGAGAGAGACAGAGAGGGAGAGAGGGTGATAGAGAGAGAAAGGCTCCACCGGCGGCTTATTTTTCGGCGCAGGCCACGGCACCATTCCAAGCCACGGGCACCGCCGCCTCTCCCCTCCATGCACTGATCCAGCCCAGGCCCAGCCACCCCATCAGAGCGCGGGCGGGCCTCGATGAACCTGACACCTGCACGTCCTTGGTTCCATCGGCTGCTTCTTTTTATGCGCCGGTTGCGGCCGCAACCCAAGCCCCGAGCACGGCTCTCACTCCAGCTCCAGGCTCAAGTCCAGACCAGGCCCAATCGCCGGGTCAGGCCCGCGGTAGTAGACTTCCCACCAGGGAGCGGACGGGCGTCGACGACCCTGGCACTTGCTCATCCTTGGTTCACCGGCGGTGTATTTTTCGGCGCCGGTCACGGCCCCATCCCAAGCACCGAGCTTCAAAATGACGTTGGAGAGGTTGAGTGCCTCTCCCACGCGGAGTGTCCCGTCGTGCCTTGCGGGTCGATTGTGACGTCAGTCGGATATTTTTCTTCCAAATTGGAACTTTGAAAATGTTAATATTTTGATGGGAAAATGGGAAAGCTGTGGCCAAGTGGTGTGGAAGAAGATACAAATTAAGGAGATTAAAATAAAGCCAACAAAACCCTGCAAACACACATATGTTTAGAATGTTGAGAGAAAATGGAAGAGTTTTAGCATAATACAAGACCGAGTGGGACTCGTGGCAAACTAACCAACCCCCACACAGACACACTAATCCCCCCTTGATATTATATGAATATTATTCATTTGCTCCTTTTCCCTCTCATCATTGGCTTATCCACTCACTCATAGACCCCACATGCGCAGGCGCGGTTAGAGAGGGCGAGGAGGGGGGTAGAGATCGAGAGGGAGGGGGTAGAGAGGGAGAGGGTGAGCGGTGTAGAGAGGGAGTGCAGAAGGAAGGGGTGGGGTTGAGATTGAGGGGTAGGTGGGGCGCACGGCGTCAAAGGGGTTGGCTGCTCCCCGAAGGCAATAATCCACCACTCACCCGTAGGTCCCAATACTCTCCACTCCCTAGAGAGGGGGGATAGAGAGGGAGAGGGGGGCAGAGAGGGAGGGGGCAGAGAGTGAGGGGGAAGAGAGGGAGTGGGGGCAGAGAGGGAGGGGGCAAACAGGGAGGGAGCAAAAAGGGAGGTTGGATAAAGAGGGAGAGTTCATGCAGCAAGTCCAACCTCACAGCCAGCAGAGTGCAGGCAGCAAGACCAACCTCACAGCACTCTAAGCAGAGCGCAGCCAGCAATTCTAACCTCATAGCACTCCAAGCATAGCGCAGGCAGCAAGTCCAAACCTACAGCACCGCAAGCAGAGTTCAGGCAGCAAGTCAAACCTCATAGCACTCCAAGAAGTGTGCAAGTAGCAAGTCAAACCTCACAGCCAGCAGAGTGCAGTCAGCAAGTTCAACCTCACAGCACTCCAAGCAGAGAGCAGGCAGCAAGTCTAACCTCACAGCACTCCAAGCAGAGTGGAGGCAGCAAGTCCAACCTCACATCGCTCCAAGCATAGTGCAGGCAGCAAGTCCAAACCTACATCACCCCAAGCAGAATTCAGGCAGCACGTCCAACCTCACAGCGCTCCAAGCAACTTGCAGGCGGCAAGTCCAACCTCACAGCACTTCAAGCAGAGTGCAGGCAGCAAGTCCAAACTCACAGCATTCGACGCTCAGTGCAGGCAGCAAGTCCAACCTCACAGCAAGCAGATTGCAGGCAGCAAGTCCAACCTTACAGCACTCCAAGCAGAGTGGATGCAGCAAGTCGGACCTCACAGCACACCAAATAATGAGCAGGCAGCAAGTCCGAAGTCACATCAGTACAAGCAGAGTGCAGGCAGCAAGTCTTTGTGTTTTTTTTTCTTCTCTCTTTTTCTTCTCTCTCTTTTCTTTCTTTACTTCATCTATCTTTTTAGTTCTATCTAGTTTAAAATAAAATAAAAAGGCAAAAGGTATTGGAGACAATGTAATAATAAATGTGATAATATTATCAATTTAAAAATGTAAGACTGTAATGGTGTTAATAGGTTATGTACTTATCTCCAATAAAAAATATTTTCAAAAAAAACAAAAAACCTCACAGCACTCCAAGAAGAGTTCAGGCAGCAGGTCCAACCTCACAGCACTACAAGCAACGCGTAGGCAGCAAATTCAACCTCACAACTCTCTAAGCAGAGAGTGGGCAGCAAGTCCAACCTCACAGCAATCCAAGCAGAATGCAGGCAGCAAGTCCAAACTCACAGCACACCAAGCAGAGTGCAGGCGGCAAGTCCAACCTCACAGCACTCCAAGAAGAGTTCAGGCAGCAGGTCCAACCTCACAGCACTACAAGCAACGCGTAGGCAGCAAATCCAACCTCACAACTCTCCAAGCAGAGAGTGGGCAGCAAGTCCAACCTCACAGCACTCCAAGCAGAATGCAGGCAGCAAGTCCAACCTCACAGCACACCAAGCAGGCAGCAGGAAGCAAGACCGAAGTCACAGCAGTCGAAGCAGAGGGCAGGCAGCAAGTCAAACCTCACAGCACCCCAAGAAGAGGAAAGGCAGCAAGTCCAACCCCACAGCACTCCATGCAGTGTGCAGACAGCTAGTCCAACGTCACAGCACTCCAAGCAGAGCACAGGCAGTAAGTCGAACCTCACAGCACTCGAAGCAGATTGCGGGCAGCATGTCCAAACTCACATAAAACAGAGTGCAGGGAGAATGTCCAACCTCACAGCACACCAAGCGTAACGCAGGCAGCAGGTTGAACCTCCAAGCACTCCAAGCAGAGAGCAGGCACAAGTCCAAAGTCACAGCAGTCCATGCAGAGTGCAGACAGCACGTCAAACCTCACAGCACTCCAAGGAGACTGCAGGTAGCAAGTCAAACCTCACGGCCAGGAGAGATCAGGCAGCAGGTCCAAACTCACAGCACCAAGCAACGTGCAGGCAACAAATCCAAACTCACAGCTCTCCAATGAGAGAGTGGGCAGCAATTCGAACATCACAGCACTCCAAACAGAGAGCAGGCAGCAGGCCCAACCTCACAGCACTACAAGCAAAGTGCATGCAGCAAATCCAACCTCACAGCACACCAAGCAGTGTGCAGGGTGCAAGTGCAACGTCACAGCCCTCCAAGCAGAGTGCAGGCAACAAGTCCAACCTTACAGCATTCCAAGCGGAGTGCAGGGAGCAGGTCCAACCTCACAGCTCTCGAAGCTGAGTGCAGGCAGCAAGTCCAACCTCACAGCACTCCAAGCAGAGAGTAGGCAGCAAGCCCTGCCGCACAGCACTCCAAGAAGTGTGCAGGCAAATTCCTAACTCACAGCATTCCCAGCAGAGTGCAGGCAGCAAGTCGAACCTCAAAGCTCTCCAAGCAGATTGCAGGCAGCAGGTCGAACCTCACAGCACTCGAAGCAGAGTTCAGGCAGCACGTCCAACCTAACAGCACACCAAGCAGAGTGCAGGCAGCAAGTCCAACCTCACAGCACTCAAAGCAGAGTGCAGGCAGCAAGTCCAACCTCACAGCGCACCAACCAGAGTGCAGGCAATAAGTCCAACCTAACAGCAAACCAAGCAGAGTGCAGGCAGCAAGTTCAACCTCTCAACACTCCAAGCCGAGTGCAGGTAGCAAGTCCAAACTAACAGCATTCCAAGCAGTTTGCAGGCAGCAAGTCCATCCTCACAGGAGAGTGCAGACAGCAAGTCCAACCTCACAGAACACCAAGCGGAGTGCACGCCAGCAAATCAAATTTCACAGCATCTCAAGCAGAGTGCACACACACACAGTCACACACACACACACCAACACCCACACACACAGACACTCACAGTCACGCACACACAGACACACTCAGACACACACAAACACACACATACACACACAGACACACGCACATATACATACAAACACATACAGGCACACACACTCATAAACACGTACACACTCTCACACAGACACTCATACACACAGACCGACACACTCACAAAAACACTCACTCACAGACACAGACTCACACTTACAGACCGACACAGACAAACACACAGACAGACACACAGACAGACACAGACAGAAGCACAGACAGAAACACAGACAGAAACACACACACACAGACAGACACACAGACACATGACACACAGACAGACACACACACAGACAGACTCACGCACAGACAGACACACGCACAGACTGACAGACACACGCACAGGCAGCCACATGCACAGGCAGTCGCACAGACAGACACACGCACAGACAGACGCACAGACAGACAGACAGACAGACAGACAGACAGACAGACAGACAGACAGACAGACAGACAGACAGACAGAGAGACAGACAGACAGACAGACAGGCAGGCACGCACGCACGCACGCACGCACGCACGCACGCACGCACACACGCACACACACACACACCCACACACACACACACACACACACACACACACACACGCACACACACGCACACACACGCACACACACACATATACACTCAAGCAAATACACGCTCACACAGACACACGATACATATGGTAGTAAACTTTTTTTCAAACGGCTGAGCGCGGCAGCTCCACTTTGGGCCTTCCGCAGTCAGCAACACTTCCACATTCAGCAAGAGCTATTCACTCAACGGAAATGACGCAATCAGCGTAACCAGTCCACTAAGCGGAAATCACGGAATAAGCGGGACTTTTGCAGAAAACACGGTCGGACCTAGTAAAGCGTTTATTCCTTCCAGGCACAGTTGCAATTGCCACACAGTTGCAATTGCCACACATTTGCAATAGCCACACAGTTGCAATAGCCACACATTTCAATAACCAAACATTTCAAAAGCCAAACATTTCAATAGGCACAGCTGCAAAAGGCACAGTTGGAAACAGCACAGTTGCAAAAGTCACAGTTGCAAAAGGCACAGTTGTAAAAGGCACAGTTTCAAAAAGCACAGTTGCAAAAGGCACAGTTGCAACAGGCACAGTTGCAAAAAGCACAGTTGCGAAATGCACAGTAGGAAAAGGCACAGTTGGAAATGGCATAGTTGCAAATGGCACTCATTTCAATAGCCACACGTTTCAATAGGCACACATTTCAATAGCCACACATTTCAATAGCCACACATTACAATAGCTACACATTAAAATAGCCACACATTACAATAGTCACACATTACAATAACCACACATTACAATAGCCACGCATTACAATAGCCACACATTACAATAGCCACACAATTCATTAGCCACACAATTCAATAGCCACACAATCCAATAGCCACACGAATCCATAGTCACACGATTCTATAGCCACACGATTCAATAGCCACACGATTCAATAGCCACACATTTCAATAACCACACATTCCAATAGTCACATATTCCAATAACCATACATTCCAATAGCCACGCATTCCAATAGTCACGCATTCCAATAGCCACGCATTCCAATAGCCACGCATTCCAATAGACACGCATTCCAATAGCCGCACATTTCAATAGGCACAGTTGCGAAACGCACAGTTGCGAAAGGCACAGTTGCGAAAGGCACAGTTGCAAAAGGCACAGTTGCGAAAGGCACAGTTGCAAAAGGCACAGTTGCAAGTCAAGTCAAGTTTTATTCGTCACGTGCACATAAAGATTTATTTTTATTCGTGCACATAAGGTGAAGTGAAATGAATTTGCCAGCAAAGAACAATAAAAAAAAGCACACACAATAAAAAATTAACACATACATCCACCACAGCATTCATGGTGGAAGGGACAACATTGGCCAGTCGTCCTCTATTTCCCCCCGTGGTCAGGACCATAACCCTCCGCAGTCGCCGCTGCGGGCATCCAGATGTGCTGCCAAGGTAATTCCAGGTAAGTCCTGAATCGGTGCCTTCCCACCGGAGACCGCGGCTTCACGATGGCGTAAGCAGCAGGCCGGCGGTCGAAGGTCTAAAGTCCCCGCCGCGCCGCAGCCAGAAGTACCGCAGACAGCAGAGCAGGCGGTCGGAGGTTCACTCCAGGGATCCCCGGCGAAGGATCCCGCTGCGGATGGTAAGTCCCCGCCGCGCCCGCGATTAGAAGTAGGCCGCGGGTCGGCGGTCGGAGCACTTCTCCTCCGGGGACCCATCGAGGGATCCCAGGATCCGGATGCTATCCGCAAGCACCGCAGTCCGCGGCTTCTGGATGATGTAGGTCGCGGGCCGCGAGCTCTTCTCCTCCGTGGTTCCTACGCGGGATGCCAGGCTCCGGACGCCGCGCCAGCTGGAGCTCCACAGGCCGCGGCTTCAGTCTGCCGCGGGCCAGCGATCGGAGCGCCCCACTCCGGCGACTCCCGGCGAGGGCTCGCCCGCTCCACGCCGAAAGTGTGCTCGCTAAGCGCGCTGCTGAAGCCCCCGGCGCATCCCCGGGAAAGGCCGCACCGATCCACTATGTTAGGCCACGAGGGAGGCGACATGGAAAAAGTAGCCTCTCCGTGGAGGAGACGACCGGAGCGGTTTCCCCCTTACCCCAATCCCCACACCATCCCCCACAGAGGACATATAGCCACATAGCCACACATTCCCATACCCACACAATCCCACAGCCACACATTCCCATAGCCACACATTCCCATAGCCGCACATTCCCATAGCCACACATTCCCATAGCCACACATTCCAACAGCCACACATTCCAACAGCCACACATTCCAACAGCCACACATTCCTACAGCCACACATTCCAACAGCCCCACATTCAAACAGCCATGCATTCCAACAGCCACAGTTTCCAATAGCCACACATTTCAATTGGCATAGTTGCAAAAGGCACAGTTGCAAAAGGCACAATTTCAATAGCCACACATTTCAATAGCCACACATTTCAATAGCCACACATTTCAATAGCCACATAATTCAATAGCCACACAGTTCAATAGGCACACAATTCAATAGCCATACAATTCAATAGCCACACAATTCAATAGCCACACAACTCAATAGCCACACAATTCAATAGCCGCACAATTCAATAGCCACACAATTCAATAGCCACACAATTCAATAGCCACACAATTCAATAGCCACACAATCCAATAGCCACACAATTCAATAGCCACACAATTCAATAGCCACGCATTCCTATTGCCACACATTCCAATAGCTACACATTCCAATAGCCATACATTCCAAGAGCCACACATTCCAATAGCCACACATTCCAATAGCCACAAATTGCAAAAGGCGCAGTTGCAAAAGGCACAGTTGCAAAAGGCACAGTTGCAAACGACACAGTTGCAAAAGGCACAGTTGCAAAATGCACAGTTGCAAAAGTCACATATCAAATAGCCACACATTTCAAATTGCCGCACATTTCCAATAGCCAAAAATGTAAGATGGCCAAAAATCACAGGAGTAAGTGGTTGCGTTTTTTTTTCTAAAATCAATATACAGCGCAAACAGGAAGTGGTCAAGTTTAAACTTTTAATTATATAGATAAAGTGTGACCCGTGGGCCCCGTTCCCCAACGCAACATTCCACCACTCACCCATCAACTCTCCTTTGCTTCCTCCCCACATCCCATTCCCCCGTCCTCCCTATACCCCCACCCCTCCTTCATTTCCTCGTCATAGCTATTCCAACCCCCCAACTTTCTCCATTCTCCCACACCCCCAGCACTCTCTGCACTCCTCAACATTCTCCCTCTCTCTCTCTCTTAATCTCTCTCTCTCTCTCTCTCTCTCTCTCTCTCTCTCTCTCTCTCTCTCTCCCCTCTCTCTCACTCTCTCTCTCTCGCTCTCTCTCTGTCACTGTCAAGTCAAACTGTAATGAAAGGTATTACCTGCCTCCAAGATGAAGGGGGAGGAGTATTATGTATGTAATATAATTTGTGTTACCGGGCTCCAAGTTAAAGGGGGAGGAGTGTCAGGTATGGGATAATTAGGATAAGTAATTGGTGTCTTGTGTTGTCTGGGGCAAGTACGCAGGAGCAAAAAAGACAAGGCGGCGTCCTGCAGTAAAGAAGCTTGTATGATTCCTCCCGTGTCCGAGCCTTTTATCAAGACTGTTCAAAGCATCCGAATACACAACAATTGACGACGAGGATAAAAGAACGAAGATAAGAACAAGGTCAGCAAAAGAATCGAACACAAAAGTTAAAAATACAAGTTGTATTTGGAAACAAGTGGAACAGCACCAAGCCAAATGGTATTGAATGTATCCAGGGCTGTGCAGCCAACAGCCAAGCCCAAGCAGCAGCCACAGACGTCGAGTGGGGGCCTAGTACCGTGAAGGCCACGGGCAGGTCCGGAAAAGCCACCGACAAGAGGCTGAGTCTTCAGCCCAACTGGGAACAGTCAACCCGGTGGGGGGGAGAAGCAGAGAAAGCC
Source organism: Malacoraja senta (assembly GCA_038087875.1). Lineage (NCBI taxonomy): Eukaryota > Metazoa > Chordata > Chondrichthyes > Rajiformes > Rajidae > Malacoraja > Malacoraja senta. The sequence goes on from CM075992.1 coordinate 10,424,945, forward strand.
CGGTCGGGAGCAGAGTCAGCCCGACCGTGAACAGAGAAGCGGATATAAGCCGAGTTCCGCCCGGGGCTTTAAAAAAGGGCACACAACACCGGAAGCGAGGAAAGGACGGACGTTGACTTGAGGCTAAAACTTGAACAGTATAATCTAAGAGACTGTCCTAAAAACTGCCGCGATCGCCAGCGAAGGCATTCAGGATTGATTATAACAGCACCCGATTGGCTGATTATCTATAGCACCCGTTTTCACCTGCTACAAGACTAAACTGTTAAACACCTTAAGACCTACAACATCCAAATGCCTTCAAAGTAATGGCTGAAGCAATAAATCAAGTTAAACTGTCAATTGATTGCTGAATTAGTCAAAATAAAAGGAGAAAAAAAAATTAAAAAGGAGTGGTTTGGTCATTGAGTGAAATCCAGTTCATCATCTCGGGGTGGATGAATCAGATCCCTTTCAAGCGGGGAATCTGCACAAAAACATTAGAAGACTTGACAGTGAAAAACTGCTGTGACCAGGAGATCTGGAAACATGGAAAAGAAACAGTTAAGTCAAGATAAATCATGGCAGATGAAGTTACTCGAAAGTCAGCTGAGCAGCTGAGGTGGAGAGGACAACGGCAAAACCGGCATTCTCTCGTCTTATTAACAGCATCATTAGAAACCATAAAGAAATGTCTGAAGAGGAGCTCAGGAACAATTTCAACAAACTCATGCAAGAGGCCGAAAAAGTGATGGAAGCCAATGACGATGTGGAGGCTGGACTCATTGCCGAGCTGGAGGCGGAGCTGGACGCAGATGAGGAAGCTGTGTTAACTGAACAGCAAAAAGCCAACCTGGCAAAGACTGCAAAGGAGTGTGAGTCGAAACTAAAAGAGGTCAAAGGGCTCATCCAGGACACTCTATGGTCAAACTTTGGAAATTTTGAATTATCCATCTCACTACAGACAGCAGATGGTGCATGTGAATTTGCTGCTGCCACCGCACCATCAAATAGCAACCAAGAAGCATATGAATTCATGCTTAACCACCTGCAGAAACTGGTAGAGACTGCAAAGGAGACGTACAGTCGGTGCAAACGTTGGGTCCCACTGGATGAGCAAGACAGCTTCCAGAAACACCTAAGAACACTCGAGCTTCTCGTCCCCAAGCTGGTTTCCAGGAAGACTGACTTCATACAGGCAAGAATAAAGAAGGACGCTGAAGGATTAGCACAAGCGGCGAATGCTTTCAATTATCCTTCACCAGCCATCAGACTGAGACCCAAGGCCCTTCCTAAGTTTACTGGAAACAAGCGTGACGTTTATAGATGGAGGAAGGATTGGGAAGCACTGCAAAAGCAAGGTGAACCCACTGGATCAAATGAGGTGAAGAAGGTTCAATTGCTGGACAGTCTGGAGGACAAAATTACAAGAGACCTCCGCCTAACAAGTTATAACACTGCAGATGATATCTTTCATGTCCTAGAGAACCGGTTTGGAAATCAAACAGCTATTGCTATTGAGATAGTGGAGGATCTTCAGAGAATTCCACCTGTCAGAGGACATCAGCCACGTAAAATAGTGGAATTAATTCAAGCTGTGGAAAAGGCGCTTAAGGACATGATCGATCTCGGAGACACAGGCGCTATTAAAAATCCACTGATGACAAAATCAATTGAAACCAAGCCTCCAGAAACACTCAAAAAGGAATGGCTGGTTTATGTAGCTGACAAGAAGAATGCTGTGGCACCAGAGAAGCGGTTGGCCAGTCTCTTGTCATTTCTCAAAGAGCAGGAGAGTAATACGAACAGCTCGAGCAACTGAGGGACGAGGAGCCGAGTAGAAAGGAAACTCGGACTGAACCAAGACATGCCAGAACCAAGTCTACCAAGTCAGGAAAGGACCACACACGTTGTGTAGTCTGTGGTGACGTATAGCATAAAATAAAGCTGTACATCTGCAAGCAGTTTCGAGGGCTAAAGCTGACAGAGAAAAGAGCTGCAGTAAAGAAGTTGGGAGCATGCAAAAAGTGTCTTGAAGTTCATGATGATGGTTCATACTGCAAACCTGCATATCTGTGTAAAAATCATATCTGCAAGGATGAACAGATTCCTGAGCATCATTATTATCTGCGCCCCAATTATGAGATGAGAAAAAGCAGTGTGGATCAGAGAAGGAGTAAATTTGGTCCAGAGGAAGGTAAAGGCAAAAATAAATATACAGTGGACCAAGATTTTTTTTTTAGCAAACTTCCACCAGAGTTGGCAAAACAATACCGAGATGTGTTCTCCAACACTGCATCAAGAGCCTTCAACACTGCAAAGCAGCAGCCAAGCCTCCTAAAAGAAGGTGGACTGCAAGAGCACCCAGTGATTATGATTATTCTGGAGGTCGTAGCAAATGCTGGACAAAAGATTGGGACATTAATTGACTTGGCTTCAGATACCATCTACATAACTCACAAGGCTGGGAGGAGACTGAACCTTAGGAGTGAAGACATCACGCTTATCTTCCATGGAGTTGTGGGGATGAAGGTCCACGTAGAGACGCGGCGCTACCTTCCAAAGATCCGAGTGAAGTCTCCCAAGGGCACACTCAAGTCGCACCAGTTAGTTTGTTATGGATTGGACAGCATTGCAGATGTTCACAAACATGTGACACCACAGCAGCTGCAAAAGTTCTTTCCAGATGTCCCACTTGATGAACTTGTGACAACAAAAGAGATACATTTGCTCATAAGCCATAGAGAAGGTCAGCTAGCGCCTCAGAGGATTAGAACTGTTGGAGATCTAATTCTGTGGGATGGACCATTGGGAAAGACTGTTGGAGGTTGTCATCCTGAGCTGTTTGAGAAGCTTACCATGTCAGCCCACATGTCCAAAACACACTTCGCAAGATCAATGAGAGCAGCTGCTTTAAAGTATGAGGAGCTCACTGACGCAGTCCCTGAGGAACTTTCACCAAACGAACAGGTCGCCGTCAAAGTCCAGAAGTCACGTACATCAACCGCCAATCGGGACTTCTTGGATTGGTGGAAGGGGGATAGCATTGGAGCAGCATGCGAGCCAAAGTGCGGGTGTTGCCGCTGTGGAAACTGCCAACCAGGCGGAAAAGAAATGACTTGCTGAAGAGAGAGAGCTCGAAGTGGTAAAGGAAGGCCTCACCTACGTAACAGGAGACCGTCACAGTAAAGACCCACATTGGCATGCTAGCTATCCTTGGCTGGAAGACCCAGCTTCTCTACCAAATAATAAAAGGACAGTGGAAGCCACATTTCTCAGCACGGAGAGGCAGCTATCCAGAGAACCTAAATGGAAAAGTGCCTACAGAACTCAGTTGCACGACATGGTGGACCGAAAGGCTGCAATCAAATTGTCCGAAGACATGATTGCAAACTGGGAGGGACCAGTGTGGTATGTGAGTCACCTTATTGCTCCAACCCCCCACTCTGTCACGACCCCAGTGAGACTATTGTGGAACAGCAGCCAAAAGTGCAATGGTGTCAGCTTAAATGATTTGCTGATGAAAGGTCCAGATGTCCTCAACCAAATTCGCGCCGTCCTCCTCAGATTCAGAGGCGGAATCTATGCTGCTCTGGATGACATAAAGAAGCTGTATAACTCAGTCTGGTTGGAGGACCGTGAAGTACACTTACACAGATTCCTCTGGCGAGATTCCGAGGACGAGGAGCTGGGAGAGTATGCTATCACAAGAGTGAACATCGGAGACAAACCTGCGGGGTGCATTGCACAGTTGGCAATGCGTGAGACTGCTAATCTTCCTTCTTTTACCCACCTCAAGGATGAGCAGCAAGTACTCCAGAAAGACAGCTATGTTGACGACATCCTCACATCTCACAACAGCCTCGACCAGTTGAGAATCATCGCAGCAAATGTGGAACGAATCCTGAAAGTTGGTGGGTTTGAGCTCAAGCCTTGGGTTCTGTCTGGCCAAAGTGGGAGGAAGGAGGACAGTAATACTTTAAAGAAAAGCAAAACAAAAACCATGATCCTACCAAACCAAATGCACGATGATGATAACAAGGCACTTGGTCTGGGCTACATTGTTGAAGAGGACATGCTCCGCGTTATGGTGGAAATCAATTTCTCCAAGAGAAAGGAAAAGATGCGGCTTGGTCAAGGCCTTCTACAAGAGCAAATCAAAACTCAGACGCCAAATCCCCCAACAAGAAGAGACCTTCTCAGTCATGTAGCAGGGCTGTATGACCCCATCGGCACAGTGGCTCCTGTTAAGCAAAACGGAACGATTCTAGTACGCAGAGCTTTCCAAGAAGCAAAAGAGGGAAACTGTTCGGTCAGAGACACATGGGACATGGCACTCTCACATGGACTCAGCGAGGATGCAATTAAGCTCTTTGAAGAGTATGTACAACTTGGAAAAGTCAAGTTCGTCGGGGCACTGACTCCCTCTTGCTCCGCAACTGAACCCTTGGGAATCACCTTTTCTGACGGAAGTGAGCACACCTACCTGAGATGGTGATGTACCTGAGATGGGATTCAGACCATGGCCCAATTGTCAGACTTGTGGAATCCAAGGCCAAGTTAACTCCCTTGGACCACAGAGGAGACGCTGTTAAAGCAGAGATGTGCGGAGCAGTGTTCGCCTCACGCTTGAGGAAGTATTTCGAGCTACACAGTCGATTTCAAGTGGAGAAGTGGTATCATCTTGTGGATAGCCAAACAATCCTTGGTGCAATACAGCGAGAAAGCTACGGATTCAGACATTCTCCGCCAATCGGATTGGATAGATTCCATCAAGCACCAACATTCAGGACTGGCGGTGGATTCCTGGCCCACAAAACATCGCTGATGTAATCACCAGAGGTGCCAGCCCTCAAGACCTTGATCAGTATTCGGAGTGGCAAAATGGACCGACGTTTCTGGTGTTGCCTGTGAGTGAGTGGCCAATAAAATCAGCTAAGGAACTGGCTGCCAATGCCAGAGAGGACATCGAAAAGTTACAGAAGAAAGCTTTTGTTGCAGCACCATCAAGAGCCAAAGTAGAGAAACAAGAAACGGAACCCACAAACCCAAAGAGACCACCTGCAGGGTCAGCTATTCAGAACATTGTTGATTTCAAGCGGTTCAGCATTCTAACTAGACTGATCAAGACAGTCGCATGGGTTTGGAGAGCAGCGAAGAGGTATCTTGGCAAGGAAAAAGCCCTAAACGATCCACAGTGGGGGAGGCCATCTCTTTGACAGGAGTCAGTACAGTAAGAGAACGAGAAAATGCTCTAAAATACATTTTTGTGCTGCGCAATTGGGCACAACTTTCCAAGCACCACAACGGATCGACTGGTAGCCTATAAAGGCCAAGATTCTGGGCTGATGGTTTGTGGTGGCAGAGTGCAGAGATTTGAAGAGGATAACGTTGCTGTTCCCATCCTGCCCGTCGATGCCTGGGTGTCCATGCTGCTAGCCCGGGAGGCTCATAGGGAGAGTCATGACGGAGTGGCTGGGACCTTGCTTAAAATGAGAAGAAAGGCTTGGGTCATAAAAGGAAGGAGAATTGCTCAAAAAGTCGTTGATCACTGCATAATCTGCAAGAAAGCAAAGGCAAAGAAATGTCAACAAGTAATGAGTGATCTGCCGCCTGAAAGAATTGAACCTGCTGATCCTTTTGAGTTTACGACAGTAGACCTCTTTGGACCATACCACGTACACGATAACGTGAAGAAGAGGGTAAAACTCAAAGTCTGGGGAGTTGTCTTCAGCTGTATGGCCAGCAGAGCCATCCACACAGAGTTAGTCAACACATTATCAAGTGAAGGGTTTCTGATGGCTTATCAAAGATTCACAGCAATCCGTGGTCACCCCAAGAAGATCTGGTCAGATCCAGGCACCAATTTTATTGGCGCAAAACCAGTCTTAGAGGAGGAACTATATAGATTTTTGGACAACCTGGACAGAGCAGCTTTGGAGGAGAACGCAGCTAAAATTGGAACAGAGTGGATGTGGAAAATCCATCCTGCTGATTCTCCACACAGAAATGGCGCTGGGGAAGCCGCTGTGCGTGTTGTGAAGAGAGCGCTCCAAAGTTTTGGTAAATAATCGTCACTCAGTTATAGTGAGTTTCAGACAGCTCTTTACATGGCAGCCAACCTGTCAAACGAACGTCCGATCGACGCCAGCATACAAAGCCGGGAAGACTGCGTTCAGTACATCACACCAAATACTCTTCTGCTTGGCCGAGCATCTCAGTGCGGAGACATCAAGACTTTTGACATTTCCAGCTACCCCTACAAAAGACTTAGAACAATGCAGTATGAGGTGAACACGTTTTGGAAGAGATGGAGCCAACTCGCCTTCCTAACTTGTTTATAAGGAGCAAGTGGCACACCACTCAGAGAAATGTCACCACCGGAGACATTGTCTGGTTAGGTGACCAAAATGCACTGAGGGGGCAATTCAAGCTGGGCAGAGTCGTCAGCTCCAATCCAGACCGCAAAGGCATCGTGAGAGACGTTAATGTACGGATCTTTCCAAGTTACTCCATTCCTCTGACAAGGGGTTTGAAAGGAAGGGCAAGGCATTCCACTCAGGGGAAGGAGAGGATCCAAGCCACGATTGCTCACAGGGATGTTAGGCTGCTGGTTGTCTTGATTCCAGTAGAAGAACAAGACAGCAAATGCATCAGACCAAGTTCAAACCTAGACTTCAAAGTTTGTCTTTAAAGCGTTGATCTCCCAAGTGGTTCCATTGGAAGATCGAGTGGGAGGTGTCAAGTCAAACTGTAATGAAAGGTAATACCTGCCTCCAAGTTAAAGGGGGAGGAGTATTATGTATGTAATAAAATTGGTGTTACCGGGCTCCAAGTTAAAGGGGGAGGAGTGTTATGTATGGGATAATTAGGATAAGTAATTGGTGTCTTGTGATGTCTGGGGCAAGTACGCAGGAGCAAAAAGACAAGGCGGCGTCCTGCAGTAAAGAAGCTTGTATGATTCCTCCCGTGTCCGAGCCTTTATTCAAGACTGTTCAAAGCATCCGAATACACAACAATTGGCGACGAGGTTAAAAGAACGAAGATAAGAACAAGGCCAGCAAGAAGAATCGAAAACAAAAGTTAAAAATACAAGTAGTATTTGGAAACAAGTGGAACAGCACCAAGCCAAATGGTTTTGAATTGGCGCCAAAAAGAAAAAAATGTAGGAACGGGAAGCAATAGCACAGGGAAGAGCTTGGAAATCAAGCAGGGGCAGTAAGGGTCACCAAGCACGGTGTCAGCTTACCTGGAATGTATCCAGGGCTGTGCAGCCCACAGCCAAGCCCAAGCAGCAGTCACAGACGTCGGGTGGGGGCCTAGTACCGTAAAGGCCACGGACAGGTCCAGAAAAGCCACCGAAAAGAGGCTGAGTCTTGAGCCCAACTGGGAACAGTCAACCCGGTGGGGAGGAGAAAGCAGAGAAAGCCCGGTCGGGAGCAGAGTCAGCCCGACCGTGAACAGAGAAGCGGAGATAAGCCGAGTTCCGCCCGGGGCTTTGAAAAAGGGCACACAGCATCGGAAGCGAGGAAAGGGCAGAAGTTGACTTGCGGCTAAAAACCTGAACAGTATAATCTAAGAGACTGTCCTAAAAACTGCCGCGATCGCCAGCGAAGGCATTCAGGACTGATTATCTACAGCACCCGATTGGCAGCCAGTTATTCACCTGCTAAAATACTAAACTGTTAAATACCTTAAGTCCTACAACATCCAAATGCCTTCAAAGTAATGGCTGAAGCAATAAGTCAAGTGAAACTGTCAATTAATTACAAAGGCTACGGAAGTCTTTAGAATTCTAGCCACGTTAGTGTGGCTACCACTAACTACACTAATTGTAGATGTAGTTCTTTTTCTTTCACCCTATACTAATCAACTCTATCACTTTTTTCACTTTAAATATTTTTATAATTTAATGTTTGAATGGAAAAATAAGACTAATACAAGGAGATGTGTTCGGAAGAGCGACGTATATGATTTTAAATTCATCTATTCGAGGTTCGGGAGTAGGGTCAGGTTCTCTGTGTTGTACTTTCTGCTCGGCTATAGACCACCTTAGAAACAATATGCAAGATGTTAATATGACAAGAGGGGGTCAGGGAATAACATTTTGTAGTTGGAATGTCAAGGGAATCAATGAACCAATTAAAAGAGGTAAAGTTTTGGCACATTTAAATTTAATCAAAACAGATGTAATATTTCTTCAAGAAACACACCTTAAAAAGGAATCTCAACATAGACTTAAAGCTAAGTGGATCGCTGAAGCATATCATTCCTCCTTTTCCCACAAGTCCAGAGGAGTTGCAATATTAATTCGTAAAGGAATACCTTTTACGAACTCTTCAACAATAGTGGATATTGATGGTAGATATATTATACTAGTTGGAGAGTTAAATGGAGAACAAGTGATTCTTCTGAATGTATATGGGCCTAATTTCGATAACCCCATGTTTTTTAATAAAACATTTAATAAAATTCCAGAATTTACACAATATAAATTAATAATTGGAGGAGACTTCAATTGTACATTAGATTCATACTTAGATAGATCATCAAGGCAAAAAAAAGTAAAATCCCAATCAAGTGTATTATTAAATTCATTTATTAATACCTCTAATATTAAGGATGTCTGGAGAATAGAAAACCCAACTGGACGAGAATATTCATTTTACTCACCAGTACATAAAACATACTCAAGAATAGATTATTTTTTAGTTGACTCTACGTTTACCCCATTTATTTATAATTTAAAATACCATAACATTATAATCTCAGATCACGCACCTGTAACATTCATGATTAAATTGAATGGAATGTCCGAGAAACAAGCATATTGGAGATTTAACCCACAAATTTTGAATGAAAGATCATGCCAGGAATATATTATTAAACAGATTCAAATATTTTTTGAGGTAAATGACAACCCTGACACACCTACTTCTCTTATGTGGGAAACGTTTAAAGCGTATGTTCGAGGTACATTAATTTCTGCTCAAGCATTTTATAATAAAGAGAACAGGATTAAGCAACAAACATTGGAAAGCGAAATCAAGCAACTAGATATAGAAAATGCGAGAATGCCATCTACTTTAAAACATAATAAAATTGTTGTATTGAAATATAAATTAAATAAAATGTATTCAGAACAAGTAATAAAACTTTATCAAAAAACCAAACAATTACATTTTGAATTTGGAGACAAACCACAAAAACTATTTGCACGTCAGTTACGAAAAATGGAAGGGGAAAAAATAATTCATAAAATTAGAACAGAGACAGGAGAATTATTAAAAATGCCCAAGGACATAAATGATAGATTTCTCCAATACTATTATAACCTTTATTCAACTAAAACAGTAGCACAACCAGAAGGAATAGCAGATTTTTTACTAAAATGTAATTTAAAAGGTTTAGATTCAAACGATAGAGAATTATTAGAAAGGGAGATTACGATAAAGGATATTGAAGAGTCTATTGGTTCTTTAAAAAATGGTAAAGCAGTAGGACCAGATGGTTTAGGCTCCGAATTTTATAAAAAAATTTATGATTTGCTTTGCCCACGTTTACAAAGACTGTATGAATATATCTATACTCAACAGAAACTTCCAGACACTTTAAATGAATCTATAATAACACTTATTCCTAAAGCTGATAAAGATCCGGAAGACCCGGGATCATACAGAGCAATTGCACTTTTAAATACAGATCAGAAAATATTAACTAAAATACTAGCGCATAGATTAAGTACAGTGATGAATAAATTAATAAACCCTGACCAAACAGGCTTTATTCAGAAACGGTATTCATATTATAATCTAAGAAGATTATTTAATATTATATATTCCAAGAGAATTATTAACGAAGATCTAGCAATAATCTCACTTGACGCTGAAAAAGCATTTGATCAGGTGGAATGGTCTTATTTATTTTCGGTGATGGAAAATATGCAGCTAGGGAGAAATCTGTACATGGATAAAACTGTTATATACAAATCCCACGGCTAGAATACTTACAAACCAAAGGTTGTCATCTAAATTTAGCCTATCTAGAGGTTGTAGACAAGGATGCCCGTTATTTCCATTATTATTTGCGCTTGCTATTGAGCCACTGGCAGAAAGAGTTAGGGGGCATCCGGAAATACATGGGTATAACACAAAGGACACGGTGAATAAAATTTCTCTATACGCAGATGATGTACTAATTTACGTTACAAAACCAGACATTAGTATTCCAAACTTATTAGAGCTAATAACCCAATTTGGTTCACTTTCAGGATACAGAATAAATTGGAATAAAAGTGAAATTATGCCAATAAGGGAACATAACAAACAGATAATACAACAATTTCCATTTAAAATAACAAATGAAAAATTTAAATATCTAGGTATTTATATAACTAAGAGATATACATCATTATTTAAAGCAAATTTTCCCCCATTACTGAACAAACTACATAAGAATATTCAATACTGGAAAACACTTCCTATCTCAATGGTTGGCAAAATTAAAGCTATAAAAATGATTTTTTTACCGCTGATTTTTTTTACCGCAAATATTTATACCTTTTTCAGACAATTCCGATATATCTGACAAAAAACTTTTTTAAAAAACTGGACTCTATTGTTAATGATTTTATCTGGGATTATAAGAATCATAGGATAAACAAAAGACACTTGTGTAAATCAAAAATAAATGGAGGCTTGGTTTTACCCAACTTTTTGTTTTATTTCTGGGCTGTTAATATTAAAAATATGAATTTCTTGTTGGAAGAAATAGATCATCAACCAGACTGGTTAAAAATGGAAAAGGAAGATTGTTTACCTTTTGATATCGGTTCGATATTATTTGCTACGTCTAAATTAAACAAAAAAATTTATAGGGAAAACCCTATAATATTTAGTGCTATACGAATTTGGAAACAATTAAAAAAGACATTAAAATTAGATAATTTATCACTTTTTCTTCCAATTGTGAATAACCCTTTGTTTAAGCCTTCATGGTTGGACGGGGTTTTTACACAATGGAAGAATTATGGAATTAAAAATATGGGACAACTTTATAAGGAAGGCACCTTTCTGACATTTCAGGAGTTGCAACAGACTTGTGGACTTCGAGGAAATGATTATTTCAGATATCTTCAACTTAGAGATTATGTAAAATCGAACTCTCAAAATTTTCGATTTAGAAATTCAGAAATTCTTGATGAATGTTGGAACAAACATCCTAATACAGAACAATTAATATCTTATATATATAATATCTTATTAGACAGTGACATTCCTTCGACGGAATTACACAGACAAACATGGGAAAAAGAATTAAATCAAGTAATAACGAAAGATACTTGGGAAGAAAGTTTGCAACACATACATCAGTGCTCACTAAACGCCAGACATTCTCTAATACAATTTAAAGTAATACATAGGTTACATTATTCAAAAACAAAACTACATAAAAATTTTCAACATATCTCACCTATATGTGATAAATGTCAACATTTAGAAGCTACATTATCTCATATGTTTGCAAACTGTATAAAAATTAAAAAATTCTGGGTAAATATTTTCAGTATAATATCTAAAGTAACCGGCACACAATTGGACCCAGATCCAAAATTAATAATACTCGGAATATTAGAATTAAATCAAACATTTAGAACAACACAAAGAAACTTTATTGATTATAGTTTAATAACAGGAAAAAAATTAATTCTAAAATTTTGGAAAGGCCCTACGGCCCCCACAATCAAAATGTGGATTATAGAAATGACGGAGACCTTAAACGTGGAAAGAATCAGATTTTCCCTGTTGGACAAACAGGAATTATTCGTAGGAACATGGTCTCCTTTTATTGATTACTTAAAGGGTCAGAATAGTTCAGCACAGGAACCTGACTAGCACTCGGGCTAAAGAATGGATGAAATGCTATACTCTGAAATGTACGAATATATCTCGAATGAAGTTTTTTATTTCAATAAATTTTTTCCATTCTTCTTTAGCTATTTTCTCTTTTTTTTTTTTTTTTATCTTTGTTTTTTAAAAAAAAAAATTAATTTTTATTTTTATCCTTCTTCTCTTTCTTTCTTTCTTTACTTCATCTATCTCTTTAGTTCTATCTAGTTTAAAAAAAAAAGGCAAAAGGTATTGGAGACAATGTAATAATAATTGATAATATTATCAATTTAAAAATGTTAGACTGTAATGATGTAAATAAATTGTGTACTTATCTCCAATAATAAAAAAATATTAAAAAAAAAAAAAAAAAAAAAAAATAGAAACTGTCAATTAATTGCTGAATCAGCAAAATAAAAGGAGAAAAAAATAATAAAAAATAAGTGGTTTGGTCATTGAGTGCAATCCAGTTCATCATCTCGCGGTGGATGAATCAGATCCCTTTCTAGCGGGTAATCTGCACAAAAACATTAGAAGACTTGACAGTCACACTCTCTGTATCTCCCTCTATCTGTTTCTCACTCTCTGTCTCTCTCTCCTGTTTCTCTTTCCCAGTCTCTCTGTCCCTCTCTCAATAGACAATAGACAATAGGTGCAGGAGTATGCCATTCGTCCCCTCGAGCCAGCACCGCCATTCACCGTGATCGTGGCTGATCATCCCCAATCAGTACCCCGTTCCTGCCTTCTCCTCATACTCCCTCATCCGTGCTCTTTAAGAACCCTATCTTGCTCGTAAGAACCTATCTAGCCCTCTCTCTCTCTGTCTGACTCTCTCTCTATCTGTCTCTTTATGTCTCTCTCTCTGTCTCTATCTCTTTCTGTCTCTCTCTCTCTCTATCTCTGTCTCTCTGTCTCTGTCTGTCTCTCTCTGTCTTTCCGTCTTTCTCTCTATATATCTGTCTCTTTGTCTCTTTGTATCTTTGTCTCTCTCTGTCTCTCTCTCTCGCTCCCTCTCTTTCTCTCTCTCTGTCTGTCTGTCTCCCTTTCTCTTTCTCTCTCTCTCTCTCTCTCCTCTCTCTATCTCTCCCTCTCACTCTCTTCGTCTCTCTCTCTGCCTCTCTCCCGTTGTCTCTCTCTCCCGCTCTCTCTCTCTCTCTCTCTCTCTCTCTCTCTCTCTCTCTCTCTCTCTCTCTCTCTCTCTCTCTCTCTCACTCTGCCCATCTATCAATCTCTACGTCTGTCATCCCTTCGCCTCTGTATCTCCCTCTGTCTTTCTCTGTTTCTGGCTCTCTCTCTGTCCCTCTCTGTCTCTCTCTCTCTGTCTCCCCCTGTCTCTCTCTGCTGAGAGAATGGAGCAGCTGGGATTGTACACTTTGGAGTTTGGAAGGATGAGGGGGTCTCATTGAAACATATAAGATTGTTCCCGATGTTGGGGGAGAACCAGGGGCCACAGTTTAAGAATACCGAGTAAACCATCTAGAACGGAGACGAGGAAAAACCTTTCTCTCCCAGAGTGGTGAGTCTGTGAATTCTCTGCCTCAGAGGGCGGTGGAGGCAGGTTCTCTGGATGCTGTCAAGAGAGAGATAGATAGGGCTCTTAAAAATAGCGGAGTCAGTGGGTATGGGGAGAAGGCAGTACTGATTGGGGATGATCAGCCATGATCGCATTGAATGGCGGTGCCTGCTCGAAGAGCCGAATTGCCTACTCCTGCACCTGTTGTATATTGCCTATTTTCTATTATCTCTCTCTCTCTCTACCTCTCTTCCTCTCTGTCTCTCTATCTATGTTTGTCTGTCTCTCTCTCTGTCTCTCTCTGTCTATTTGTCTATCTCTCTATTTCTCTCTCTCCGGAAGTGGCGGCGCTGTCGAACAGCAGCGGCTCGCCTGCAGTCCGTCTGTTTTTACTTTTGTTGTTGTTTTCTTTTGGCCTGTATTAGTTAAACTTTAGTTTATTGGGTTGTGTATGTGTGGGGTGGGGGGGTGAAACTTGATTTTTGTCTCTTCCTTCGGGGGAATGCGACTTTTTCTTGTCGTATCCCCCTTCTCTGCCTCCGTCTGCGTCGATGCCTAATGGCGGAGCTGCCGGCCTCCAACTCCAACTGCAAGCGACCGACCTCGAGGCTCCGGAGGCAGAGCCAGGACTTACCAGCGCGGGGCTGGCCTGCTTCGGGGCTGCGGTGGCGTTCCGGCGGTGGCGACCGAGAACACTGGTGGCGACCTGAATCCGGAGGCTCGGCCACGGGCCTGGTGGACGACATCGTCGGGAGCTTGCAGGTCACAGGTGGGTGACATGTTTTTCTGGAGCTCCCGCAACTACAGCTGCGTCCGCTAGACTGGAGGGTGGCAGCTTCGGCAGCTTCGGCCACCCCGGGCCGCGCAGTTTCAACCGGCCCGTCGCGGAGCACGGATTCGGCCGCGGGATTCACTTACCATCACCCGGCGGGGTCACAACATCAGTAGCCTGGATCGCTCAGGCAGAGGAAGAACAAAGCGGGAAGAGACAGAGGCTTTAAGACTTTTGCCTCCATCACAGTGAGGAGGTGCCTGGTGAACTCACTGTGGTGGATGTTAATTTGTGTTTATTGTGTGTTTTGTTATTTATATTATATGTATGACTGCAGGCTACGAAATTTCGTTCAGACCGAAAGGTCTGAATGGCAAATAAAGGAATCTCTAATCTCTAATTTCTCTCTCTCTCTCTGTCTCTCCCTTTGTCTCTCTGTCTCTCTCTCGCTCTCTCTCCCTGTCACTCCCTTCTCTCTCTCTCTCTGTCACTCTCTTCACTCTCTCTCGCTCTCTCTCTCTCTCTCTTTCTCTCTCTCTCTCTCTCTCTCTCTCTCTCTCTCTCTCTCTCTCTCTCTCTCTCTCTCTCTCTCCCTCTCCCTCTTTACCCAACCTCTCCCTCTCTCTCCATCTGCGTCTACTTTCTCGAGATCTGCCTTTGTCCCTCTCTGTCTTTGTGTGTGTCTCTCTGTCTCTCTGTCTCTCTATCAGTCACTCCATCTATCTTTCTCTCTGCCTGCCTCTCTGTCTCTCTATCTCTGTCTGTCTCTCTGTCTCTCTCGTACTCTCTATCCCTCTCTCTATCTATCTCTCTCTCTCTCACGATGGCTCCCTCTCGGTCTCTGACTCTTTGATCCTGTCTTTCTCTCTCTGTCCCTCTGACTCGGGGGGGGGGGGGGTGTTGACGTTTTGTGTTTGTGTCTGTGTCCGCGCTCGCGCTTTTTTCGCGACAGACAGTTTTTTAATGTAATATGACGCGTTGCGATCATCTCCGCAACACACCCCACAAGGAAAATTCTAGAATTGTTTTTGTAAATGAAACCATTCCCTTATTCCACTACCCGCACAATGAAATGGGGACACCCCCCATCCAACCCCCACAAGTAAAATATCTTTGCTTTTTAGTAAATGAATACTCTCCCCTATTCCAGCCCCCACAATGAAAAACATCCTCCCAGGAAATATTATAGTCTAAGTGAGAATTACGATCCCAGATTTGCTGCTAAATGAGATTCCATTGTGATGTAATAGTGTTTGTATAAATGAGATCACATTGTGTCCTCATACCAACCAACTGGCTGTAATTCTCACAACACCTGTCTCAAAGTGAGATTTGTAAAGCTAGAAATGTCAATAACTTGTAAAATATTACATCAATCTGAACAAAACTTGACACAAACCACCAGAGGACGATTATGTATAAAAAGGGTGCACACATTTTACCGCTATTATGTGCCGTTTTTGCGTAATTCCGGAATCACTCGAAAAAACACGCATGCAGGCGCATACCCACGCACACACGTATAGAAACAAACAAGATGAGAATTTTTCAGATAGTTAGATAGATAGATAGATAGATGGATAGATAGATAGATAGGTAGATAGATAGATATATAGATAGATAGATAGATAGATAGATAGATAGATAGATAGATAGATGGATGGATGGATGGATGGATGGATGGATGGATGGATGGATGGATGGATGGATGGATGGATGGATGGATGGATGGAAGGATGGATGGATGGATGGATTAACGGACGGACGGACGGACGGATGTATGGGTGGATGGATGTATGGATGGATGGGTGGATGGATGGATGGATGGATGGATGGATGGATGGATGGATGGATGGATGGATGGATGGATGGATGGATGGATGGATGGATGGATGGACGGAAGGACGGACGGACGGAAGGACGGACGGACGTACGAACAGACAGAGAGACGGGCGGACAGGCAGACAGAAAATAATAGTTCTGAATCACAATTACGCAATATGGAGAAATGAACGGCGGCTTTTCAAACGGGGGTATATAGCCTGGTATTATGTGGTTTGCAGCGAAATAAGGGAGAATAAATCAGTAGGACACTCGTATAGATATATCCCCAAAATCTGATGGAATCTATCGCAAGTGCCTAGGAATGAAAAATGGGAGGATTGGCCTCGTGTTGGCACAAGTTGTAGAGTGTTTCCTTTTTGCACGTGCACGCGACTGCTTGGGATTCCTCCAGGTGCTGCGGATTCATCCCACATCCCAAAGATGGGCATGATTGTGCATTAACTGGCCTGTGTAAATTGTTCCTAGTATGTAAGGGGACTGGATGAGAACGTGGCATACCAAAAACATATAGGGTGAACAGTTGATCGATAGACATCGGAGACCAGGTAGGCTGAAAGTTTTGTATGTATGGAGTATCCCTAAAAACACGATGAACGTCAAAATATATAATATCTAGTTTTATCCTCTTATTCTGAACTGTCAGCTGTTCTACGTTTGACCACTAAAGGCCAACAGGCGTAACATCAATGTGAGGAATTTGCTGATGGAATTGGGTATAACAGTTTTTATATTAACTTGGAAATGCGTGTGATGTTTAGAAGGATTCAGCCAGGTTTACTGCACATGGTATATTGTCTCAGAACACTCGCTCACGTTTTCTTTTAAGGAGGTTGCATAAAAATATTATTTTCAAAGCACCAGGCCGGAAATTAGAGGACACGAATCTCAGGAGAGAGGGGAGACCTAGAAGCATATTTGAATGGTAGATTTTAAATACAGGACAGGTTTCGCCTCTGTTTCCTGATGCATAGGTAATCAGGCAGATCTGGAAGAGATAATCGTCTCGATCTTGTGCCCTGTGTTATTGACTAATCCTGGCGATGAATATTATGACAGCATCGTCAAAATGCAACACTTTTTCAGTGATAATGACATATTGAAAAACACGGACAACTGACTGAGTTTGAAGTTAGTACGTGGGGAGTATTGGAACAAGGAATTAACATCACAGATTTTGCAATAAAACTCCGGAGAAAAGAGCATAAAACACGACTCACAGTCATTTAATTCCATTGCGTATACATGCTGCATTGACAGTTGTACTAATTCTCGCTTCTTCCCTTATGAACATTACTTCCTGAAGGCTACTTCAAAGAGAAGGCAGGAGAAGCGAAGCTCTGTTTGTACAATTATTATTTATTCATACATCTTTCCACGCTGTTGTTCTTGAGTGTCAGTTGATTCCAGATCCCAAGTGAAGGTCAATTCCAGGAAGAAGGATTCACGTCATGTAGGCAAGTGGCAACATTCGGTCCAATACGAGCATTTTCCGATCTTCGTTGATTGTCCGCGGCAATTCTATAGACAGATGCCACCCTTCGATTTGCACCATGCTGTACGACACAAAATACAAAACTGAATATTCAGTCGGGATATAATTTTATTTAAAAAATATATATCAAGGAAAAGCTCGGGTTGCTTGAAACAAAATATTTTGTGCATTGAGGATTATCATGCATCCTGGTGATGAATAGCTTCGTCCATACCCTGTTATTCGTTACGATTCGAACATAATGTAAAATCCAGTAATTGTGGCATATTTGTAATTCTTGAAGGTCCAAATGAACAGGCGGCCGCCCTCAGCAATGTGCTGTTCCAGATTGATATATAGACACTGATATAAATTTAGCTACCGAAGGGAGATCATCGTTTGAAGATTTGCGTGTAAGTTCCTCTTAGCAACGGGTTGTCATGTTTCTGGATGAATGTCAGTCACTGAGACGTCATCCATTTATAATGAGTGGTAAACCTCTGCTGACATTTTTAGATATCCATGAGAGCTCGATTTCTGCACAGGGCTATAGAGAGTTCAGTGGACAGAGTGTAATGTCGGGAAATGTGAGATGTGAATAGCGTCGCGTATTGTTCCAAAGGACTGCAAAAAGATGGTACACAGGCGCCAGTAAACAGGCAGAAAGTCTTTAAAAATACGAATACATAATAGCCTTTCGTAAGAAGGTCAGAGTTTGAAGGTTTCAAATATGGTTAACATACAACGGAACATTATATGTGCCTGGTCAGATTAATTATTGACAGATTCAGCAAAGGAGGAAATATTTTGAGAGCGCAATATTTGCACGGGATATCTCCGTTAGTTCGCTTTGTGCTCTCATGCCATGGTTTGAAAGGACAAATGGAAAAATGCAGTTTAATAAAATACACAGTCCTGTTTAATATATTACAAGACTAAGTGGGACCGCTTGGGTCCTAGTCACACGGGTGGGCTGGTTCCCCAACGCAACCCGTTCCCCAACGGAACATCCCACCACTAACCCGTTCCCCCAATGCAACCGGTTCCCCCACGCAATATTCCACCACTCACCAATAGCCCCTAAATGTGCAGGCCTGGTTCATTTCCCCTCGTCCTACATGGGAGGAGGCGAGGGGAGGGAAGGGGGGGGGTGTTCCAAGGGGTGTACGGGATGGGTGGGGAGGGAATGAGTGGGGGCGGAGGTATGTAGGAGGGGGTCGAGTGTGTTGAGGGGGTAAGAGTGGTGTGGGGGGTAGTTAGGGTGGGGTGGTGTAGGATGTGTGGGGGACGGGGTTTGTGGGAAGGGGAGGGGTGTGTGGGTGGGGGGGTGGTGGGTAGTGGAGGGGAGTGGTGTGGGGGCGGGGGGGTTGCGGTGGACGGGGAGGGTGGTTGTAGGGTGTAGCGACCGATGTGGAGTCCGAGAGGGGGGGGGTCGGAGGGGAAGGGTTATCTGATCGGAGGGAGGGGTATGTGAGTGGCGGATGGGGGGTTGGGGGAGCGCGGGAATGCGGGGGTGTAGGGGGGATGGGGAGTGTGGGGAGGAGTGTGGGTGGAAGCAAAGTGTGGGAGGGAGGAGGGAGTGTGGGAGGGAGGGGGTTTGTGGGAGGGAAGGTGCTTGTAGGATGGAGGGGGTGTGGGGTGTGTGAGTGTGTGAGCAGGAGGGGTTGTGGAGGAAGGTGTGTGTGGGTGTGTGTGGTGTTGTGAGGGCAATTGGGGGTTGTGGTTGTGTGAGGTGTGTAGGGCGGTGTGTGTGGACGGAAGTGGTTGTGGGGAAGGTTTGTGGGGAGAAGGGCTGTGCGGGAGGGGGGAGGGTGTGTGGGCAGGGCGAGCGCTGTGTGGGCGGGGTATGTTTTGTGGGGGGCAGGGCTGTGTAGGTGAGGGGTGGCGGTGGTGTGTGGTAGCGGTGTGAGGGTGGGGTATGGTTGGAGAGGTGTTGGGGGAGCGGTGCGAGGGAGTAGGGTCCGGGAGGGGTGTGGGGGACGGGTGTGGTTGGAGAGGTGTAGATGTAATGGTGTGGTGTGAGGTGTGTGGTGGGAGGGGTGTGGAGGGAGTGGTGTGGCGGGCGAGGTGTGGCGGGGGGACATGGGGGACGGTGTATGGGAGTGTGGGGGAAGGGTTTTGGGGAGGGGTGTGGGGAGGTGTGTGGAGGTAGTGGTGTGGGGGAAGATTGTGGTAAAACGGCGGGATTGCGGGAGGAGGGTTGTGCAGGAGGGGGGTCAGCGAGCATTGTGGAGCCGGAGAGTGTGGTGTGTGGGTGGGGGGACGGGGAGGGTGTGGGGGGACGGGGATGGGGTGTGCAGGCGGGGCGGCGGTGGTGTGGAGGCGGGGGGGAGTGTGCGCGAGGGAGTGGATTTGGGGAGAGAGCTCGGAGAAATAACGGGGGTTGCGGGGGGAGTATCAAGGGGGAGGGGGGCAGCAGCCAGCGAGGAGTGCCAGAGGCATAAGGGCTGGAGGACTCACATAGGGCGTTGTAAAGTAAAGTAAAGTAAATTTATTTATATGGCACTTTTCAATCAATTTCAATCAAAGAAGCCAAAGTGCTTTACAGAGAAAATTATCCATATAAATAATAAAAAGAGGTAGAAAAAAATGACACAACATACTACAAGAGATTCAACACGAACATCCCCCCACAGCAGAATCTACACTCTCCACTGTGAGGGAAGGCACTAAAATGTCCAGTCCTCCTCCTCCTCCTAGTCCACCCGAGGTCGGGGCCAGTTTGAGACCACCGCAGCCAGTCGCCGCAACGGCGGCCTGATGATTATAGGCCCACCCGCCGGGAAGCTGGAACACCGGCATCGGGTGGAAAAGTCCTCAGCGGCCTTGAAGTGTCTGGAGCGGCCGCTCCTTCCCCGGAGACTGCGACGCCCGTGGACTTCAGGCCGCGCCGGTTGGAGCTTCGACTCACGGAGATCCGACGATGTAGACTTACAATGGGCGATGTGAACTCACAGCGGACGCTGTGGACTAATAGCGGGCTGTTTGGACTCACAGCGGGCGATGTGGACTAATAGCGGGCTGTTCGGACTCACAGCGGGCGATGTGGACACACAGCTGGCGAAGTGCACTCACAGCGGGCTCTGGTCGCTGGACGTTATCCTACGCAGGTACTAGAGTCTCCTTTTGCCGTTAGGCGAAATCACCGTCACCGACTCCGCGCCCGACCGGGTTGGGCCGCATCCGGTCACTCCAAAAATAGTGAGCTGTTTGTTACATCCGCAGCCATGGAGAGCCTTCCTCAGCTCCAGTAAAGACGCGATTGCGAAGGAAGGGGCGGACCATCCCGCGGAGTGACAGGAAAAAAGACCAACCCATGCGAACCGCGCAAACCGGAAGATAACAAGATCAGTGTTTTAGTTATGTATAGATATAAGATATATGCTTATTTGTTCACTTGCATGTTTGGTCATATATTCCATTGTTTTGTCATCGACCAACTATTGTTGCTGTAGAGTATTCTGAATTCCATAAAATCTTTCACTTTCCACAATCTATTCGTCTTTATTTCAAAAAAACAAATGTTCCAGCGTCGTTTTTAATTTATCTTTGCTCACCTTCGACTACGGGCAGTGTGCATCGGGGAGAGTATGTGAGCCATGTTGCGAAACATTTTTTATATATTACATTACTCAATGGGAACTTGGTCGTTGCATGTTTGGTTCATTTGTCCATCCGCACTGAATGAATGCAGAACACCTGACGTGGATCATGTCGCGCTTGGTACTACCGTGACCTACATGATTGGTTTTCTGATGCTCAGCAGAAAACCGAATATTGCCAGCACCTATTAGAAGCTAGCTGCAAAATATCACCAATCAAACCAAGATCACAAGGAGAGAACGGTATAAATACATTGTCTTCCGAAGGGTCCCCACCAGGACTTTCGATCATTAATTGCCTATATTTACCATGTGAATACATTCGTGTGTGTGTGTGTTTGTGTGTGTGTGTGTGTGTGTGTGTGTGTGTGTGTGTGTGTGTGTGTGAATGTGTGTGTGTGTTTGTGAATGTGGCTGCGTGTGTTTGTATGTGTGTGTGTGTGTGTGTGTGTGTGTGTGTGTGTGTGAATGTGTGTGTGTGTTTGTGAATGTGGCTGCTTGTGTTTGTGTGTGTGTGTGTGTGTGTGTGTGTGTGTGTGTGTGTGTGTGTGTGTGTGTGTGTCTGTGTGTGTGTGTGTGTGTGTGCGTGTGTGTCTGTGAAGCTGTGTTTATATGTGTTTGTGTGTGTGTTTGTGGTTCCAGCTCTCTCAATGCATCACATTATATGTAGTTCATTAAAGGCTCTCTTCAGAGAAAATTGTCCAAATCTACTGAATCTCCCTTTGTAAATGAAAACACCTACCGCAAGTAGCAGTCTGGTAATCCTACTCTTCATTCGCTACCAAGCGTGCATATGTTTCCTGTAATGGGTAGACCAGGACTGCACATAATATCCCGAATACGCACTAATCAAATTCCAATGGATCTTCACCATGACGCCCTAAATATTATACGGTTCTATTAAGGGTCTCCTGCAGGCTTGGACTTGCCACCAGATCCTGACCCAGATCTGTCAAAGACCAGTCTGTGCACCAGTGTCCATAGGTTAAACAAAGTCACGCACTGTCGTCGTCCATATAACACCCTGGTGGGGAGAAGGAAAACGCCAAATGCAAACCTCAACTGCCTTGGGACTACTATCTTATTCAAGAAAGGTGAAGACTGGATCAGGTGGAATACGGGAAAGAGACCACCATTTGGCAGTCGAACGGGTAGTAGGGTGCACCCAGTAAAGCACATTGGAGCGTAATTAGGGTCACAATGTTCACGTAGTTGACATCCACTGCATTCTTTTTTTTTTTTGTTGAAAATATTTTTTATTGGAGATAAGTACACAACCTATTTACATCATTACAGTCTTACATTTTCAAATTGATAATATTGTCAATTATTATTACATTGTCTCCAATACCTTTTGCCTTTTTTTTTAAACTAAATAGAACTAAAGAGATAGATGAAGTAAAGAAAGAAAGAAAGAGAAGAAAAAAAAAAAAAAAAAAAAAAAAAATAATAAAAAAAAATAAATAAATAAATAAATAAAACCAAAAAAAGGAAAAAGATAGTTAAAGAAGAATGGAAAAATTTATTAAAATAAAAAACTTCATTCGAGATATATTCGTACATTTCTAAGTATAGCATTTCAACCATTCTTTAGCCCGAGTGCTAGTCAGGTTCCTGTGCTGAACTGTTCTGACCCTTTAAGTAATCAATAAAAGGAGACCATGTTCCAACGAATAATTCCTGTTTGTCCAACAGGGAGAATCTGATTCTTTCCACGTTTAAGGTCTCCGTCATTTCTATAATCCACATTTTGATTGTGGGGGTCGTAGGGGCCTTTCCAAAATTTTAGAATTAATTTGTTTCCTGTTATTAAACTATAATCAATAAAGTTTCTTTGTGTTGTTATAAATTTTGATTTAATTCTAATATTCCAAGTATTATGAATTTTGGATCTGGGTCCAATTGTGTGCTGGTTATTTTAGATATTATACTGAAAATATTTACCCAGAATGTTTTAATTTTTATACAGTTTGCAAACATATGAGATAAGGTAGCTTCTAAATGTTGACATTTATCACATATAGGTGAGATATGTTGAAAGATTTTATGTAGTTTTGTTTTTGAATAATGTAACCTATGTATTACTTTAAATTGTATTAGAGAATGTCTGGCGTTTAATGAACATTGATGTATGTGTTGCAAACTTTCTTCCCAAGTATCTTTCGTTATTATTTGATTTAATTCTTTTCCCCATGTTTGTCTGTGTAAGTCCGTCGATGGAATGTCACTGTCTAATAAGATATTATATATATAAGATATTAATTTTTCTGTATTAGGATGTTTGTTCCAACCTTCATCAAGAATTTCTGAATTTCTAATTCGAAAATTTTGAGTATTCGATTTTACATAATCTCTAAGTTGAAGATATCTGAAATAATCATTTCCTCGAAGTCCATAAGTCTGTTGCAACTCCTGAAATGTCAGAAAAGTGCCTTCCTTGTAAAGTTGTCCCATATTTTTAATTCCATAATTCTTCCATTGTGTAAAACCCCGTCCAACCATGAAGGCTTAAACAAAGGGTTATTCACAATTGGAAGAAAAAGTGATAAATTATCTAATTTTAATGTCTTTTTTAATTGTTTCCAAATTCGTATAGCACTAAATATTATAGGGTTTTCCCTATAATTTTTTTTGTTTAATTTAGACGTTGCAAATAATATCGAACCGATATCAAAAGGTAAACAATCTTCCTTTTCCATTTTTAACCAGTCTGGTTGATAATCTATTTCTTCCAACCAGAAATTCATATTTTTAATATTAACTGCCCAGAAATAAAACAAAAAGTTGGGTAAAACCAAGCCTCCATTTATTTTTGATTTACACAAATGTCTTCTGTTTATCCTATGATTCTTATAATCCCAGATAAAATCATTAACAATAGAGTCCAGTTTAAAAAAAAAGTTTTTTGCCAGATATATCGGAATTGTCTGAAAAAGGTATAATATTTGCGGTTGAAAAATCATTTTTATGGCATTAATTTTGCCAACCATTGAGATAGGAAGTGTTTTCCAGTATTGAATATTCTTATGTAGTTTATTCAGTAATGGTGAAAAATTTGCTTTAAATAATGATGTATATATCTTAGTTACATAAATACCTAGATATTTAAATTTTTCCTTTACTATTTTAAATGGAAATTGTTGTATTATCTGTTTGTTATGTTCCCTTATTGGCATAATTTCAATTTTATTCCAATTTATTCTGTATCCTGAAAGTGAACCAAATTGGGTTATTAGCTTTAATAAGTTTGGAATACTAATTTCTGGTTTTGTAATGTAAATTAATACATCATCTGCGTATAGAGAAATTTTATTCACTGTGTCCTTTGTGTTATACCCGTGTATTTCCGGATGCCCCCTGACTCTTTCTGCAAGTGGCTCAATAGCAAGCGCAAATAATAATGGAGATAACGGGCATCCTTGTCTACAACCTCTAGATAGGCTAAATTTAGATGACAACCTTTGGTTTGTAAATATTCTAGCCGTGGGATTTGTATATAACAGTTTTATCCATGTACAGAATTTCTCCCCTAGCTGCATATTTTCCATCACCGAAAATAAATAAGACCATTCGACCTGATCAAATGCTTTTTCAGCGTCAAGTGAGATTATTGCTAGATCTTCATTAATAATTCTCTTGGAATATATAATATTAAATAATCTTCTTAGATTATAATATGAGTACCGTTTCTGAATAAAGCCTGTTTGGTCAGGGTGTATTAATTTATTCATCACTGTACTTAATCTAAGCGCTAGTATTTTAGTTAATATTTTCTGATCTGTATTTAAAAGTGCAATTGCTCTATATGATCCCGGGTCTTCCGGATCTTTATCAGCTTTAGGAATAAGTGTTATTATAGATTCATTTAAAGTGTCTGGAAGTTTCTGTTGAGTATAGATATACTCATACAGTCTTTGTAAACGTGGGCAAAGCAAATCATAATTTTTTTTATAAAATTCGGAGCCTAAACCATCTGGTCCTACTGCTTTACCATTTTTTAAAGAGCCAATAGACTCCTCAATATCTTTTATCGTAATCTCCCTTTCTAATAATTCCCTATCGTTTGAATCTAAACCTTTTAAATTACATTTTAGTAAAAAATCTGCTATTCCTTCTGATTGTCCTACGGTTTTAGTTGAATAAAGGTTATGATAGTATTGGAGAAATCTATCATTTATGTCCTTGGGCATTTTAAATAATTCTCCTGTCTCTGTTCTAATTTTATGAATTATTTTTTCCCCTTCCATTTTTCGTAAGTGACGTGCCAATAGTTTTTGTGGTTTGTCTCCAAATTCAAAATGTAATTGTTTGGTTTTTTGATAAAGTTTTATTACTTGTTCTGAATACATTTTATTTAATTTATATTTCAATACAGCAATTTTATTATGTTTTAAGATAGATGGCATTCTCGCATTTTCTATATCTAGTTGCTTGATTTCACTTTCCAATGTTTGTTGCTTAATCCTGTTCCCTTTATTATAAAATGCTTGAGCAGAAATTAATGTACCTCGAACAAACGCTTTAAACGTTTCCCACATAAGAGAAGTAGGTGTGTCAGGGTTGTCATTTACCTCAAAAAATATTTGAATCTGTTTAATAATATATTCCTGGCATGATCTTTCGTTCAAAATTTGTGGGTTAAATCTCCAATATGCTTGTTTGTCAGACATTCCATTTAATTTAATCATGAATGTTACAGGTGCGTGATCTGAGATTATAATGTTATGGTATTTTGAATTATAAATAAATGGGATAAACGTAGAGTCAACTAAAAAATAATCTATTCTTGAGTATGTTTTATGTACTGGTGAGTAAAATGAATATTCCCGTCCAGTTGGGTTTTCTATTCTCCAGACATCCTTAATATTAGTGGTATTAATAAATGAATTTAGAAATACACTTGATTGAGATTTTACTTTTTTTTGCCTTGATGATCTATCTAAGTATGAATCTAATGTACAATTGAAGTCTCCTCCAATTATTAATTTATATTGTGTAAATTCAGGAATTTTATTAAATGTTTTATTAAAAAACATGGGGTTATCAAAGTTAGGCCCATATACATTAAGAAGAATCACTTTTTCTCCATTTAACTCTCCAACTAATATAATATATCTACCATCAATATCCACTATTGTTGAAGAGTTCGTAAAAGGTATTCCTTTACGAATTAATATTGCAACTCCTCTGGACTTATGGGAAAAAGAGGAATGATATGATTCAGCGATCCACTTAGCTTTAAGTCTATGTTGAGATTCCTTTTTAAGGTGTGTTTCTTGGAGAAATATTATATCTGTTTTGATTAAATTTAGATGTGCCAAAACTTTACCTCTCTTAATTGGTTCATTGATTCCCTTGACATTCCAACTACAAAATGTTATTCCCTGACCCCCTCTTGTCATATTAACATCTTGCATATTGTTTCTAAGGTGGTCTATAACCGAGCAGAAGGTACAACACATAAAACCTGACCCTGCTTCCGAACTTCAGATAGATGAATTTAAAATCATATACATCGCTCTTCCGAACACATCTCCTTGTATTAGTCTTGTTTTTCCATTCAAACATTAAGTTATAAAAAAAATTTAAGTGAAAAAAGTGATAGAATTGATTAGTAAAGGGTGAAAGAAAAAGAACTACATCTACAATTAGTGTAGTTAATGATAGCCACACTAACGTGGCTAGAATTCTAAAGACTTCCGTAGCCTTTGTAAGAAAAAAGGAGGGACGTCAAAGACGTAAGAACCTAAGAATTGTAGAGGTGAAAGAAGGAAGTGAGAGGGAAATGGGCTCTCGGGACTTTGTGGCAGACCTATTACAAAAAGCCTTAAAATTGGATCACAAACCTTCACTCGGTCGAGCTCATAGAGCGCAGCGGCGTCGTACACAAGATGATGCCCATCCAAGACAAATTATCGTAAAGGTGCAACTGGATCATGAATTTGACGATATAATGAAGAAAATTGTTCGAGGCGGACAGCTCCTTTTTGAAGGTGTGAGATTCAGTATTTACCGAGATTATCCGGCAGAAGTCTTCAAAAAAAGAGCGCTGTTCATTGAGACAAAAAGAATACTGAAGAATGTACCTGGTTTGAGATACGGCCTGCTTTATCCCGCAAGACTAAGAGTCACCTACAAGTCAAAGGAGCAATTTTTTACAGACCATGAAAAAGCACTGGAATATGCCAAAGAAATCGGTAACATGACCGTAGACTGAAGAATTTACATTACTCCTTAGGAGTCAAGGACTAACAGGACCGCCAGATCTAAAATGACCTTTAAAGTTCTTTTAAGAGCTTTAAGGACATTCGAAAACCGAAATGGACGGAGGACATTGGAGAAAACCGTGATCTTTGTATTTTTTTTTAAAACTTTTTTTTAACTAATCATTATTATTATCTGTATATTCATATCTAACTATATATGTAACAACTAATACTTATTAAATATCCATATTACCACTAAAATTATTAACATTAACATTTCTCATAAAAATTTAATACTGTATATGATTGATAACAATGATTAATAATTAATAGTCTTCGATTAACGTAGAAATGAATTACATACTTATATTATATAGGAGGATATGCAAGAGGTAAATTAGCCTACGTCATAATAAAGCTTGACGGTTTTTCTCTTTATTTTTCAATTTAAAATTAAATTTATAGATTTAGCGAAGAAATTAATATGATATGTAGAGAATAATAACGTTGTGAATTTTTGCTGTTCTTGAACTTTTCTGCAGGGATACGTGCTTATGTATGTATGCACATGGGTATATATACATATATATATGTATGTATATTGTGTGTGTGTATGTATGGGTATGTATATAAGTTTGTTACTCCCAAAGAAGTTATTTGAATGTTAGAAATAATCTTTCTTTTTCTTCGGGCACGGAGCTGGGAATTTTTTTTTCTTACATCCACTGCATTCTGACCTATCGCCCGCCGTCTTGCCACTGGATCCAGATAAGCCAGAAGGAGAGAGTGAGGCTGACGATTTGCGCAACTTTCCCTCACTTTAATCCAATTCAAGCGCAAGTAAACTTGGCGAGGCAAGATCATCACAGGAACATGTGCATCAGAGAGGAGGCGCACCGCAGAGGCTCGGAGGAAATGCGCCGCGTGCAAGGCTCGAGTCACTTCAACTTCTACTGCGGCACCCACCTAACTGTATCCCGAGCCTTCCGGGCCCGGATCAGTCTCGCCTGTCACCTCCGGACCCACAAACAAAATCACTGAGGTCATGGACTACTTCGACTACGAAGGACGAACAAAAAAACACACACATACACTCAATGCCCCTGGCATGAAGGCAAGCCAATTATACGACCTCTTTAACACACTATCTACCTATGCTGCCACCGTCAGTGAGCTACAATCTTACACCACGAGATCCCTCTGCAAATCAATGCTGTTGAAGGTCTTGCCATTAACTGAATACTTTCTGCTTACCTTTTACCTCGCAAACGTTCCCTTTACATTTCATCTCGCGTCCATCTCCTATTTGTCCGTCCACATTTACAGCTGGTCAATAACATGCTGTATTTTCTGGCTGTAGTCCACACTGTCTGCACTCCTCTAGTTTTGGTCTCGTGGGAAACCTTACTCAGCAGCCCATCTAAGTTTACTTCTAGGTAAATGTTTTTTTTCATTTATGTGTAAGTCACTTGTATCTGACAAAATCGACAGGTTTGTTACAAAAGCATGTGTATAATAGTTATTTCCCTCAACTAACAGCTTTTCAGGTCCGCAAAAAGCTCAAACAAGCTGAAAACGCATCGCGACGTGGAACAAACGCATGGGGATCGGTATGACATTTGCATACCCCTCCCTAATCGCGTACATTTCCTCTTTAAATTCCGTACGATACGATGCGACAAAACGTTATTCATCCTCGGAGGGGTATTGGTCAGCCGACAGACACAACACACAAGGTATATATAAACTTGAAATTAAAACAAAATTAAAAAGTGAAAACAACAAGAAAAAGACAAGCGACTTTTGGTTGGCTGCCGTTTGCACAGCGCCTTCACCGGAAGAAATGAACAAACAAACACAAATAAACACAATTTATCTCCGAGGCAGAGAATTCTAAACTTGATTTCCCCCGATCCCCTGTACCGGGTCCCCCTTTGTTCTCCCACCGTCCCTCACAGCGGTCGCCACAGGCTGGGTCCCCGTTGTTCTTCACGGCGTTCCCCCACGCCGGGTCCTCCATTATTCTTAACGGGGGTCCCCGTACAACGGGTCCTTCTTGACTCCCCCCCCCCACCGCACGCTAACCGTCACACTACTGATGCTAAGAAATCGTTTGTACCTTGCCTCTTCCTTTGACCCGAAACATGCATTGTATTCTGTTCAGTGGTCCTACTGTCTCCTCAGGTACATTCTTATGTTTGTTAAAAATCGGTACACCGTGCCTTGAGAATTTGAACAAAACGCTAATTGCTGCAGGAACTCCGTGTTTCGGGCAGCATTCTGTTATCGGGAATGGACGGGCAACGTGAAGGATCAAGTCTCTTCTTCTCACTGATGGAGCAGCGACAGTACCTGGAAAGAAGATGTATGGGTGGGCCAAAGCACCACAAAAGACGTCGATACAGAAGTGGAATTTTGGCGTGTCATTTCGGTGGTAAAAAAGTCAAACGCGAGGGATGGAGAGGAGACAAATGGGAGTCTGTTGAGGAAGAAGACGAGGAGTGAAATTTAAAGTCGAAGAGTGGTACGATATTGGTGGATGTATACAGGAGGAGGAAAGAAGGGGAATCAAATTAAAGAATGTTTGAGGTGAGATCCCGTCCATGTCCGCTTTATTGCCACAATTCCCCGTTAAGCAATTTTCCTGCTTTCTTTATTTCCCACCAAACCTTTGCCACGTCAGCTTATGAATGGGCCATAGATATGAGGTATACAATCAATGGGGTAAAGAAAGCAAGTTGCTTCAGTGCTCTCAGCTGCATATGACCTTTATGTAAAGCACCATAGTCTCAAATAACACTCACACGTGGGAATTGGTCTGCAGCATCGTGAGTTGTCATTTCTCTATTCAAGCCTCCGGACATTCTGACAAACACAACCAACATCCCTCAAACATTCAACAATTTAATGCAGATCGAGAAGGGTGCAAGTTATGTTCAACCGTCCTCCAACGCCATCGATGAGCATTCTCGAGATATAAGTAAGCATAGGTATTAACTCACCACCGTAGTCGTGAAAGAACGTTGCGGACGGCTGGACTAGTAGCAATATTGCTAAGAGAACGACACGCAGCTTTCTCATCTTTGCTTCCCGTTCAGGTTCAAGTAATACGACGAGATCCCTTATCTCATCGGATCAATTTTGTTCAATATATACCGCACGAGGTTGTGCCTGACGTTGCCGTGCGTGCTTTGATGACGTGCCGTTGCGGTCGATTTGTTCCAGGAGGCGCCCGTCGGTCTGACCATTCCTTATTGGCACCGGTCAGCCGCCAACATTATTCCTCTAGCAGACAACAATTGGTCAACAATTAATTTATGCTGAAGGGTTCCATTCACAGATTAGCTCGTCACATCGACTCGAGTCGCTGAAAGAGCCCACGTGTCAAATTTCCAGACACGGCTCCTTCCCCACGTCATTCCTGTCCACTTGAGTCTTACAATGTATCCAGGCTAATTAATCAGATCGTCAGCAAGTGTATCAGGAACTCTTCTTAACTCATGCTGTGGTATATTAAACACAACCTAGTTTCAGATTCATCGCAGTTGCAATGTGTTTGTGCTCAAAGTTGTACATTTTTTTTATCAGAGTTTGCCCTCTTGTTTATTTCGCGCATTTGTCTCCAAATCTCAAATGTATTAATAGTTAGTTTCCACAAAAAACACAGCCAGCGTGCACAAAATGTGGCCATTTAGTTTACCATTTACAAGCCGACATTCACTTCCAACCACATTTATACTATTTACCAGCACTTTTGATAGATTGGCGCTTCCAGTACTCGTCTCAAGTGTGTTGCTTATGTCTGCCCCCATCACCCTTCGGACATTTCGTTACAGTTGCAAACCTTCTGCTTTCTCACATCCCTATGAATCTTTAATGCTATAATTTATGTTGAATTCTTCTTCAAAAGTGAAACGTTTCCTTACTTACCACACTGTCTCTGTTCATCATTTCTACCAAATCCCCCTTGGCCTCCACGGCTATGAACAAGAATTCAGCATTCCTAGATTCTAGCGAGTAGAACCGTATCGCAGTTGTGTTGGGCCCAAACACTATTAACATTTGCTAGGCAAGTTTTTCATTCTGCGGTTAGCGGGTTCATCCGTTTTTCCTCATACCTATTTCCCTGCCAATTACAATTTGTCCAAATGCTGCTCCAAGACAGATAATTGTGAAATTTCTTGATATTTCTTCAGTGGAATCTATACTGAAGAAGATTGTTCATGGTGAAAATTTGATATATCGTGGGGAAAAGATCCGATTTTTCCGAGATTATCCTCCAGAGATTGTCCAGAGAATGAACTTGTTTACACCGACAAGAAACATACTGACGGGTATTTTTAAAGTCAGATATGGAGTTGTTTTCCCAGCAAAAATGAAAATTACTTATAAGGGAATTGAGCGCTCATTTACGGACCCAGAAAAAGCATTTAAATATGCAGAAGATATCACGAGGAAAGCATCGGAAACATCGGAAGAAGACGACTAAAGGAAAGAACAAGGAACTTTTTTAATTTTTAAGATGGAGCTGGAACTGGTGGATTTTTCAGACAGTTACTGAGCTTATCTGTCTGGAATGTGTATTTGAGAACATTGTTTAACCTTGAATGAAAAATTCATGTACAAGGAACAGGGACGAGATAATATTAATATCTAACTATTATATGCTAATTACAATTAACGAACTAACTTTAACAAAACTAATGACTTGTGAGTGTGTGTAGTAAATATGAATAATCATGAATAAACCATTGCTTATAAATTGTAATTAACCAAAATGTCCATAACATTACTAACGTTTTTTTTTTCTTTCTTTTTGAGTGGGAACGCAACATAAATTTGGAAAAAATCCAGGAATGAGGTTAACCCCTCGGTACCTACTTGTAGGGTAGCTGGTTAGATAAATTGTTACGGTACAAATACTTATAGAAATGAGAATAGGTTGTGGTTTATATTTGGATTTGGGGTTTAATTACATTATTTATTTACTTTTTAATATTTTACCTTTGCGTATTTTTTTTTTTTTTTTTTTTTGGGGGGGCTTTTTACTAACGCAGTTTGATAAAGTTAAACAAGAATAAACAAGATATGAGACGGTTTGTTGTTTTTGTACGAGGTGTTAATAAGGGATTGGGGCTCAATGTAAAATAACATCAACGGAAGTCTACAATTCTTACGCCACCTTAGGTGGCTATTTGTCTTTAAGGTACCTGCTTTTAGATACCTTAATTTCACTTTAAAAAAAAATACTATACAAATTTGTATTTACTTAGTTTGTGTTAAATTAATTGTAAATCACAACTTTTCTTGCTTTATCTAAGGCACTTTTGGAGAAGGAGATGTAATGTAAACTTTTAAAAATTGCAATGACCACCCAACGCCCAGAACACGGAGGTATTTGTTTGCACCATATGTTTCAAGAATATTACTTTGATATACAATGCAAGACGATAGGCAAATAAAGAATGGAGGAATCACATTCTGTAGTTGGAATATAAGGGGTGACACTGAACCAATAAAGAGGGGTAACATTTTTGCTCACCTAAAATCTTTGAAAAGCGACATAATTTACTTGCAAGAAACTCACATGAAACAGGAAACACAAATGAGATTAAAGGCGAAGTGGATAGGCCAAACATATTATTCGTCATTTACTTCTAAATCTAGAGGTACGGCTATTCTTATTCGAAAAGGTATACCGTTCAAATTAAAGAATACTATATCAGATAAAGAGGGAAGGTTTCGGGAGAAATTTATGCTACCCCAAAAACTATGGTAAATATTTACGCTCCGAATTTTGATAACTCTCAATTCTTTGAGAAAATTATAGATATAATACTGGAGTTTAATTATCAAAATGTCATAATAGGAGGGGATTTCAACTGTGTTTTAGATCCATACTTAGACAAATCAGCAAAACAAAGAAGGAGTAATATAAAATCTAAGACTAGTGAATTTCTAAATACATATATAAAAAATACTAACATAACAGATGTATGGAGATCTGCTAACCCAGCAGGAAGGGGATACTCGTTTTATTCTTCGGTACATAAAACATACTCAAGAATTGATTTTTTTTAGTGGATAGGAAATTAATGCCATATATAATTAACCCAACTTACCATATTAGTAGTATTTCTGATCACTCTCCATTGACTTTTTAAGTAAAATTTGAAGGAATGCCGGGAAATAATTTTTTTTGGAGGTTTAATACATATATATTAAATGACTTACAGGGTTATCAATATTTGAAACAACAAATGATATCATTTTTTGAGATAAATGATACACCAGGTACCTCACCTTCTTCAATATGGGAAACTTTTAAAGCATTTATTGGAGGAATTATAATTTCATATGAAATTTTTCAAAATAAGAAGAATAAAACAGAACAGATTCTGTTAGAACAAGAAATAAGACAGTTAGAGTTAGATAATGATAAAGATCCCACTATAGATAAACATAATAAGATAATACCACTGAAATTTAAACTTAACCGAATTCTCTCAACAAGAGTAATAAGATTATTCCAAATTACAAAACAGGAACATTTTGAGTTTGGTGACAAACCACATAAGCTGTTCGCGTGTCAACTGAAAAAACAGGAAAAGGAAAATACTATAAATAAAATTAAATCCGAGAATGGTGAATTACTAACACTACCTAAAGATATCAATAAAAGATTTGCTCAATTTTATCAAAATTTATACACATCAAAAACCAAAACAGAAAATAGTAAAATTACAAACTTTTTAGATAAATGTAATCTACCAAAACTTGACTTTTTGGAACAAGAAGAACTAGGAGCGCAAATTACAATCGAAGAAATAGGTGAAACAATAAAGTCGCTGAAAAATGGTAAGACACCGGGAACAGATGGTTTTAGTAATGAATTTTATAAAAAGTTTCATGAGATAACGACCCCCTGTCTATTTAATTTATATACTTACGTTTTTAAAGAAAATAAACTACCTGAAACGTTAGCAGAATCAACTATTACGCTTATTCCAAAGAAAGATAAAGATCTAGAGGAACCGGGCTCATATAGAGCTATATCACTTTTAAATACAGACCAGAAAATTCTAGCAAAGACTTTAGCTAGAAGACTAAGCAAATATATTAGTAAATTGATAAACCCTGATTAAACGGGGTTTATACCTAAAAGATATTCATTTAATAATTTGAGACGCCTGTTTAATATAATGTACTCACATAAAGTGGAGGAAGAAGACTTAGCAATTATTTCTTTGGACGCAGAGAAAGCATTTGATCAGGTAGAATGGCAGTATTTATACAAAGTATTACAAAAATTTAATATGGGAGAGAATTTTATTGCATGGGTGAAATTATTATATGATAAACCGATGGCAAGAATATTAACTAACAGCATGTTATCTCAAAATTTTCAATTATCAAGGGGTAATAGGCAGGGATGTGCTTTATCACCCCTGCTATTTGCCCTTATGATAGAACCTCTGGCTGAAAGTATAAGAAGCCATCCGAATATTCAGGGTTATAATACTAGGGACTCAAATAATAAAATTTCATTGTATGCAGCCGATATTTTGTTATATATAACAAATTCACAAACGAGCATACCAATGTATTAAATTTAATAGAGGAATTTGGATCCTTTTCTGGATATAGAATAAACTGGCACAAAAGTGAAATCATGACGTTAAAACCTCAAGAATCTACACACTTATTGAAATTCCCCTTTAAAATAGCAACAGAAAAATTCAAATATTTGGGTATTCAGATTACTAGAAAACATAAAGCTTTATGCAATGCCAATTTTATACCCTTAATAAATAAACTTAATATAATGATAACATTTTGGAAAACACTCCCTTTATCATTAATAGGCAGAATAAATGCTATTAAAATGAGCTTCCTACCACAGTTATTATACCTATTTCAATCTATACCAGTATATGTACCAAAATATTTTTTTTCTAAACTGAACGCTAATATTACTAATTTTGTTTGGGATTATAAATCACATAGAATTAAAAAAGAACACTTATGTAAACCAAAAGATGTCGGGGGACTTTCACTCCCAAATTTTTTGTATTACTATTGGGCAATACATATCAAGAATATAATTCACTGGTTGTATAGTTCAACTCAACAGACAGAATGGATAAAAATGGAGAAAGAGGATTGTTATCCTTGTAATATAGGAACAATCCTCTTCTCCCCGAAAAAAATGAACAATACAATATATAAGAAAAACCCAATTATACAAGATACAATAAGAATATGGAAACAAATAAAATTAGCCTTAAAATTAAGAAACCTATCATTGTTAACACCGATAGCGAATAATCCTTTATTTAAACCATCTATGATGGATAAAATATATAATGAATGGGAAAGTTTCGGAATTAAAAGGATCGGGGACATGTATGAAATGGGAGATTTATTATCATTTCAACAATTACAATTAAAATTTAAACTGAAAAACACTCATTATTTTAAATATTTTCTGATTTGTAATTTTTTGAAGACATACATACAGGGATATCAAAAAATAACTCCTGATTTACTAGAAGAAGTAATGAATATAAAAGCTGATACACAAAAATTAATATCATATTTATATAATAATAATAATAATAATAATGGATTTTATTTACGGGCGCCTTATACCGAGGTCTCAAGGACACCATACAGAGATTTATAGAAACCATATAATCAGAATTTAAAAAAATAGGTTATAAAGACCAATACACAAATCAGGGACAGAATTCCTTCCAAAAACACAAAAAAAAGAAAATCAGAAGCACAATTTGAGGAGAGAGCAGCGGCAATTTAACGCCAGCGTCCACTCTCCCCTCCGACCGCCATCTTGAACACAGACTAACAAATACAATTACAAACAATTACATACAAAAATCATCCCCCCACAATGATTTCCATTGTGGGGGAAGGCACAATGTCCAGTCCCCAGCCCCAGTTCACCCAAAAAAGTCAGGCCAAATGAAGCCCCCGCTATTGCCTCTACGGAGGCCCGATGATCCTGGCCGTTCTCGCCGGGCGATGTAGCCCCGGCGTCGGGAGAGTCCTCCAGCAGCTGGGCCACCTGGAACGGCCGCATCCCTCACCGGAGGCCGCAACTACGGCTGGAACGGCCGATTTCCCGCAGGCGTCCGCAGCACCTGAAGCCGACAAGGCCGCGCCGATTTGGAGCTCAAGGCTCCCGGTGTTGGAGTCGGCGCTGCCGCCCGCTCCACAGTCCCGCAGCCCGGAGGTGTTGAGCTCGGCGGTCCAGCTCACCGGAGCTCCAGCGCGTCCGTCCAGCGCGGCGACCCAGGCAAGGCATCGCCCGCTCCGCTGCACAGTAGCGCTCCAGCGCCGTGCCGCCACCGAAGCTGAGGGTGCTGTGCGGTTCCCGCCAGGAAACGCCGCTCCACGCCCGCTGGTAGGCCGCGAGGACGGGTCGAATGGGCAGCCGGAGAGAAGGCTGCCTCACCGACCAGGAAGTGGTTTCCCCTTGATCCCCCCACATTAAAGGCAAAATAAATAAAAACAAAGACTTAAAGAAAACTAAAAAAACGTGGTAAAAAAGTACAATTAACGGACGGCTGCGGTTTTGCAGCCGTTCCTCAAGATGCAAAATATAGATTTACCTGTGACCGAGGTAATTAGAGAAGAGTGGGAACGGGAATTATTGATAAAAATGACGAAGGCTACACGGGGAAAGTATTTGACATACATTCACAAGTATTCGATTAACGCAAGACATAATCAAATCCAATTTAAAATTTTACATAGATTATATTACTCAAAAACAAGATTAAATAAATTGTATCCAAATATATCGCCCATTTGCGATAAATGTTTAACCCAAGACGCAACTATAACACACTCTTTTGTTTCTTGTATAAAACTTCATGGATTTTGGAGTGATATTTTCGAAATATTTACAAAATTATTTAAGACAAAAATGGAACCCAATAATGAATTGATTATATTTGGGGTAATGGAAGACGGGAACAAATTGAGCTCATCTCAAAAGTCAATTTTTAATTATGGTTTAATAATAGCAAAAAAATTAATATTGAAATTTTGGAAAAATACACCAATACCAACGCTCAAAATGTGGATTGCAAGTATGTTGGATACCGCACATCTTGAGGAAATGCGATTCCTCCTAATAGATAAATTTGACCAATTCATAACGAGTTGGTCTCCATTTGTCGTCTTTTTGGAAACATATGGTGCAATACAGGTGTAAAAGCTAATCCGTGAGTGCGGATGGTCAAGATTATAAATGATCTCCTTACTTCTATTTTCTTTTCTTGTCTTCTCTTCTTTTATTCTCTTTCTTCTATTTTCTATGTCTCAACTTTCTTTTTTCACTCTTTATTTTTCTTTTTCACACACTATATATCTCACATTTTTCTATTTTTCATTATCTATCTTTTTTCTTTTTCTTCTTTATTACAAAAAATTTAAAAAATAAGAAGCTGTACATAAAAGGTATTATGAAAATATGATTGTATACAATTGTACTTACTTCTAATAAAATTAAAATATTTAAAAAAAAAAACAATTTGTCCAACGGCATCGGGGCAATCCTTGCCCTAACAACACAGCGAAATCTCCAAAGGTCTATCAGCCTTCTCTGCTACAAAGAAAACAAGTTGATGTTTTATTTGTCAAATAACAACAAAGTGTTGTACAGCCCAATGGAAAGCGTTCTAGTACACGGGAGTGTTGCATTCCTAATCTGGAGAATTCGGTCAGTGATGAACGTCAAATATTCACGACGTAGACTTCGCTTTTCTTTACATGCAATGGAGAATTGAATGTGGACAGAGATATTAGTAACTGTGATCTTATGGATGGCATGTTCAGTGCCCTCCATAATGTCTGCGACAAAGTCCCATCATTTATTTATTTGCCTCTGTGCTCCACAATTTGAGTTTGTAATGGAAAAAAAATCACATATGGTTAAAGTGCGCAATTTCAGTTGTTATTAATGGCTATTTTTATACATTTTGGTTTCATCAAGTAGAAATTACACCTGTGTTTATACATTGTGCCCCCCATTTCAGGGCACCCTAATGTTTGGCACGCATGGTTTCCCAGGCGTTTTTAATTGTTCAGGTCTGAGCAACTTTTCTTTCCCCCAGTTTTTTCAATCTCCTTTGGAAACTTTTATTGATGTTTATCAGCACGAGGCCCAAAGTTGTGCCATACAAGTCGAAGAAGCCATTCTGAGACTGAGAAAGAAGAATAAATCTGTTAGAGACATCAGCCAAACCTCACGCTTACCCAAATCAACTGTTTGGATCATCATTAAGAAGAAAGAGAGTACTGGTGAGCTTACTACTAGCAAAGGGACTGGCAGGCCAAGAAGACGCCCACAGCTGTTGACAGAAGAATACTCTCTATATTAAACAAGTATCCGCAAACACTTGTCCGACAGACCAGAAACAGTCTTCAGGAGCCAGGTGTGGATATTTCAATCACAACTGTCCGCAGACTCCGTGAACAGCAATACAGAGGGTGCACTGCAAGAAGCAAACCACTGGTTAGCCGCAAAAATAGGATGGCCAGGTTACAGTTTGCCAACAAGTACTTAAAAGAGCAACAATTGTTTTGGGAAAAGATCTTGTGGACAGATGAGACGGAGATTAACTTATATCACAGCGATGGCAAGAGCAAACTATAGAGGAGGGAAGGAACTATCCAAGACCCAAAGCACACCACATCGTATGTGAAACACGGTGGTGGGGATGTTATTGCCTGGGAATGTATAGCTGCTGAAGGTACTGGCTCACTTAACAACTGCTGATGGTAGTAGCATAATGAATTCTGAAGTGTATAGACACATCCTATCAAGTTAAAATAAATGCCTCGAAACACTTTGGCCGGCGCTTCATTCTACAGAAAGACAATGTTCCCAAACACAATTAAGCATGACTTTTATATGTTGAAGAGAAAACTGAAGGGTACTAGCCCCCAAAATTAACATAGGTTAAGATGGCTGTTATACAGGCCTGGCAGAACATCACCAGAGTAGACTACCAGCAACTGGTGATGTCCATGAATCGCAGACTTCAAGCAGTCATTGCATACAAAGGCATGCAACAAAACTACCAACACGACTATTTTCATTTTGTGGAAACAATTAATTTAGAGGGAAAAAAGGAAAAATGAAACGTTACAGACATCAAAGGTTTGCTTCAAGAAACGTTATTGGATATCTCATGGAGAGATTGCTGCAGACAATTTCTCACCAGTTCTCTGACTTCCAAGCAGAATTAGGCAACAGTTATAGTGCGAAGTAAATAACTTGTGTTTGCTTTTGTTCGATACTATTCTACAAAGACATTATCGCCACATATTTCATTATACCAGATGATTCATTATTCATAACATACAGTTCGTTCATATTAATCTTATTCAACAACAGCTGATTAATACAAATCAAACACTAATCTTGATTTTATTCTATCTCATCTTTCAAGCGGCCCATGCCACAATCGCCATTCCGAGCCGATCATAAGCCTCCCATTTACTGCAATGTATTTACGCCACTAGCGGTAGGAGCCGCGGGTGGTCCACTGTAACCTCTCACAAATGTAAACAGGCTTGTATCTCCTCCCATTTCATGTTTACATTTACCATCCGTAATTCGTCACATTCCTGGACTGGAGGCATACGTCTAATCTTACTTTGCCGATTCCCACGAACTTCTTCTGCACCTGGTCAAGCGAGAGCTGCCAAATGTCATATCCAAAACACCCTTTCGTACCTGTTCAATTCCAATCAAAATAAAATACGAAAGTATATAATTTTTTCTTCCACAGTTCCCTTCTTGTTGATCTTTATGATCATCACTAACAGTTACTTACTATTTTTTTAATCATTATAAACTTTTACGATTCTTGTGCTTCCTTCTCTTCGAAGGTTCCGTCTGAGTGATGCAGTTTACAACTGGTAGTATGTACCCAATCGGATGTTTCTTTTACTTTTCTGCTGTTCCTGTTGTTAGTCGCACCAAATATGGTCCTTTCCATCTAGAAGATAGATAATAGTAAGATTAAACGAGAACTTACCAGTTCGAAGTTTGATCTTTATTTCATGAGGAGTTACGATGAGGGACTACGTGAAGAACCCCGTACAGCTGCACGTGCCTCAATCTTCAAAGCAGCGGTGTGAAATCACAGATAATATTGATTGAAGTATAATAGTAAGACGAGAGAAGACTAGAACTACCAGATGATATTTATGAGGGTTGGGAGCGGAGGGCACGTCGTCCCTCGTCGTACCTCCTCATAAAATAAAGATCAAACTTCAAACTGGCAAGTTCTCGTTTAATCTTACTATTTTACTTCGGAGTCACGTGGGTGCCTACGTGAAGATTTCAAATTCCATGATTTCATGCCGCGAGAAACAAGTCTACACAACCACTACTGCTTCATTGACAAATGAGGGAAAACATTAATAATGCATACAGTCATGACATAGATTTAAAACATGCTGATGCTGTTAAATGAAGTAATCATAATAGTCCCATCACTCATCAGGATGGAACCTATAAACAGAACGTAATATGAGATTGAGAAATACCCTGGTCTGGCAACGGGTTGTTATAAAATATTTGGAAATTCGTTCTTTTGACCATGCTTCAGCCGTTCAGATGTGGTCCAGCGAGACATAATTAACCGTTGCTGCTTCTGTTGTAGCAGCCCTGGTAGAGTGAGATCTGGAATCAGTATCTACTCCTGCATAACTCGTCTCCGTTTTATCACCTGGAAATGGTCTGAACTGATACGTTCTTATAACGTTTTTTGTAACTAACAATCATAGCTAGCTAAGAGCCTCGAAGGTGACCTTGACGTATTGTTGTATATGTGAGCCCTCACATAACTAAAGGTCCCTGGATATGCCTTGATCTATTTTGAGACCTGACACCCCTTCTGCTCTGCTTAAGTAAATTATAAACATAATTATAAACATAAAATACTATACATATTATTTACAGATGTAATCATCCTGTCCCGCCGCAATTATGTAGCGACTGAACTGTTGCGCTAAACCAGAGCCACGAATATAACTACCTAATGAGATCCGGCAAAGCTAAGAATATAGCCAGAAACCCCCTGGTGAAAATAGTGTTAACACAATGTCAACCTCCCATACTGCATTGTACTTGTCCTGGGAACACTTGTGTTAAGGATATCCTTTACTAACTCGATATGCGGGGTGAACTCAACAAAGTGGACTCGTTTGCTGCAACAAATCTGATGGAAAGCCCCTTGGCACCGTTAATGACCCTATAACTCAACATTGTCAAAGACCATTAGAAATGAACTCCAAGAGCTCCGAAATCTGTACCGTTTTAAATGTAACATGAGCATTAAACAAACACTTCCCATCTCTTGAAGAAGCAAAATACTGATTTTTGGTACTATCCCAGCACTTTGAATACATACAAGAATAGGGGTGACAACCCAAGCCGTAGGCAGTCTATTGAGAATCTGCAGAATATAAATTGAATTTATCATGCAACGGCTGATTTCCCGAGCCACAGGCTGAACCGCAAGTTACGTTTAAAAGAACCATATAAGGTTGCATTATTATTATTCCCGACAAATCGGGAATTAAACTGCATAGGACAATCCCACAGCTGGAACCAAAAGCGGGCTCTTGATGACTTAATTTGAAGCTCCGACTGGTGAAGCAAAATAGAAGAAGACATAAAAGGCCATTGCTCCTGCTTGTAGCGAGTATGTATTTTTCACCACTGTTGTGCCACATATTTTTGCAACCTGTGAAT
The DNA here is from genome assembly GCA_038087875.1 of Malacoraja senta. Lineage (NCBI taxonomy): Eukaryota > Metazoa > Chordata > Chondrichthyes > Rajiformes > Rajidae > Malacoraja > Malacoraja senta. The sequence continues at coordinate 10,467,018 of CM075992.1, forward strand.
TAGCATGAAAACAACATATGTATGTTCAGTGTTGCATTGAATCAGAATTTCATAAATACGGTGTGGTCCAACACCCATTCTGTGTTGTCATTGATCTGTACTTTATCATACTCCAGTGGCAAATGAGATTATGTACCTATTACAGGATTCTTTTACTTGATTGCACCCATGTGACAATCATATGCCACCATCATAGTGTATCAACATGAAGTTGCGCATGCAGATATGCATATTCGCTCAATCACGCTTTAACCCGTAAAATGGACGTAGGGTCTATAGATAGTTGATACCAAAAACTGCAGAGTTAATAACTCATGAAAATCTCCTTCACCTCCAACGGGAGATGACATTCGCAAATTCCCACCTTAAGCCATTAGCATCATTTTGAAATATAATGACATATTTATTGATCAACTACTGGAGCAATGCTAACACTGTTTGTCCGTCATAGTGACTTTAGTAGCTTCAGCCGGTAATAGTAAAGGTGTGTTAACAATGACCTTCATGACTCTTTACAGGGTTCTCGCTTAACTTTTTTTCCCAGTTGCCGGCCGGGCAACATTGACAGCTTTGTAGGTTGCCAAATGACAGTTTAGGTGGTCATTTAAGACGGTTTGCATGACGTGTGCGATAATGTGCTCGGACGAAGTGCGTAGTTACCAGTCGGTATTATGCTCAATGAAGCATTCACATATTATGTTCAAGAAGGCATTGCAGATACTGGAAAATCGAAGGCAGACAAAACTGCTGGAGAAACTCAGCGGGTGCAGCAGCATTAATGGAGCGAAGGAAATAGGCAACGTTTCAGGCCAAAACTCATCAGTCTGAAGAAGGGTTTTGGCCCGAAAAGTTGCCTATTTCCTTCGCTCCATAGATGCTGCCGCATCCGCTGAGTTTCTCCAGCACTTGTGTCTACATTCACATAATATTTCTGCTTCAAATAACTCACAAACTAAACATATTCACCAATCAAGACATGATATATACCGCAATGACATGCAGCACAATTATAATACAATATCTCAACTCTTTTTACACATTGCAATTAATACAATTTCTATTAGTTGTTTCCACTTCCAAACAAAAATATGGTTGGATTATTCAGCATATGATCAACATGCGTCAATAAATCCTGGACCATGGTAACATATATGCTTAACCAAACACAGTACAGATTGATGCAAGCATGTTTTCTGTGAAGGACCGAAAATTACCATGACATGGCCATAGCATGGGTCGTTATTGCTATTGGCACAGAAACACTCTGGCTTCCCACATAATTTATCCTTAACAAAATATACAGTTTGCAAGGAAATTTCTAAAGGCATTTTATGATATTAGCTTTTAAAACCGACTATACCCATCTGACACGTTAAGCATTACACTAACTGACAAGAGATGGCCAAAGGACATAACTGCAGCAAATGTTCTTTTGGTAATATATTTAAAGGTGTCAAAACAAATAATAAGATTGGGAATTAAAACACATTTGATTACATTCCGTTATCACACATAATCAATGTTCGTTCTGAAGACCATAAAGCACAATAGGGCCAGGGTGTGCGTGAATCAGTGCGGGCTGGATAGATGGCGGGTGGGGGGGGTTGAAAAGGCAATTTTTGCGGAATAGATGGATTGAGGCATGTGAATTAGTACGTGTTGGTTGGAGTATGTTAATTTGTGAGGGGAGAGCACGGGGGATGTCAGTGGAGTTGAATGGGGGGATCAGTATGGGATGGATGGGGGGGGGTCAGTATAGGATGAATGGGGGTTCAGTACAGGATGAATGCGTGTAGACACAAATGCTGGAGACATTCAGCGGTTGAGGCAGCATCTATGGAGCTAAGGAAATAGGCAACGTTTCGGATCGAGACCCTTCTTCAGACTGTTCCCCCCATTGTTTTTGAATGGGGGGGATCAGTACAGGATGGAGGGGGGGGAGTGTCAGCACAGGATGAATGGGGGGATCAGTACAGGATGAATGGGGGGGGGTCAGGACAGTGTGGATCGGAGGGTCTATGCAGGATGAATGGGTGATCACTACAGGATGAATGAGGGGATCAGTACAGGATGAATGGGGTGTTCAGTAAAAGATGAATGGGGGAATCACTACAGTATGGATGGGGAGATTGGTGCAGGGTAAATGAAGGGTGGGTCAGTACGGGATGAATGGGAGGATCAGTGTAGGATGGATGGGGGAGGGTGGCAGCAGAATCAATGCGAGGTGGGTAGGGTGATGAATAGGTTGGGAGGGGGGGTAGATGGGGAGGGGTGCACAGGGGATGTCAGTGAGGACTGAATAGAGGAGGGAATGAGGATCAGTGCGGGATGGAGAGGAGAGGTCCCAGGATGAGAGGGGTGGAGGGGGGGGGCGTACAAGAGAGAGAGATAGAGAGGGGGGGAGGGGCAGAGGAGGTGGGGTGGAAGGAAGGTCAGCGCTCCTCGGACAACATCGCCCCGCTGCCTTGGCCGTCCCTGTCCAAAGCCTAAGTGCCGCCGCCTCCTCTGACAGGAAGGTGCGGGGCCGAGCGGTGCAGCTCAAATATGCTATAGCTGTAGGATATTTGGTACAGCTGCTTCAGACGGCGGAAGAAGACCTCCCTCTCCCTCCCTCCTCCCGGCCTCGGCGTGCGAGAGGGGGTGGTTTGAAAGCGCCGTTAGCGAAGTTGCAAGCAGCGGCCGTTATCAGTGCGATAGGAGCCGCTGATAGCAAATCCGCAAAAGGCGCTTTCAAAACAAACCCTCTCGCACGCCGAGTCCGGGAGGAGGGAGGGAGGGAGGGAGAGGGAGGCCTCCTTCCGCCGGGCGGAGTGCGGGAGGAGGAGGCGGTGGAGTCGCTGGCGCGGCCGCTGTTCGGGGCCCGTCATTCGCCCCGACCCTTCGTCACCACGCACCTAGTATCTTTGACCCGCAATCAAAGATACTAGAGGAATACAGCTGCCGACACAAAACGCCAGTTCCTATTCGCCGGAGATGCTGCCTGACCCGCGGAGTTACTCCAGTTTTTTGCGTCTACCGGTATAAACCAGTATCTTGTTGCCAAGCCGGGCAAAATGTGTCCGCGTTTATGTTGCCCGGGGGCACTTTCTCTGGTCAATGGCACCCGGGCATCCGCTAATTTCGAGCCCTGCTTTATAATTTGCCATTAAGCATGCTGTCAGTTCTCCCACTTGCACAGCTGCATCACATATATTACATTGCCAATTAGTCTAATGAATAGAAAGCTGCTTTACAACCTCACGGCAGTTCCAGGTTTCTATTGACTCCAATCTGTTGCCCAGGGCGGAGTCACAGGCCAACTAATAGCCGAAGGCAAACCCCAATGACCAACTAGTCCATTTGATAACAACTTAATTTTAACTGGATAGAGGAGCCCAATTTCTCAAATATGGTTTGAGACTGAAAAAGTGGATTTTAGCAAAATACAACATCAAAATATCATCCAGTCAATACATAACAAGTGTTTTTTTAAACTCTGAGTAGTCCTCTTTGAATGATTTATTGTCATCATACTGTTATATTGGTTCATCATAGCAATGCCTCCAAATCTCCGATGCTCACTGTAAATGGAAACAGCCTATGAAATCAGTTGTTAATCAGCCATCTTTCATAATGAACAGGCCACTCCTGCCATCATTTCATGTCTGTCCTGAACGGCAACTCTGGCACGATTCCCGAGCCTGTCTTGCAAGACAAACCTGGCCACAATACTCAGCCTGTCCGATAATTCTTTTTTTTTTAATAATATTTTTATTAGAAGCAGGTACCTATCATATTGAAAACATTTCATGTATATCATTCCTACATTACTAATATTATCGATTGATATTAACTCTGCTTCTAGTATTTTTTTTATATATAGGTAACAAATAAGAGAATAACAGACAGGGAAGAAAAGGGATGATAAAGAAGAATGGAATAAATTACTAAAAGTACAACGTTGGAGATATATTCGTACATTTTAAAATATAACTTTTCATCTAATCCTTTATTCGTGTTTCAGTCAGGTTCTCGTGCCGAACCAGTCTGTCCCTTCAAATAGTCAATAAATGGAGACAATGTTCTCATAAAAAGTTCTTGTTTGTCCATTAAGACAAGTCTAATTTTTTCCAAATGTAAGGTCTCCGACATTTCCATAATCCTCATTTTAATTGTGGGGGTTATAGGACATTTCCAAAATTTTATTATTAATTTTTTCCAGCTATTATACTACAGTCGATGAAGTTTCTTTGAGTTGTTGTAAGTGTTATACTCTGTTCTAATATTCCTAGTAGTATTAATTTTAAATCAGGATCCAATTGAGTGTTGACAACTATAGATATTAATCTAAAAATGTCTGTCCAAAAGTTTTTGATTTTTTACAATTCGCGAATGTACGAGTTAGGTTAGCATCTAAATGTTGACATTCATCACAGATAGGGGAGATTTGTGGGGTGATTCTGTTTAGTTTTGTTTTCGAATAATGTAATCTATGTAGTACTTTAAATTCGATTAAAGAGTGTCTGGCATTTAATGAACATTCATGTATATGTTGTAAACTTTCATCCCAAGTATCTTTCGTTATTGCTTGGCTAAGTTCATTTCCCCATGTTTGCCTATATAAATCCGTCGATGGTATCTCATTATCTAATAGGATGTTATATATATGAGATATGAATTTTTCTGTATTAGGGTGTTTATTCAAACAATCATCAAGGATTTCAGGATCTCTAGTTCTAAAGCTTTGAGTGTTTGATTTAACATAATTTCTAAGTTGTAGATATCTGAAAAAATCGTTTGAATGGAGTCCATAAGTCTATTGTAGCTCCTGAAATGAAAGAAAGATGCCTTTCTTATAAAGTTGTCCCATCTTTTTAATTCCATAATTTTCCATTGTATGAAACCTTTATCCAACCTAGAAGGTTTAAATGAAGGGTTATTCGCGATGGGAAGAAAGAGTGATAAATTATCCAATTTTAAGGTCTTTTTTAATTGTTTCCGAATTCGCATACCACTGTATATTATAGGATTTTCCCTGTAAATTGTTTTATTCAATTTTGAGGTAGCAAACGGTATCGAACCAATTTCAAAGGGTAAACAATATTCCTTTTCCATCTCTAACCAATCTGGCTGGTGGTCCATTTCTTCCAGCCAAAAATTCGTATTTTTAATATTAACTGCCCAAATATAAAACAAGCAATTAGGTAAAGCTAATCCTCCATTTATCTTTGATTTGCACAAATGTTTTTTGATTATCCTATGATTCTTATAATCCCAGATAAAATCACGGATGATGGAATCCAACATTTTAAAGACGTTTTTGGGCAGATATATCGGCATTGATTGAAAGAGGTATAATATTTGCGGTAGAAAAATCATTTTTATGGCATTAATTTTACCAAACATTGAAATATGAAATGTTTCCAATACTGAATATTCTTATGTAGTTTATTCAGTAAAGGGGGGAAATTTAATTTAAATAATGAGGCATATGTCGTAGTGTCATAAATTCCTAGATATTTAAATTTTTCATTAACTATTTTAAACGGGAATTGTTGTATTATGTGTAGATTATGTTCCGTTATTGGCATAATTTCACTTTTATTCCAATTAATTCTGTATCCGGAAAGCAAACCAAATTGAGTTATTACATTTAATAAGTTTGGAATACTAATTTCTGGTTTTGTAATGTAAATTAATATATCGTCTGCGTATAAAGAAATTGTGTTCACTGTGTCTTTAGTATTATACCCGTGTATTTCCGGATGGGTCCTAACTCTTTCAGCAAGTGGCTCAATAGCGAGTGCAAATATTATCGGAGATAGCGGGCATCCTTGCCTACAGCCTCTAGATAAATTACATTTAGTTGATAACATTTGATTTGTTAATATTCTAGCTGTTGGGTTAGTATATAAAAGTTTTACCCATGTACAGAACTTCTCATCCAATTGAAATTTTTCCATCACCGAAAATAAATAGGGCCATTCAACCTGATCAAATGATTTCTCAGCATCTATCGAGATTATTGCTAGGTCCACGTTAGTGATTCTCTTTGAGTATATTATATTAAATAATCGTCTCAAATTATAAGATGAATACCGTTTCGGGATAAAAACCTGTTTGGTCAGGATGTATTAATTTATTCATCACTGTACTTAATCTGTGTGCTAGGATTTTAGTTAATATTTTCTGATCGGTATTTAAAAGGGCAATTGCTCTGTATTAGCCTGGGTCTTCAGGATCCTTATCCGCTTTTGGTATGTGTTATTATAGATTCGTTTAAAGTTTCTGGCAGTTTCTGTTGAATGTAAGTGTACTCATACAGTGTATGTAGGCGTGGAGAGACCAAGTCATATATTTTTAAATAAAATACAGAACCTATACCATCTGCGCCGGCTGCTTTGCCGTTTTTTAAAGATCTAATAGACTCTTCAATATCTTTTACCGTAATTTCATCTTCTATTAATTCTCTGTCTTTTGAGTCTAAACCTTTTAGATTGCATTTTTGTAAGAATGCTACTATTCCTTCCGGCTGTTCTATAGTTTTAGCTGAGTAAAGATTTTGATAATATTGCAGAAATCTCTCATTTATATCCTTGGGCAGTATTAATAATTCTCCCGTGTCTGATCTAATTTTGTGGATTGTATTTTTCCCCCTCCATTTTCGAAGCTGACGAGCTATGAGTTTTTTTGGTTTGTCTCCGAATTCAAAATGTAATTGTTTAGTAGGCTGGTAGAGTTTTATTACTTGTTCTGAATATAGTTTATTTAATTTATATTTCAATACAGCAATTTTATTATGTTTTATCGTAGGTGGCGCAGCCGCATTTTCTATATCTAATTGCTTTATTTCCCTTTCCAGTATCTGTTGCTTAACCCGGTTCTCTTTATTATAAAATGCTTGCGAGGAAATTAATGCTCTTCGTACAAATGCTTTAAATGTTTCCCAAAGAAGGGAGGCAGGTGTTCCAGTGTGGTCATTAGTCTAAACAAATATATTAATCTGTTTAGTAAGATATTCCTGACATGCTTTTCATTTAAAATTTGGGGGTTAAGTCTCCAATGTGTTTGTTTCTCGGCCATTCCATTTAATTTAATCGTAAATGTTAAAAGTGCATGGTCTGAAATTATAATATTATGATATTTCGAATTGTAGTTAAATGGGATGAGCATAGAGTCTGCTAAAAATAGTCTATTCTTGAGTAGGTTTTATTTACCGGTGAGTAAAATGAATATTCTCGTCCGGTTGGATTTTCGATTCTCCAGACATCCTTAATATTAGTGGTATTAATAAATGAGTTTAGAAATTCACTTGACTGAGATTTCACTTTTCTATGTCTTGATGATCTGTCTAAATAAAGATCTTGTGTACAATTTAAATCTCCTCCAATTATTAATTTGTATTGTGTGAATTCTGGGATTGTATTGAATGTTTTCTTGAAAAACATGGGGCTATCAAAATTAGGTCCTTAAACATTAAGAAGAATAACTTTTTTTTGCATTTAGCTCTCCAACTAATACAATATATCTACCATCGTTGTCCGCTATAGTTGATGTACTGTATGTTTAAAAGGTATCCCTTTACGGATTAATATTGCGACTCCCCTGGATTGATCTGAGAATGAGGAATGATACGTTTCAGCAATCCATTTTGCTTTCAGTCTATGTTGTGATTCCATTGTAAGGTGGGTTTCTTGAAGGAATATTATGTCTGTCTTAAGTGATTTTAAATGTGCTAAAACGTTACCTCTCTTGATTGGTTCATTAATTCCCTTAACATTCCAACTACAAAAAGTTATTCCTTCACCCCCAAATGTCATATTAACGTCTTGCATATTATTTCTAGGGTGGTCTGTTAAAGAGCAGATGGTACAACACACAAAACCTGACCTTACACCCCAACATCAGATAGATGAATTTTAAATCTCGTAAATCGTTCTTCTGTGTATATCTCCTTGAATTAAACTTATGATTCCATTCAAACTTAAAATTATAATAAAGTTTAAAATAAGAAAAGTAATAAAGTAGATGATTAGTAAAGTGCGAAAGAAAGAAAAAAAACTACATCTATACTTTGTGTAGTTACTGTTAGCCACACTATTTTGGCTAGCATTCTAAAGACTTCCGTACCTTTTGTCAAAAAAAAATACTAGCTCCGTGCCTTCCATTAAAAAAATGATTCAATAACACAATTTCTTGGGGAGTAAGAAAACATGTTTAAACCAAAGAATTTCATAATCCGTTAATAAGAAAAGTTATTATTCTCAAATTACCATATTAATCTCATATTTATGTATATATTTTTGTAATCTAAAAATAAAGAGGAAAACCCCAAACCTTATTAATAAATGGCCTAAATTAAATCTTACTGATAGACATATTTCATATAATCATATAATCATATTTTAACTGTTTCTACATAAACCAATTAATGTTAGTTATTAATCGTTTGTAATAGTCATTAGTAATGATGGATGTTTATAAATGTTATAAATGTTAATAATAATAGTGATATTTAATAATTATTAATAATTAACTACAATATTAAAATATAAATGTAATATATTAGTTATGTAATTAGTAATAATCAGTAATTAGTAACAATTAACAATAATACTAAGGTATAATTGTAATGTATCAATTTCACTAGAAAGAAAATTGCTCCACTGTCCTTATCAATTTTCAGTAGTCCTTGAGAGTATAACAACTTCCGGTGGCGCTATTGAGGCATAGAGACCAGCGCCTACTAGCTCCGTGCTGAGAAATTAGCTAAATCGGGGAGAAAATCGCGACCTACCTGTGGCGACTGCACCGGCTGCCTTCAACGAGAGTGTGACGTCATCAGGCACGCGACTCTAGCGGTATGTCTAAGTCAAAAAAGACCGGTAAGTCCAGACCACCGTCAGAAGAGGTAGGCCCAACTGAAGCCTCCGGCTCAATTACAACGATGTCCCAGGAAGATGTATCAAAGAAACCAAAGCCAAAAAATTCGATTAAAAGTGTCTGGCATTTAATGAACATTCATGTATATGTTGTAAACTTTCATCCCAAGTATCTTTCGTTATTGCTTGGCTAAGTTCATTTCCCCATGTTTGCCTATATAAATCCGTCGATGGTATCTCATTATCTAATAGGATGTTATATATATGAGATATGAATTTTTCTGTATTAGGGTGTTTATTCAAACAATCATCAAGGATTTCAGGATCTCTAGTTCTAAAGCTTTGAGTGTTTGATTTAACATAATTTCTAAGTTGTAGATTCAGAATTGGAAGATCTTCGAAGTTTTCTCTCCCTAGAAATTAAAAATATACAAGAGCAACTCAAAGATTTTAATGAAAAATTGAACCTTAAAGAGGAATTCAACTCTTTTAAAGAAGAATTTAAAGAAGAAATTACCAACACTGTTCACGACATATTTGAAGCTTGGAAGCTGACTATGGAAGAAAGTTTCAATGATCAAATGGAAGAGGTAAATGTTAAAATAAATTCGATGGAAACCAGCTTTAATGATGTTGGACCCCATCAATCAGACATTGGAACAACAAACTACAGCAATAACCGAGCTAGATAAATTTGCTGCGACTAGTGCTGAAACTACAAAAACGACTCCTAATCGAGAATCAACGCTTATCAGAAATGCTGAGTAAATTAAATGAAAAATGCATTGATTTGGAGGGGCGCCAGAGACGCCAGAACTTAAAAATTGCAGGTGTCAAACAAGGAAGAGAGAGGGGTCGTGACCCCCGGGAATTTGCGGCAGACTTATTACAAAAAGCCTTAAAGCTGGATCAAAAGCCTTTACTAGGTCGAGCACATAGAGCGCTGGGGCGCCGTCCACGGGATGATGCCCACCCAGGGCAATTGATAGTAAAGGTACAAGACGATCACGAACTGGATGACATGATGAAGAAAATTGTCCGTAACAGAGAACTCACTTTTGCAGGAGAGAGGATCAGCATCTACCGAAATTATCCAGTGGAAGTCTTTAAGAAGAGAGCGCTGTTTACAGTAACACGAAGAATACTGAAGAACATACCAAATTTGAGATATGGCATGATGTATCCCGCAACATTAAGAGTCACCTACAATGAGACGGAGCAACTCTTCACAGACCATGAAAAGCACGAATTCGCCAAGAAAATCGTGAAAGTGACCAGAGACTAAACAATCCACATCATTCTACAGACGTCAACGAGCAGCGCGACCTCGTAGAGTACTTAAAGGAACTTTAAATTGTTATACTTAAGCCTGTCCGATAATTCTTACCTGTCCCAAAACAGTCTGGCCATAATTCTGAGCCTGACTCAAAAGATAATTCTTGCCACAATTCTGAACCTGCCTTCAAAAACAATTCTGCCCATATTTCCGAGCCTGTCTCGAAGGCAATCCTGGCTAAAATACTGTGCCTGCCTCAACACAATTCTGGCCCAATTCCAACCTGCTTGGAATGCGAGTAATGTCCAGTTTTACATGGTTAAATGCCTCTGAGTAGATGACAATGTCTTAATCATTTGTGTATTGTACAACCAAGTTTAAATCTTACCAACTTGTAAGTTTCCTTAGTTGTAGAGTATAACTGGTAGAGTGCGTAGACCCTCTGGCCAACTTTCATGCTGCCTCCAGCTTCAGTGAACCGCTTACTAATGAAGTCGTAGGGTGCATTGTCACCGGAACTATGAAGCCTTGCTCATCGTTGGCCTTAATTGGTCCAACAGCTTGTGCTTCGTCCTCCAGGTTTTGCCTGTTGAATAGGTCTTACCTGAATAGAAGCTTCGGTGGCTGGCTAACGTTCTCTGATAGCGGTGTTCACTGCATTGTGTTGGGATGGCAACCTTGCTGCCAGGAATGGTACCTCTGACACGTGCCCTTTATCCCTTGGGGTATGCTCCACGGCTAAATCCTCAGACTCGGCGTCAGATTTACACTAACCCGACATGTTCTCCTCCTCCATAAGGGAGACATTAAGCAGCCCTGTTACAAGGCGCTGCTGGCGCGGCCTCTCCAATAGGCCCACCCTTCAGTGACAGATCAAAACTGCCCCGGTAAGCTCACCTCCTCCATTGAGGGAGACATTATGCAGCCCTTCTACAGGTGATGTTGCCATACATTAAGCAGCCCTATTACAAAGCGCTGCTGGCGCGGGCTCTCCCATAGGCCGGCACTGCCATAGATGCGGCATCCCCATTAAGCAGCCCTGTTAAAAGGCGCTGCTGACGCGGGCTCGCCCATATGCCCAACACTGCCGCAGACTCTCCCATATGCCCAACACTTCCGCAGACTCGGTATCCCCATAGAGCAGCCCTGTCCAAGGCGCTGCTGGCGCTCACCCAACTCCTGCTGTTGGAGTGTATCTAGATGGAGCCTCCTCTCCATTAGGGCTCTCTCTTGGCCAACCTGCCAATTTATTCTTATTACCGGCCCCGGGCTGACCATTTTGGTCGGTTAACCCCATATCTTGGAGATCACTGCGGTCTGGGCACCGCATTGCTGCTGCATTTACCCCCGGGAATCCAAGTGTCTATCTGCATACGGGAGGAAAAACCTACCGCCACCAGGGCTGACCGTTCCGGTCCGTTTAACCCCTATCCTGGGGACCCCTGCGGTCTGGGAGCCGCATTACAGCTGGATTTCCCTTCCACGGGAACCCCTGCGTCTTTAAACATATCGGAGGGAAAACCCTCCCGACACCCGGTCTTCTGGCTGTCCCCTCCCCGGGAACCCCAGCATCTATATTCATATTGGAAGGAAACCCTCCAGGCACCCGGTCTGCTCGACGTCCCCACCCGTGAACCCCAGCATCTATCTGCCAAATGAGGGAAACCCTCCCGGCATCCGGAGCGCCGGGAAGTCACTGATCACCTTGTCAGTGACTGAATTCACGAAAGCCGACATTCCACAGTTGCCCGCTTCAGCGGTCTGAACCGGGATTTCCTCACAGCCCACAGCTGGTTCCCTCGTGGGCCCTCGCGAAGCATGCGGCAGGAAAAACCCTGCAACAAGAGGTTCCTGCAAAGAAACAAAACAGGTAAGAAATACAACCTTACCTGAAGTTTAAACTTACACTCTGCTGGTCCAACCGGCCGCCTGCACCAATGTGTCTGACGTAATGACGCACGTGCGGCTGTACGGGATTCATCACGTAGTGACTCACGTGACTCCGAAGTGAAATCCTTATTCTTTGCTCACACATAATCCTGATCTCCAGGTTTAAGTGGGTGCGTAATTCTTTCTCTCAGAGGGACCTGTCGAGCTTACCTTTCTCATAAACAACTATTTCTCACATGGCTTGAGCATATCTTAAGGATTTATCATCATTACTGATTAGAGCTACCTTCTTTCTCAGGGCACGCATCACTATGGCATGGCGTCTGGCCACAACAAATTATTCAGCTGGCATACTTTGCCTCAAGTAGCTTTTATCTCTCCATTTACTCTTTCTACTGGAAGATGGCGGATGTGCAGGAGTGGGCGCCGTTTGTATGGCCGCCTGCCTGCAGTCCTCTAACTATTTTATTGTCTAAAACGGATTTTTTTGTCTATTCTTTCTATGTGGGGTATGGGGGGTGGGGGGGGGGGGTGTGGACTGTTTTAACCCCAGTCCTACCTGGTCGGAGATGCGGTTTTCCTCTAAATCGCGTCTCCGGTCTCCCCATGCGGCCTTCCATCGGTCTGGAGCGGCATTTCCTTCCGGGGACCACAGCTTCGGCGGCACAGCGCTGGGACACCAACAAGGAGCGGGCGATGCCTTGCCGGGTCGCCGCTCCGCAGTGCTGTGACCGCCGACCACCAACATCGAGCAGCCGCGGTCTGCGGTCTGCGGTCTGCGGTATGTGGCCTGCGGTTTGAGGGCATCCCGCCGCGGGCGGGTGGCGCTGGATCAAAAACACCGCGGAGTCGAAGCTCCAACCGGCGCGGCCTGAGGTCCACGGGCGTCGCTCATCGGCCTGACGTCCACGGGGCCTATACTCATCGGGCTGCCGTTGCGGCGACTGGCTGCTGTGGCCTCAAACTGGCCCTGACCTCGGGTGGATTAGGAGGAGGAGGAGGACTGGACATTTTAGTGCCTTCCATGACAGTGGAGAGTGGGGATTCTACTGTGGGGGGGGTGTTCGTGTTGAATCTCTTATAGTGTGTTGTGTCAATTTTTTTTGTACCTCTTTTTATTATTGTTATGGATAATTTTCTCTGTAAAGCACTTTGGCTTTTGATTGAAATCGATTGAAAAGTGCTATATAAATACATTTAATTTACTTTACTTTACTTTACAATCCCTGCAGGCTGTGTTTGAGTTAAAGCCTTCGTCAAGTTCTGAACTATTTTACTGGAGAAATTAGTTCCTCTGTCACTGATTATTCCCATTCGTATCCCTAATATAGGTATTATTTACTTTATTAAAATATTGACTACCGTCCTTGCATCATTCCTCCATGTGAGATGTGCTTCCACCTATCTAGAGAACATATCAACTATGACCAGAATTTGGTAAAAATCCTTTGTTGCTTACATATGTACAAAATCAATTTGCAAATTCTCAAAAGGCATTTCAGGTTGTGGTAGGTGATCAAATTTTGCAGGCGTCTTCCCTCTATCATTTTGTTAACACACCAGACATGTTATTTCAACGTTACCAATTACTGTATGACTGATATACCTGGTGCATATCATGGTTGGGACAATGCGTGTGCCATGCCCTTTCCATGTGAGCCTCTCCATGAGTTAGGCTCTTGAGGTAAACTACCCGATCATCAGGGTGGACACAAACATTGCGGTCTTGATTACACCCTGCTTTGCTCCAGGAATTATTTTCCTTAAGTGATACTAGGCTCTGGGCATCATGTAACTGGGTTGCATCAATGCTACTCGGGGGCTTTCTTTGTGTTGCAGACTTAATTTTAACAGCTTGTAATTGCGGGGTTTGCCTCAGGGGCAATCCGTTTGGCTACATAATACGCCTATCAGTTTCACCTTGAAATACCAACATCCGTTGATATTTGAGCTTCGCATTAAATAACTGCAATTTGCCGTGGCAATTGAATAGCATCCAATAATTTAAGACCAGTTTATCAAGCAACATATGTTATTTCATGTGGATGTTATGAATCCTCTATTTTTCCATAACTTCCCAAAGTCATGTACAACCCCAAACGCACAGCGAGAATCGGTTAGCACCTTTACCCTTTATTTTACTTCGGAGTCACGGGAGTGACAACTTGAAGACTCCGCCAGCACGCATGCGCATCATATAGTCTATCGCATTGCGCACGACTGGCTGGGGGGTGGGGGAGGGGGAGTGGGGAGCGCTGCTCCACCAGCGGCCAAACCTGAAGGTAAGTTTTTAAACAGTTTTCCAGGGTACGTTTTGCAGGAATCTCTGTAAGCCTTACAGAGGTCCTGCTAAATTTCGTGGCGAAGTCCGGATGGGCCGCCGAAGACCCTTTATGGACCGAGGGGGAACCCCAGTCACGGACCACAGGGAATCCCGGTCACGGCCTCGGGGTATCCCGCCCACGGACCGCGGAACCCGCTACGGAGACCACGGAATGCAGGTAGCGGGCGGCGGTCGAATTCGCCTTTTCGAGTCGCTGGCGGTGGAGCCAGCGGCTTCAGACTGGTGCCGGTAGCACCCAGGCCACCCGCTTGAGGGTAAGCCACCATTTCACTCTACAGTTGCCGGCTACGGACCACGGGAGGTGGTGGCTGTCGGGGTCGCACGGTCAGCGACTTCGACTTGGACAGCCCAAAGGGGGCAATCAAACAGAGTCGGAGAGGTCCGGGCAGGACGTGAAAGGTGGTACCGGCCAGGAGGGTCTCCAGTCCTACCTGGTCGGAGATGCGGTTTTCCTCCAAATCGCGTCTCCGGTCTCCCCATACGGCCTTCCATCGGTCTGGAGCGGCATTTCCTTCCGGGGACCACAGCTTCGGCGGCACAGCGCTGGGACACCAACAAGGAGCGGGCGATGCCTTGCCGGGTCGCCGCTCCGCAGTGCTGTGACCGCCGACCACCAACATCGAGCAGCCGCGGTCTGCGGTCTGCGGTCTGCGGTATGTGGCCTGCGGTTTGAGGGCATCCCGCCGCGGGCGGGCGGCGCTGGATCAAAAACACCGCGGAGTCGAAGCTCCAACCGGCGCGGCCTGAGGTCCACGGGCGTCGCTCATCGGCCTGAGGTCCACGGGGCCTATACTCATCGGGCTGCCGTTGCGGCGACTGGCTGCTGTGGCCTCAAACTGGCCCTGATTAGGAGGAGGAGGAGGAGTGGACATTTTAGTGCCTTCCATGACAGTGGAGAGTGTGGATTCTACTGTGGGGGGATGTTCGTGTTGAATTTCTTATAGTGTGTTGTGACATTTTTTTTTGTACCTCTTTTTATTATTGTTATGGATAATTTTCTCTGTAAAGCACTTTGGCTTTTGATTGAAATCGATTGAAAAGTGCTATATAAATAAATTTAATTTACTTTACTTTACTTTACAATCCCTGCAGGCTGTGTTTGAGTTAAAGCCTTCGTCAAGTTCTGAACTATTTTACTGGAGAAATTAGTTCCTCTGTCACTGATTATTCCCATTCGTATCCCTAATATAGGTATTATTTACTTTATTAAAATATTGACTACCGTCCTTGCATCATTCCTCCATGTGAGATGTGCTTCCACCTATCTAGAGAACATATCAACTATGACCAGAATTTAGTAAAAATCCTTTGCTGCTTACATATGTACAAAATCAATTTGCAAATTCTCAAAAGGCATTTCAGTTTATGGTAGGTGATCAAATTTTGCAGGCGTCTTCCCTCTATCATTTTGTTAACACACCAGACATGTTATTTCAACGTTACCAATTACTGTATGACTGATATACCTGGTGCATATCATGGTTGGGACAATGCGTGTGCCATGCCCTTTCCATGTGAGCCTCTCCATGAGTTAGGCTCTTGAGGTAAATGTAGATGATATATGCATGTGCCTTTAACATAGTGACCTCATACCTACTAACCACTCCCCATATCACAAGTATAACTACAACCTCCCCACCCACAGATCGCTCTCTAGTTCCTGTGACAAACCACGTACAGCTAGTGCAATATGTAATGCTCCAGTATGAATAAAGATAGTAAAGTAACGATGCCTCGTTATAGATTCTTTACATGGTGTCAAACCACTTACCTTGCGCCTCCTGTCTATCGGTTTATCATTTAATTTTGTCCCAGTTTTTTGTTTCCCCCGCCCTCCTATTTCTTTGTTATGGCCACTTCTGCCCGTAAGCCCGATGTGCTCGTTTTCGATTTGGACATCGCCCTTCGATGGGACGTATTCAAACGTGACTTTGAACACTATGTCACGATCGCTCATCCTGCCGCCACCGCTGATCTCAAAGCCTCTCTGCTTCTCAACTTGGCTGGTCCCGAGGCCCTGACTCGCTCTGACTTCTTCGTCTACGCTGATGGAGAATCTGCGCGGGACCCGGTATGTCTGGTGGCTAAGTTTAATGCTATTTGTGATATTCCAACAAACTGCATCTTAGAACGTTTTAAACTGTTCGCGCGGCGTCAGCTCCCTGGGGAATCTGCTGAGAACTATGTCTCTGCGCTGTGACACCTGGCCAGGCGCTGCCGGCTCCACACGTGGACCCCCGATGAGATTATCAGGGACCTTCTGGTTTACGGTCTCCGCGATGATAAGCTCAGGGCCGAACTTCTGCGCAAGCCCGATCTGACTTTCAACGATGCGATGCACGCCACCCGCTTAGCTGAAGCTGTCACCTCGGCGGTGTCACCGGCTGAACAGGCGATTAACTTTGCCAGCACTTCCAGTCATCTGATGAACACGCCCCGGTTGCGGCCCCCGGGGTCGCTCGCTGCTCAAGGGGGACGTGCCCCGGGGTTCGGTACTGCTCCCGGGGGAGGTGCCCGGCAAAGGTGCCCTAATTGCAACTTCACCACTCATCAATACAATGTGTGCCCTGCCTTGGGTAAAACGTGCGTTGTCTGCAAGAAATTGAACCATTTCGCTGCGGCCTGTCGCTCCCGTGGGAAGCCTGTCGCTGCTCGGAGTGGAAATTTAAACAACCTTCTACAAACTGATAGTGAGCTCAGCTCCCAGTGTTATTTCGACGAACGACGAACAGTCTGTTTCTGAATCCGACTCCTCTCAGGGGGAGAACAGCTTGTATACTGTGTTGGGCGCACCTGCTATGATAACGGACCCTTCTGTGCGAGTCACTGTGAACAACTCGACCTTCACTGCTAAGATTGACACGGGGGCGGTTGCGAACGTTATGTCAACATCTCTCTTCAAACAGATAAGGACTAATGAGCAGATTTTTTCTCAGAACTCAACCTTGCATGCCTACGGGGGGGGGGATTCTTACTCCTGTGGGCAAGGCCACGCTACGCTGTAAGATACTAGAGACCTCTCGGCCCCTCACCTTCTATCTCCTCGACCAAAAATGCATTCCCCTGCTGGGTATCCGGGCATGCCAGGAAATGGGCCTGGTATCCTTCCACCGTGACATCCACCAGGTGCATGCCCTCATGGACCCGCTGGCTGATTATCCCGACCGCTTTGATGATGAGCTAGGCAAACTACCCTGCAGCTACAAGATTGTAGTGGACCGTAAGGTCGATCCAGTGGTCAATGCACCTCACCGTGTCTCCTTCGCCATGAAGGACAAAGTGCAGTCGACACTACACAGTATGGTACAAATGGGCATCCTAAAGGCGGTCATCGAGCCCACCAGGTGGGTCTCTTCCATGGTTGTTGCTGCGAAAAAGGACAATGGAGCAGTTGTTTTCAGGTCTACCGTGCGCCATCATTGTTGACGACATCCTCGTTTACGGTAAGGACGTTGCCGAACACGATGTCAAGCTCCGCCAGGTCCTGGACCGGGCCCGGCAAATCAACTTGAAACTGAACCCCAAGAAGTGCCGATTTCGCATCCCACTTCTGACACCATGTAAAGAATCTATAACGAGGCATCGTTACTTTACTATCTTTATTCATACTGGAGCATTACATATTGCACTAGCTGTACGTGGTCTGTCACAGGAACTAGAGAGCGATCTGTGGGTGGGGAGGTTGTAGTTATACTTGTGATATGGGGAGTGGTTAGTTGGTATGAGGTCACTATGGTAAAGGCACAGGCACACCGTTCGTCACCCATATGAGATGTCTGATCTAATGGTGCTCCAAATGAACATCGTCCCTTCACAGCAGATGAAGTCCCTGGTTGAACACACTACCAATGACCCTGCCCTGCAACAGCTGTCTGCCGTCATCCAGCGGGGCTGGCCCGACCGTCGTTCCGCATTGCCGGCTGGCGCCGTGCCCTACTTCCTGGTCCGTGATGAGCTCGTACTACACGACGGCGTGGTGGTGAAGGGTCACAAGGTGGTGGTGCCCGCGGCGCTGCACGACCACTATTTTCAAGTCGCTCACCGCGGTCATCCTGGGGCCGAAGCCACCGTGTCTCTCGCCCGGAGCCAGTTCTATTGGCCGGGTATGGCCAAATACATCCGGGAGAGGGTCTCCTCGTGTTCCACCTGCAACAGCCTCGCCCCCCACCAGCAGCGTCAGCCGCTTCTGCAGCAGCCCGCGCCCGAGCTGCCCTGGATGGCGCTTGCCGCCGACATTTTCGAGTGGCGAGGCAAACACTTCCTGGTTCACGTTGACTCCTACTCCAGCTGGTTTGTGGTCGACCGGCTGCGCTCCCTAACCTCTTCGGCCATCATCGACAGGTTATACCCTCATTTTGGCACTTTTGGCCCCCCGGCAAGCCTGCAGTCGGACAATGGCAGCCAGTTCACGAGCGCCGAGTTTAAAGCGTTCGCTTCCAGATGGAACTTCCGCCATTTCACCAGCAGCCCGGAGTACCCGCAAAGCAACGGTCTGGCCGAGCGTGCCGTCCGCAGCGCGAAGCACCTGCTGGAACAGTGTGGTGGCATTAACTCCGACTTCCATCTGGCCCTCCTCAACCTCCGCAACATTTCCCGCGACTCCGCCATGGGTTCTCCTGCTCAGCGGCTCATGTCTCGCGCTACCAGGCTCCCGCTCCCGGTGGCCCAGCGCTCCCTCATACCCTCCGTCCTCCCACCTGCGGCGGTTCAGAAACGCATTGCCTTCAGGCACGATGTCCAAAAGCGTTCACATGACAGGTCCTGCCACCCGCTGCCGCGCCTCTTCCCCGGTCAAGTTGTCCGTATGCAGACCACTTCCGGTCACTCCAAGCTTGCTACTGGCGTCGGCTCAGCTGGGTCGCCCAGGTCCTATCTCGTCGACCATGCGGGAGCCATTTACCGTCGGTCCCGCCAGCACCTTCGGCTCGTCAACGAGCCGCGTCCTCCTGCCGCGGATCCGTTTGCTCCCCCACTGCCGACTTCGCGTCCGGGCGTTGATCTGCCCGTCCTTCCTAACATGCAACGTTCTCCACCTCCTCAACTCCTTCCGTCCCACCCTGCTCCGACTAGTCCTCGCTCGCCTGCCCGCGCTCCGCCCGCTCCTGATCCCGCATCACCTCCGGGTTTGGTGCCGCGGTCTCCTCCGTCTCCTCCCGTTTCCCCCTTTCAGGTTCGTCTGCCCCCATCGGTGCCTCTTCCTCCTGCCGGAAGGGAGGATGGCGAGATGCGAACCCGGTCGGGACGTCTTGTCAAACCGCCTGTCCGCTATGGCGATTTTGTTTAACTGTCCTAGCGCATGAGCCGTGGTCGCCCTGTCACCATTGTATTTGCCTGTCGTTTCGAAGGGGAAGGATGTAGATGATATATGCATGTGCCTTTAACATAGTGACCTCATACCTACTAACCACTCCCCATATCACAAGTATAACTACAACCTCCCCACCCACAGATCGCTCTCTAGTTCCTGTGACAGACCACGTACAGCTAGTGCAATATGTAATGATCCAGTATGAATAAAGATAGTAAAGTAACGATGCCTCGTTATAGATTCTTTACAGTAAACTACCCGATCATCAGGGTGGACACAAACATTGCGGTCTTGATTACACCCTGCTTTGCTCCAGGAATTATTTTCCTTAAGTGATACTAGGCTCTGGGCATCATGTAACTGGGTTGCATCAATGCTACTCGGGGGCTTTCTTTGTGTTGCAGACTTAATTTTAACAGCTTGTAATTGCGGTGTTTGCCTCAGGGGCAATCCGTTTGGCTACATAATACGCCTATCAGTTTCCCCTTGAAATACCAACATCCGTTGATATTTGAGCTTCGCATTAAATAACTGCAATTTGCCGTGGCAATTGAATAGCATCCAATAATTTAAGACCAGTTTATCAAGCAACATATGTTATTTCATGTGGATGTTATGAATCCTCTATTTTTCCATAACTTCCCAAAGTCATGTACAAACCCAAACGCACAGCGAGAATCGGTTAGCACCTTTACCCTTTATATTACTTCGGATTCACGGGAGTGACAACTTGAAGACTCCGCCAGCACGCATGCGCATCATATCGTCTATCGCATTGCGCACGACTGGCTGGGGGGTGGGGGGGGGGGTGGGGAGCGCTGCTCCACCAGCGGCCAAACCTGAAGGTAAGTTCTTAAACTGTTTTCCAGGGTACGTTTTGCAGGAATCTCTGTAAGCCTTACAGAGGTCCTGCTAAATTTCGTGGCGAAGTCCGGATGGGCCGCCGAAGAACCTTTATGGACCGAGGGGAACCCCAGTCACGGACCACAGGGAATCCCGGTCACGGCCTCGGGGTATCCCGCCCACGGACCGCGGAACACGCTACGGAGACCACGGAATGCAGGTAGCGGGCGGCGGTCGAATTCGCCTTTTCGAGTCGCTGCCGGTGGAGCCAGCGGCTTCAGACTGGTGCCGGTATCACCCAGGCAACCCGCTTGAGGGTAAGCCACTATTTCACTCTACAGTTGCCGGTTACGGACCAGGGGAGATGGTGGCTGTCGGGGTCGCACGGTCAGCGACTTCGACTTGGACAGCCCAAAGGGGGCAATCAAACAGAGTCGGAGAGGTCCGGGCAGGACGAGAAAGGTGGTACCGACCAGGAGGGTCTCCCTCCGACATTCTAGGGGACGTCTTACCCAGCCTGATATGGTCCACTAAAAGAGGGCCATGTCAGCACAGGTCAACGGGGTCTTACGGCAGCACCTGTGACAGGGCCGCTCACAGATCTCCCTCTCGATGAAGGGGAGTGCATGGGTCAGTGTGTGACTGACCCCAACCCCGGAGGAATGTCCATGGCACATGCTGCCATTCATGAGCTTTGGCTAAACACCCCTACGCCACATGGCAGTTAAATTGTATTCTTTCAAATATATGGCTATACAGAGTGAGCACCATTATGCTACTTCAGCGGTTGTTCCTGGTATCATACATGAATCATCCTGCCAGTGGAATGAGACCTGCCATGGCAATCTAGATCCCTGGGCTGGAAAGCCTGTACCAATAAGCCACCTGTGCGAGCTACACATGGTGGTGTCATGGTAAATCCACCCAATAAAGGGACTGTGGAAGATTTTTCCCCTCGACGCCGAGTTTATTCATATAAAATAATCAAATCTTTGATTTAACTGGGATGGGCGTCTCCGTTCATACAATGACAAATAACTGGCAGGTTTTCCATCATTTCTACCACTATGTCTAGCGTACGGGGGCCAGAGGCGCTCCAGTCCGTCCCGGCAGACTACATTCGTTCGGAAAGGAGGAGGACACAGAGTCACTAGCGCGTGCAGCCTGTTTGGTAAAGAAGATAACGACAGAGCATCCATTTGCACAACTATTGCTGGCGGCTGCTGAAGGAAGCAACCTGACAAACCCCAACTCAGAGTGAGTGCCAAGTTTGGGCATCAATGTCAGACACGATTGCGACTCGTCGCAGTTAAGAACGGTCCATCCTAAGGCATGTCAGGCAGCAACTCCTTGTTCAGGGTTGCAAATTCCTCCCACTCAAATGAGTGGAGTGGTAGAGGGTGCTACAGAAGTGCACATGTGCCTGAAGCGACACCTATTTCAGGGTTGCAATTCCTCCCACTCGATCGACCGTAGTGATGGAGATGGTGCTAAAATGCATGCACACATGCCAGAGGCAGCTCCTGGCTCAGGTTGCATAAGTCCTCCCATTCGGACGTATGAAGGATGAAGCTGGTTGAGGCAGCTCCTGGGTTAGTTTGCATAAGTCCTCCCATTCGTATGTATGAAGCATGAAGCTGGTGGAGTCAGCTCCAGGGTCAGGCTGCATAAGTCCTCCTATTCGGAGATATGAAGGATGAAGATGGAACCATATATATGACACTACCTGTCACGGATACAAGTTGGTAATATTTACACTTGGTTTTTGTACAGATGAATAACATGAGATTAGTTTATACTGCACTGCATACAAGCACCAGAGTTCTCGAAAATATGCTGGAGTGCCTTTCAGGGCAGGCTCGCTATTGTGGCAGATGTGGCCTGTTCATTGTTAACAGGTTCCACTCGCATGTGCAGTATCGACATTTCTCAATAGGGAACTTCGTGACTGTTTAACTTCCATGGGATCAGTTTCCATTCACAGGGCACCGGAGGTATTTGAAATTTAGCTGAATGGGGCAATGATACAGTCAGAATCGTTGCAAAATCGGCTAATTTCAGCTCCCAGCTTATTTACCAAATTACTACAACCAGTGCTTCGGCTGTTCAGAGCTAAAAACAATTATTATGGCCCAACAGGATGATATTCTAAACACTGAATTTTGCTAAATTAGCTGTATCAGCCACAAGACTATATTTGAGAAATTTGGTTTCTCATCCATCCAGTTAAATTTAAGTTAAATTTACGTTGATACCAACTGTAATTATTGAAAATTGGGATTTACAATTAATTCTATTAATTTGTTTGGGACTCCGCCCTGAGGCAAGAGATTGGAATTAATTCTCAAGTACCATTGCTAGCAGACCTTTGCTATTCCCAGCTGAAACTATCAAAGTCACCATGGTGGACGAACAGTATTCAGCATTGCTCCATTAACTTTTCATCAATAAATCTTCAGTTAATTACAAACTGATGCTATTCCTCAAAGAAAAATTACTAATACCAAGGCGGATGGGATTGGCATGAGTTACCAATTGTTCAGTTATATGGTATGATCAACCTATAGACACCAGGTGCATTCTGTGGATTAAAGGGTTGTATGAATATGCATAATCTGCATGCTTAAGTCCAAGTTGATTCACTTTGGTGGTGGTATATCTTAATCACATGCGTATAATCAAGT
The DNA here is from genome assembly GCA_038087875.1 of Malacoraja senta. Lineage (NCBI taxonomy): Eukaryota > Metazoa > Chordata > Chondrichthyes > Rajiformes > Rajidae > Malacoraja > Malacoraja senta. The sequence continues at coordinate 10,490,224 of CM075992.1, forward strand.
CAAAGTATCCGGTGATAGTTTTACCTAACCTCATTTAACACAGGTATATCATCAATTGTCAACACAGCATTGATGTTGGATCACAATGTATTTAATGACATTGTGGCTCGATGGATCGCTAAAGATCGAAATGTTTGCATCCAGGCCCAATTACCAGTTGCAAAATATGTGGCATATCAATGGCGGTGGATGCATTCCCGCTCCACTGGGGAGGAATGTTCTTTTATGTCGTCCTCCATTTTGCCTCATCAGACGGGTCTTGCAAAAATTCAGCAAGTTGCCGCTTCAGGCATTTTCGTAGTGCCTGTCTGGTTTATACAGCCATGGTTCCCGCTGATGTGGGGAATGATAATAGAACCATATGGTTATTTCTGACACAAAGTTTGCTGGTTTAGCCGTGACTCGGGAAACCATCCTCTGCATAATATAATCAATTCTTTGACTTGCAGACTCTGAAAAGACCGTTCCTGCTGCTCGGGTTGTTAAACCAAACCCTGGTCGTGCTCACTGCAGATTGCAGGGATAGGACCAAACAGCAGTATTTCCTCATAAGGAGATGGGGGTATTTGTTTTATGTTTATATTACATTTAATTCGGCACGGAAAACTGACGTCTTAAAGGTCAGATTATATGGGGTTGACAATCGTTAAGTTCAAGTGCTATTGACTGTGCCTAAAGTGCCTTCTCATCATGTTGGTTGCGGGGAGCAAAATGCACTCTGGCGGGTCTCACCCTCTCAGATTTAGGTTATGAAGGATATCTTCAACTCAAAACCTCCTAGGCCTAGGTAGGCAGAGATATGGGATGTTAACATAGTGCTACGTCGCTTCACTGGTGGGATCCAGCTACACCCTTGTCCTTGGTCAAACTCACTTACAAGTGGTTATGCTCATGGCGCTGAGTTCAGCGCAACGGGTCCAGTCATGGCATTAGCAGGGACTGGACAGGATGATCATATCTGCGGGCTAAATAACATTTTATGTTTATGACTTAGGCAAGCAGAGTAGACCAGGGGCAACAGGTCTCAAACTAGATTGTTTGCATATCTCATGGACCTTCGGTTGTGTGTGGTACATCTACACCAGAATGTAAAGGTCACTAAGAGCCTTAGAGACACTGAACTAGCAATGTTGTCAGTTACATAAAGCCTCGTAAGAATGTATCACTACAGACCATCTCCAGGTTGTTAAAACGGGTCTGGTTTATACAGGAGTGAACACTGACATTTTCAAGTCTCACTCCACCAGGGCTTCAAGAACCTCAGCAGCAGAGTTATGGACGTTAGATGGACCACATCCTGGCGGCTGCAGGGTGGTCTACTAAAAGATTTTTTCCAAACGTTTAGAACTAACCCATTACAGATTGGGGGTATTTGCCAACTCTATGTTAGGTTCTGTTTCATAGTTTCCTCCGGGTTGAGGGAGGTTACTATTATCATTATTAATTAAAAGCATCAACATGTCTATATCTATGTCATGTCTGAATGCATTATTCATGTTCACTCATCATTGGTCAACTGATGCAGTGTGTGACGCATGGATTAGTTTCCACGGCATGAAATCACAGAGCTTTAAAATCTTCACGTAATCACTACCGTGACTCCGAAGTAAAATAGTAAGATTAAACGAGAACTTACCAGTTTGAAGTTTGATCTATATTTCATGAGGAGTTACGTTGAGGGATTACGTGCCCTCCATGTCGAACCCTCTATCATAAAGGTCAGCTGGTACTCTAGTTATCTTATCTTACTATCATGGCCACAGCGAGCAACACCGTAAATTGGAGGAAATGCACCTCATATTCTGCTTGGGCAGTCTACATCCTGGTGGCCTGAACGTTGAATTCTCCCAATTCTGCTAGCCCTGGCTGTCCCCTCCCCCTTCATCAGCCATCTGGTTGTCTCCTCCCCTCCCCCAGCCCTCGGGCTCCTCCCCCTCCTTTTCCTTTTTTCCTTTCTTCTCTCCCCACCCCCTATCAGTCTGAAGAAGGGTTTCGGCCCGAAACGTTACCTATTTCCTTCGCTCCATAGATGCTGCTGCACCCGCTGAGTTTCTCCAGCATTTTTGTGTACCATCTTATCTTACTATGTTTAGTTCGGCTTCTGTTATCTGTGATTTCACACCGCTGCTTTGAAGATTGACGTGCATGCATGCTGGCCGGGTCTTCACGTAATCCCTCAACGTAACTCCTCATAAAATAAAGATCAAACTTCAAACTGGTAAATTCTCGTTTAATCTTACTATTATTAGATATTTGCATCCTAACCTTTTGCAAATATGCAGGCACGAGTCAGGACATACAGCTCAGCTTCCTGAGCAGACGTTCCGGTTGATAAAGCATATGCCTCCAGCACTAGGTGGGGTGTGACTACTGAATGTCCTGCTAATAATCTGTCATCGCTAGGTCGGTGTAAAAAGCCATCAGTAAATAGTACCAGGTCACGATTATCAATCGGATGATTCTGTAAGTCCAGCCGTGGAGTGGCAGCGGATTCCAAAAGCAATAGACAATCTTTGTCACAGTCTTCTTCTGCCTTCCTGCAACTGGAATCCCAGATACTGTACAGTAGGCTGGCAGAACTCTAATTTTCCCAGGGATACTTTATGACCTCTTGCTGCCAAATGTTGCAGCAAATTAATTGATTCTTCATCATAATCAGGACCTGTCACAGACGCTAAAAAAAGGATCAAAGTAGACCTCTCTGATAATTGTCATTCTTCCAGATTATTTTTTCATTGCTGCTGCATATACGGCCGGGCTTTCAGGGGTAGCCTAGTCCAGGTATATTGTTCATCTTTGTAGGCAAAAGCAACCAGGAACTAGCTGTTTTTATGCCGAGGTTTGGTGCCGCGTGCGGCAGTCTCGACAGCAGCTGTCCGTCATTTCTTCCTTTTTTGTTATTTTTAGTCTGTCTAAATGTATCATTTTAGAGGTATTTTAGTATTTTTTATGTGGGGGTGGGGGGTGGGAGGGGCAAAAGGGGAAACTTTTTTCCCAGTCCCTAACTGATAGAGGATGCTTCTTTCCTCCGAGCCGCATCTACGCCCCCCCCCCTCGTGGCATACCATCTGGATTGGCGCGGCCTCTCCAATCATCCCGGCGAGAGGGCCTGAAACGTCGGGCCATCCGTATCGGCGACTGTCTATATTACAATAATTTCAATTTATCATTATTAACTTTTACGATTCTTCTGTTTCCTTCTCATCGAAGGTTCCGTCTGCGCGATGCAGTTTACATCTGGTAGCATGTACCCAATCGGGTTTTTCTTTAACTTTTGCTGCTGTTCGTGTTGTTAGTCGCACCAAATATGGTCCTTTCCATCTAGGAGAGAAATAATCTTTATCCATTTCTCACACATACACCTGATCTCCTGGTTTAAATGGGTGCAAATTTCCTTCTCTCGGAGGGACTGCTTAACTTCCTCATAAATGTAACAACTATTTCACACATGGCTAATTAGAGTTCCCATCTTTCTCAAGGCATATATCACAATCGGCATGGCGACTTGACAAAATGACATATTTTGCTGGCATGCTTTGGCAAAATGTGCTTTTGTCTCTCCATTTTCTCTTTCTACCACCTCCGAGGACTGTTGTACCGTGAAATGGGTGGACTATGTATAAACAATGCTGTAATTTATACATGGTGAAACCAATATGTATAAAACTGGCCTATATTCAAATTTGACAATGTGCACTGTAAACACATGATTTTTTCTATTCAATTCTCAAATTGTGGAGTACAGAGGCAAATAAATAAATGAGGGGTTTTGTCCAAACCATTATGGAGGGCATTGTATGTCGTTTACATTGTTCATGAAGAGAAGGATAGTCGGGCTGGAGAACGAGAAATATCATATGGGTGTGTTGAAACAGGCATTAATGGCGTTTGGCTGTACGCATGTAGTCTGTATGTAAATAGATCAGGCAGTTAAGATGTGAACCATTATTGTAGTTTCTATATTCATAGAGTGATACAGCGTGAAAGCAGGCTCTTCGGACCAACTTGCGCACAACGGCCAACTGGTCCCAGATAAACAATCTCCACCTGCCGCATTCGGCCCATATCCCTCAAATATGTCCAATCCATGTACCTGTCTAACTGCTTCTGAAACGTAGGGATAGTACCTGCCTCAACTACCTCTTCTGGCAGTGTGATCCATCACCCCATACTTTGTGTGGACAATTTGGCCCTTAAATTCCTATTAAATCTTTTCCTTTAATCTTAAACAAATGTCCTCCGGTCTTCATTCACCTACAAGCAAGAGATTTGTGCAACTACCCGATCTATACCTCTCATGATTTTATGCACCTCTACATGATTACCCCTCATCATCCTGTACTCCAACGAATAGAGTCCCAGCCTAGTCAACCTCTCCATGTAGCTGAAGCACTCTAATCCTGGCAAAATCCTCGTAAATTTCTCTGCTCAACAAACTCTTCAGATCTCTACGATTTACTGCGTTGGTCATGCCCATGTTAGACTTTCCAAAATGCAACACCTCACATTATTTTGTGTTGAAATCCGACTGGACAATGGATTAAGAACTTGCTGTAATTTTTCAAAACAATCCTCACTTTCTGCAAAATTGCTGACATTTGCATCATCTGCAAACTTGCTAATGGTGCCATGTTTGTTCGTATCCATATAATTGATACAGATGTCAATGATTCTTTGACATCTACAGTCTCTGTAGCACCTACATCACAGATTTTGCAGCTGAACACCATTAAGTACAGCACAAAACACGGTTCCCAATCATTCACGTCAAATGCGGACGTGTGCTACACCGCAGCCAAAGCTGACATTTGCTCCAAATGCTCGCTTCAACCTGATTGATTAACATCGAGTAGATTAGTGGAGAAGCGACGAATAAAACATTGCGTGCAATGCGTTGGACATGATCCCTGGTGACTAACAGCGTCGTTATATCCTATCTCCTTATTCACAATTCGAACCGAATTAGCACAATACAATACCATTCCGTTTATTGCTTTTTGAACCTCAGATTAAGTTCAAAGGAAATTTGGTTTCTGCAGTCATACAACAAGAAAATAACCAAGCCGCACACCAACACAATTTTGGTCCCACAACCCCTCCCCGCCCACACATCCCCCTCCACCCACAAAGTCCCCGCCCCCATACCCCTCCCCCACAACACCCTCCCACCACCACACCCATTCCTCCCACAATCCCATCGCCCCCTCAACACCCTCCGCCCCTATAATCCGCCGCACATTCAACAACCCCCCCGCCCTCAACACTCCAAGCCATAACTCCCGCCCAAACACCATTCCCCGACATCCCCCCCCGCGCGCATCCCTCCGCTCCGCTCGCAGGCCCCCTCTGCCCCACACACCCACCCGCCCACACACCCACTCCCACAAACAAACACCCTTCCCAAAACATCCCCGCCCTCACACTCCCTACCGCCACAAGACCCCTGCCCACATATCCCTCCTACCCCCACATACCCCCGATCTCAAAAACCCCCGCCCCCACAACCCTGCTCCCCACCCACACACGCCCCTCCCACACAGCCGACCCACCCGCCCACACACCCCTGCACCCGGCCACAAACACCCCCTCCCCCACACACCCGCCCTCCTGAATCACTCCTCCGCCCCTCCCACACACATCCACAGCTCCCTTCGCAACCTACACCGCAACCGCCACAACTCCCTCCCCTACAACCCCATCCCCCTACACCACCCCTCCGACACTTCCACGCCCACACACACACCCCTCGCTTCCTCCCCACTGCACCACTCCCCGCCACCCCCCGCCACACTCTCCACTTCCATCTCCCCATTCCCTCCTCCCATTGCGCACATTAACAGGAGGCGGAAGTGTGCTGGGGATGACGGGAGATGAGCCGCGCCAGCGCAGTTAGGGACTGTGGGTGAGCGGTGGAAAATTGCGTAATGGGAATATAATGCGTTGGGGGAATATTACGTGGGGAATAGGCACGGGTCCCACTTACTCTAGTCTCTCTTTTAACCACTCCAAACCATGTGCCCAGCAGTGTAACTTTTACATGCTACTAGACCACGTGTCACCCGTTGGATCCCATCCCCTCAACGAGCGGTTGCGGGGGCGGGGGGGGGGGGGCTGCGACGTCACACATACACATTATCCACCCCCACACACACTAACCCCTCTTTCATATTTTATTAACATTATTCATTCGCTCCTTCTCCCCCATCGACGCCCTATCCACTCACTCGCGGCTAGCGAGGGAGGAAGTGGAGAGGGCTTGGGTGGAGAGCAATGGGAGGGTGGTAGAGAGGCAGAGGATGAAGAGGGTGGGCGAGCGGTATAGAGAGGGAGGGGCCGTAGAGAGTGTGGTGGTAGAGAGAGAGCGGGGTTAGAGAGCGAGGGGGTTAAAGAGGGAGGGGGTAGAGAGGGAGGGGGCAGAGAGGGAGGGGGCAGAGAGGGAGGGGAAAGAGAGGGCCGGGGGTAGAGATGGAGGAGTGGTAGAGAGGGAGGGGAGGTGGGTAGAGAGGGAGGTGTAGGGGGTGAGCGAGGGATGGGTAAGCGTCAGAGGGGAGGACGGCTCCAAATGCAATACCACTCACCTATAGGTCGCAATACTCACCACTCCCTGGAGAAGGAGGGAGGTAGTGAGGGAGTGGTGGTAGATAGGGTGTGGTGGTAGAGGGAAAGGGGGAATAGACGGAGGCAGAGAGGGAGAATGAGATGGCAGAGAGAGAGGGAAGAGAGAGAGTGAGAGGGCAGAGAGAGATGGCAGAGATGAGAGATGAGAGAAATGACAGGCAGAGCGTGTGGGCAGAGAGGGCAGCGAGGGGCGAGAGGTCAGAGAGGGAGAGAGAGAAAATAGGCCAGAGGGAGCGGGTAGAGAGAGGAGAGAGGACATGGAGATAGAGGGCCGAGAGAGATAAGGCAGAGAGTGAGACCGAGGCCAGAGAGAAACAGTGCAGAGAGAGACAGTGAGCGGAGAGTGAGAGAAATTGTGCAGAGCGAAAGAGAGGGCTAGGAAAGCGAGACTGATGAGAGAGGAGGCAGCGAGAGGCAGAGAGAGAGAGAGAGGCTGAGAGTTAGAGAATCACAGAGAGACGCAGAGAGAGGCACAGTGAGAGAGGCAGAGCGAGAGGCAGAGAGAGAGGCAGTGAGAGAGGCAGAGAGAGAAAATGAGAGAGAGAGAGAGCGAGAGGCAGAGAGAGAGAGAGAGAGAGCGAGAGAGGCAGAGAGAGAAAGAGGCAGAGAGAGGCAGAGAGGCAGTGAGGCAGAGAGAGCAGAGAGAGCAGAGAGAGCAGAGAGCAGAGAGAGCAGAGAGGGAGAGGCAGAGAGAGAGAGAGAGGGGCAGAGAACGAGCATAGAGAGAGGCAGAGAGAGTATAGAGAGAGAGGCAGATAGAGAAATAGTGGCGGGGAGAGAGGGGGGCAGAGAGAGAGAGGCCGACACAGAGAGGCACAGAAAGAGGCGGAGAGAGAAAGAGGCACAGAGATAGAGACGCAGAGAGAGAGATAGTCAGAGAGCGACACACAGGGCGGCAGAGAGAGGCAGAGAGAGAGAGAGTGGCAGAGAGGAAGAGGCAGAGGGATAGAGAGCGGGGGCAGAGTGAGAGAGATAGATAGAGAGAGAGAGGGAGAGACAGGAAGATAGAGAGAGGGAGAGAGGGAGAGAGAGGGAGAGAGTGAAGAGAGAGAGAGAGAGAGAGAGAGAGAGAGAGAGAGAGAGAGAGAGAGAGAGAGAGAGAGAGAGAGAGAGAGAGAGAGAGGGAGATGGAGAGAGAAAGGCTCCACCGGCGGCTTCTTTTACGGTGCAGTTCACGGCCCCATCCCAAGCCACGGGCACCGCCCTCACTCCAGCTCCATGCTCTGCTCCAGCGCAGGCCCAGCCGCTCATTCGGACCGCGGGCGGGCGTCGATGAACCTGACCCCTGCTCGTCCTTGCTTCCATCGGCGGCTTCTTTATCTGCGCCGTTTGCGGCCCCATCCCAAGCCCCGAGTACGGCCCTCACTCCAGCTCCAGGCTCTGGTCCAGACCAGGCCCAATCGCCGGGCTAGGCCCGCGGTAGTAGACTCCCCACCAGGGAGAGGGCGGGCGACGACGACCCTGACCCCTGCTCATCCTTGGATCACCGGCGGCTTCTTTTTCGGCGCTGGTCACGGCCCCATCCCCATCTTCAAAATGTCGTAGGAGAGCTTGAGTGCCCCTCCCACGCGGTGTCCCGTCGTGCCTTGTGAGTCGATTGTGACGTGAATCGATTTTTTTCCCTCGAAATTTTGATGCTGTTGTCAAGCGTTATTTACTTCAGAAATAGAGGTTGAAATGCGACACGAAGATTTTTTATCGCTTCCGTGGTTTGGAAGAAGATTCAAATTAAGGAGATGAAGAGAAAGTCAAAACAACCCCGCAAACAAACAGTCGTTTAGAATGTCGAGAACAAATGGAAGAGTTTTAACATAATACTAGACCAAGTGGGACTCGTTGGGTCCCGTCCGCTCAACGCGCGGTTGCGGCGTAAATCCCACACGCTAACCCCCCCCCCCCCACCCCCCACACAGACACTCTACAACCCCCCCCCCCCTTGATATAATATTAATATTAATAATTTGCTCCTTTCCCCCCCAACCCCCGCCCTATCCTCACACTCATAGACCCCAACTGCGCAGGTGCGGTTAGAGAGGGCGAGGGAGGGGGGTGTCGAGATGCAGAGGGAGGGGGTAGAGAGGGAGACGGTAAGGGGTATTCAGAGGGAGTGTAGAGAGAAGGGGAGAGGGTAGAGATTGAGGGGTAGGTGGGGCGCACGGCGTCAAAGGGGTGGCTGGTCCCCGAACGCAATACTCCACCACTCACCCGTAGTTGTCAAAAGTCAACACTCCCCAGAGCGGAGGGATAGAGAAAGGGAGAAGGGGCAGAGAGGGTGGGGGGCTGAGAGGGAGGGGGGCTGAGAGGGAGGGGCCAAAGAGGGAGGGGGCAGAGAGGGAGGGGGAGAGAGGAAGTGTGGGCAGAGAGGGAGGGGGCGGGCAAAAAGGGAGGGTGGCAAAGAGGGAGAGTTCAGGCAGAAAATCCAACGTCACAGCACTCCAAGCAGAGTGCAGGCAGCAGGTCCAGCCTCACAGCACTCGAGGCTGAGTGCAGGCAGCAAGTCCAACCACACAGCAAGCAGATTGCAGGCAGCAGGTCCAACCTCACTGCACTCCAAGCAGAGTGAAGGCAGCAAGTCCAACCTCACAGCACTCCAAGCAGAGAGCAGGCAGCAAGTCCAACCTCACAGCACTCCAAGCAGAGTGCCGGCAGCAAGTCAAACCTCACAGCACTCCAAGCATAATGCAGGCATCAATTCCAAACCTACAGCACCCCAAACAGCGTTCGGGCAGCAAGTCCAACCTCACAGCCCTCGAACAAAACGTGCAGGCAGCAAATCCAAACTCACAGCACTCCAAGCAGAGAGTGGGCAGCAATTCGAACATCACAGCACTCCAAGCGGACAGCAGGCAGCAAGTCCAACGTCACAGCAGTCGAAGCTGAGTGCAGGGGGCAAGTCCAACCTCACAGCCAACAGAGTGCAGGTAGCAAGTCCAAACTCACAGCACTCCAAACAGAGTGCATGCAGCACGTCCAAATTCACAGCACTCCAATCATAGTGCAGGCAGCGAGTCCAAACCTACAGCACCCCAAGCAGAGCTCAGGCAGCAAGTCCAAACTCACAATAGTCCAAGCAGAGAGTGGGCAGCAATTCGAACAGCACAGCACTCGAAGCAGAGAGCAGGCAGCAAGTCCAAGCTCACAGCCGTCCAATAAGTGTGGAGGCAACAAGTCCAATGACACAGCACTCCAAGCAGAGTGCGGGCAGCAAGATCAACCTCACATCAATCGAAGCTGAGTACAGGCAGCACGACCAACCTCACACCAAGCAGATTGCAGGCAGAAAGTACAACCTCACAGCATTATAAGCAGAGTGCAGGTAGCAAGTCCAACCTCACAGCACACCAAGCATAGTACAGGCAGCAGGTCCAACCTCACAGCACTCCAAGCAGAGTATAGGTAGCAAATCCGAACTCACAGCACTCCAAGCAGAGTGCAGGCAGGAAGTCTAACCTCACAGCACTGCAAGCAGATTTCAGGTAGCAAGTCAAACCTTACAGCCAGCAGAGTGCAGGCAGAAAATCCAACTTCGCAGCACTCCAAGCAGAGAGCAGACAGCGAGTTCAACCTCACAGCACTCGAAGCAGAATGCAGGCAACAAGTCCAACCTCATAAGACTCCAAGAAGAGTACAGGTAGCAAGTCAAACATCACAGCAAGCAGAGTGCAGGCAGCAAGTCCAACCTCACAGTATTCCAAGCAGAGAATAGGCAGCAAGTCCAACCTCACAGCACTCCAAGATTAGTGCAGGTAGCAAGTCAAACCTCACAGCCAGCAGAGTGCAGGTAGCAAGTCCAAACTCACAGCACTCCAAGCAGAGTGCATGCAGCAAGTCCAACCTCACAGCAGTACAAGCAGTGTGCAGGCAACACGTCCAACCTTACAGCACTCCAAGCAGAGTGCCGGCAGCAAGTCTAACCTCACAACAATTCAAGCATAATGCAGGCAGCAAGTCCAAACCTACATCACCCGAAACAGGGTTCAGGCAGCAAGTCCAAACTCACATCCATCGAAGCAACGTGCAGGCAGCAAATCCAACCTCACAGCACTCCAAACAGAGAGTGGGCAGCAATTCGAACATCACAGCACTCCAAACGGAGAGCAGTCAGCAATTTCAACCTCACAGCACTACAAGCAGTGTCCAGGCAGCAAATCCAACCTCACAGCACTCCAAGCAGTGTGACGGCAGCAAGTCCAACCTCACAGCACTCGAAACTGGGTGCAGGCAGCAAGTCCAACCTCACAGCCAGCAGAGTGCAGGCAGGAAGTTCAAACTCACTGCACTCCAACGTGTGCAGGCAGCAAGTCCGACTTCACAGCACTCCAATCATAGTGCAGGCAGCAAGTCCAAACCTACAGCACCCCAAGCAGAGCCCAGGCAGCAAGTCTAAACTCACAGCAGTCCAAGCAGAGAGTGGGCAGCAATTCGAACATCACAGCACTCCAAGCAGAGAGCAGGCAGCAAGTCCAAGCTCACAGAATTCCAAGCAGTGTGGAGGCAACAAGTCCAACGTTACAGCACTCCAAGAAGAGTGCGGGCAGCAAGTCCAACCTCACATCACTCGAAGCTGAGTGCAGCTAGCAAGTCAAACCTTGCAGCCAGCAGAGTGCAGACAGAAAACCCAACCTCACAGCTATCCAAGCAGAGAACAGGCAGCAAGTCCAACCTCACAGCACTCCAAGCAGAGTGCAGTAGCAAGTCCAACCTCACAGCACGCCAAGATTAGTGCAGGTAGCAATTCAAACCTCACAGCCAGCAGATTGCATGCAGCAAGTCCAAACTCACAGCAGTCCACGCAGTTTGCAGGCAACAAGTCCAACCTTACAGAACTCCAAGCATAGTGCAGGCAGCAAGGCCCTCACAGCATTCCAAGCTGAGTGCAGGCTGCAAGTCCAAACTCACAGCAAGCAAATTGTAGGCTGAATGTCCAAACTCACAGCATACCAAGCATAGCGCAGGCGGCTGGTATAACCTCACAACACTCCAAGCAGAGTGCAGGAAGCAAGTCCAAACTCACAACACTCTATGCAGTGTGCAGGCAGCAAGTTCAAACTCACAGCACTCCAAGCAGAGTGCAGGTGGCAAGTCAAACCTCACAGCCAGCAGAGTGCAGGCTGCAAGTCCAACCTCGCATCACTCCAAGCAGAGAGAAGGCCGCAAGTCCAAACTCACAGCACTCCAAGCAGTGTGCCGGCAACAAGTCCAACCTCACAGCAGTCTAAGAAGAGTGCAGGTAGCAAGTCCAAACCTACAGCACCCCAAACAGTGTTCAGGGAGGTCTCCAAGAAGAGTGCAGGCAGCAGGTCCAACCTCACAGCACTCCAAGCAGAGTGCATGCAGCAAGTCCAACCTCACAGCACTCCAAGCAGAGAGTGGGCAGCAATTCGAACATCACAGCACTCCAAGCGGAGAGCAGGCAGCAAGCTCAAACTAACAGCACTACAAGCAGTGTGCAGGTTGCAAATCCAACCTCACAGCACTCCAAGCAGTGTGACGGCAGCAAGTGCAACTTCACAGCAGTCCAATCAGTGTGCAGACAACAAGTCCAACCTTACAGCACTCCAAGCAGAGTGCAGGCAGCAAGTCCAACCTCACAGCACTCGAAGCTGAGGGAAGGCAGCAAGTCCAACCTCACAGCAGTTCAAGCAGTGTGCAGGCAACAAGTCCAAATTTACAGAACTCCAAGCAGATGCAGGCAGCAAGGCCCTCACAGCACTCCAAGCTGAGTGCAGGTGGCAGGTCCAACCTCGCAGCAAGTAGATTGCAGGCAGAAATTCCAAACTCACAGCATACCAAGCATAGTGCAGGCGGCAGGTACAACCTCACAGCACTCCAAGCAGAGTGCAGGCAGCAAGTCCAACTTCACAGCACTCCAAGCATAGTACAGGCAACAAGTCCAAACCTACAGCACCCCAAGCAGAGCTCAGGCAGCAAGTCCAAACTCACAGCAGTCCAAGCAGAGAGTGGGCAGCAATTCGAACATCACAGCAATCCAAGCAGAGAGCAGGCAGCAAGTCCAAGCTCACAGCCGTCCAAGCAGTGTGGAGGCAATAAGTCCAACGTTACAGTACTCCAAACAGAGTGCGGGCAGCAAGTCCAACCTCACAGCACTCCAAGCATAGTGCAGGCAGCGTCCCAACCTAAAGCACCCCAAGCAGAGTTCAGGCAGCAAGTCCAATCTCGCAGCTCTTCAAGAAGAGTGCAGGTAGCAAGTCAAACCTCACACCAAGCAGAGTGCAGGCAGCAAGACCAACTTCACAGAACGTGAATCAGTGTGCAGGCAGTAAGTCCAACCTCACAGCACTCCAAGCGGAGTGCATGCAGCAAGTCCAACCTCACAGCAGTCCAAGCAGTGTGCAGGCAACACGTCCAACCTTACAGCACTCCAAGCAGAGTGCCGGCAGCAAGTCTAACCTCACAACAATTCAAGCATAATGCAGGCAGCAAGTCCAAACCTACACCACCCGAAACAGGGTTCAGGCAGCAAGTCCAAACTCACATCCATCGAAGCAACGTGCAGGCAGCAAATCCAAACTCACAGCACTCCAAACAGAGAGTGGGCAGCAATTCGAACATCACAGCACTCCAAACGGAGAGCAGGCAGCAAATTCAACCTCACAGCACTACAAGCAGTGTCCAGGCAGCAATTCCAACCTCACAGCACTCCAAGCAGTGTGACGGCAGCTAGTCCAACCTCACAGCACTCGAAACTGGGTGCAGGCAGCAAGTCCAACCTCACAGCCAGCAGAGTGCAGGCAGCAAGTTCAAACTCACTGCATTCCAACGTGTGCAGGCCGCAAGTCCAACTTCACAGAACTCCAAGCATAGTGCAGGCAGCAAGTCCAAACCTACAGCACCCCAAGCAGAGCCCAGGCAGCAAGTCTAAACTCACAGCAGTCTAAGCAGAGAGTGGGCAGCAATTCGAACATCACAGCACTCCAAGCAGAGAGCAGGCAGCAAGTCCAAGCTCACAGCATTCCAAGCAGTGTGGAGGCAACAAGTCCAACGTTACAGCACTCCAAGCAGAGTGCGGGCAGCAAGTCCAACCTCACGTCACTCGAAGCTGAGTGCAGCTAGCAAGTCAAACCTTGCAGCCAGCAGAGTGCAGACAGAAAATCCAACCTCACAGCTCTCCAAGCAGAGAACAGGCAGCAAGTCCAACCTCACAGCACTCCAAGCAGAGTGCAGTAGAAAGTCCAACCTCACAGCACGCCAAGATTAGTGCAGGTAGCAATTCAAACCTCACAGCCAGCAGAGTGCAGGTAGCAAGTCCAACCTCACAGCACTCCAAGCAGAGTGCATGCAGCAAGTCCAAACTCACAGCAGTCCACGCAGTTTGCAGGCAACAAGTCCAACCTTACAGAACTCCAAGCAGAGTGCAGGCAGCAAGGCCCTCACAGCATTCCAAGCTGAGTGCAGGCTGCAAGTCCAAACTCACAGCAAGCAGATTGTAGGCTGAATGTCCAAACTCACAGCATACCAAGCATAGTGCAGGCGGCACGTATAACCTCACAACACTCCAACCAGAGTGCAGGAAGCAAGTCTAAACTCACCGCACTCCATGCAGTGTGCAGGCAGCAAGTTCAAACTCACAGCACTCCAAGCAGAGTGCAGGTGGCAAGTCAAACCTCACATCCAGCAGAGTGCAGGCTGCAAGTCTAACCACGCAGCACTCCAAGCAGAGAGAAGGCCGCAAGTCCAAACTCACAGCACTCCAAGCAGTGTGCCGGCAACAAGTCCAACATCACAGCAGTCTAAGAAGAGTGTAGGTAGCAAGTCCAAACCTACAGCACCCCAAACAGTGTTCAGGGAGGTCTCCAAGAAGAGTGCAGGCAGCAAGTCCAACCTCACAGCACTCCAAGCAGAGTGCATGCAGCAAGTCCAACCTCACAGCACTCCAAGCAGAGAGTGGGCAGCAATTCGAACATCACAGCACTCCAAGCGGAGAGCAGGCAGCAAGCTCAAACTAACAGCACCACAAGCAGTGTGCAGGTTGCAAATCCAACCTCACAGCACTCCAAGCAGTGTGACGGCAGCAAGTCCAACTTCACAGCAGTCCAATCAGTGTGCAGACAACAAGTCCAACCTCACAGCACTCGAAGCTGAGTGAAGGCAGCAAGTCCAACCTCACAGCAGTTCAAGCAGTGTGCAGGTAACAAGTCCAAATTTACAGAACTCCAAGCAGATGCCGGCAGCAAGGCCCTCACAGCACTCCAAGCTGAGTGCAGGTAACAGGTCCAACCTCGCAGCAAGTAGATTGCAGGCAGAAAGTCCAAACTCACCGCATACCAAGCATAGTGCAGGCGGCAGGTTCAACCTCACAGCACTCCAAGCAGAGTGCAGGCAGCAAGTCCAACTTCACAGCACTCCAAGCATAGTACAGGCAGCAAGTCCAAACCTACAGCACCCCAAGCAGAGCTCAGGCAGCAAGTCCAAACTCACAGCAGTCCAAGCAGAGAGTGGGCAGCAATTCGAACATCACAGCACTCCAAGCAGAGAGCAGGCAGCAAGTCCAAGCTCACAGCCGTCCAAGCAGTGTGGAGGCAATAAGTCCAACGTTACAGTACAAACAGAGTGGGGGCAGCAAGTCCAACCTCACAGCACTCCAAGCATAGTGCAGGCAGCGTCCCAACCTAAAGCACCCCAAGCAGAGTTCAGGCAGCAAGTCCAATCTCGCAGCTCTTCAAGAAGAGTGCAGGTAGCAAGTCAAACCTCACACCAAGCAGAGTGCAGGCAGCAAGACCAACTTCACAGAACGTGAATCAGTGTGCAGGCAGTAAGTCCAACCTCACAGCACTCCAAGCGGAGTGCAGGCAGCAAGTCCAACCTCACAGCACTCCAGGAAGAGTGGAGGTAGCAAGTCAAAACTAACACCAAGCAGAGTGCAGGCAGAAAGTCCAACCCCACAGCACTCCACGCAGAGTGCAGACAGCAAATCCAACCCCACAGCACACCAAGCAGAGTGCAGGCAGCAAGACAATCCTCACAGCATTCCAAGCAGTGTGCAGGCAGCAAGACCAACCTCACAGCACTCTAAGAAGAGTGCAGGCTGCCAGTCCAACCTCAAAGCACTCCAAGCAGAGTGCAGGCTGCAAGTCCTACCCCACAGCACTCCAAGCAGAATGCAGGCAGCAAGTCCGACGTCACAGAACTCCAAGCGGAGTGCAGGCCAGCAAATCCTATTTCGCAGCATTTCAAGCAGAGTGCACACACATACTCTCACAAACACACAGACACCCACAGAAACAGACACTCACATTCAGGCACACACAGACACACACACAGACACACACAGACATACACGGACACACACAGACATACGCACACATACACACAAACACACAAGCACATCACACACTCATAAACACGTACACACACAGTCACTCATACACACAGACCGACACAAACACACACTCACGCACACACTCACACACTCACATACACAGACATACACACTCACTCACAGACACAGACAGACACACTCACTCACAGACACAGACACAAAGACAGGCACACAGACAGACACACAGACAGACACACAGACAGACACACAGACAGACACACAGACAGACGCACAGACAGACGCACAGACACACAGACACACTGACACACAGACACACAGGCAGACACACAGACAGACACACAGACAGACACACAGACAGACACACAGACAGACACACAGACAGACACACAGACAGACACACAGACAGACGCACAGACAGACGCACAGACAAACAGACAGACACACAGACACACTGACACACAGACACACAGGCAGACACACACAGACAGACACACACACAGATACACACATACACACACACACAAACAAAGAGACGCTCACACACACCATACATATGGCAGTAAACGTTTTTGTATATTCAAACGGCTGAGCGCAGAACCCACTTTGGGCCTTCCGCAGTCAGCAACACTTCGACATTCAGCAAGACCTATGCACTCACCGGAAATGACGCAATCAGCGTAACCACTAAGCGGAAATCACGAAATTAGCGGGACTTTTGTAAACACGGTCGGACCTAAAAAAAAGCGTTTATTCTTTCCAGGCACAGTTGCAACAGGCACAGTTGCAATAGCCACACATTTGCAATAGCCACCCAGTTGCAATAGGCAACCAGTTGCAAAAGGCACAGTTGCAAAAGGCACAGTTGCAACAGGCACAGTTGCAACAGGTACAGTTGCAAAAGGCACCATTGCAAAAAGCACTGTTGCAAAAGGCACAGTTGGAACAGGCACAGTTGCAACAGGCACAGTTGCGAAAGGCACAGTTGCGAAAGGCACAGTTACGAAAGGCACAGTTGCGAAAGGCACAGTTGCAAAAGGCATAGTTGCAAGTCAGGTCAAGTCAAGTCAAGTCAAGTCAAGTTTTATTCGTCACGTGCGCATAAAGTGCAGTGAAATGAATTTGCCAGCAGCGGAACAATAAAAAAATAACACACAAAAAAAATTTAACACGACTTCTGACTTCCGGTGCAGTAATGGAGCAGTAAGTGGCGCTCGATTTAGCTCCGCTCCGAAAAACCGACCGAATAAAAAACACTCACCAGCAGGTACCCGACGTCGCGCAAGTGACGTCATCAGAAATCGCCGCGATACCGACTTGATACCGGTATTTTAAATGAAAAAAAACGGGCTCACCGTAGGAATCTGCCTACTCGCCTCTGAGTAGACACAGAACACGAAGGCAGGGTCTTCAAGAAAAATAAACCTTTCAAGATTCTGAGGGAGAAGGACTTATTTCTACCATGGAAATGCAAGCACATGATCAAGCTTTAAGACTGGCTGTCGTAAAAAACTTTGGAGAAATGCTGGCTCAAAAGCTTGGAAAATTAGAAACAAAACTTGATGTTCAACTCAATGCTGGGAAAATAGAAATCTGTGGAAAAATTGACACTCTGCAAGCTCGAATCGAAGAGGTGAATTCCTCTGTGAAAGGAGAAATTAAAAAGGTCGAAGAAAATATCAGCAGTAAGTTGGAAATTATCCCTCACCTCAAAAAAAAACGACGCTATCAGAGAACTGAAGGCTACAACTACGGATATTTCTCAGACAACTCAAAGACTGAAGAAGGAACTTGACCATGTTTCTGAATGACCGAGAAATGCCTAGTTCTCGAAGGTCGCTCTAAACGCCAAAACTTGAGTGAAGGAAGTTGTAAAAGATTCTCGGCACTTTACTGCCGACTTACTCCAACTGGTATTTAATCTGCCTGAGAGAGCCAAAATTGACCTGGCACATCGAGCTCAGAGAGCCCGACCAGGAGCTGGAGCTGCACCAAGCCAACCTATTCTACAACTACACGAGCCATCTGTGTAGATATCACGAAGAGAGTTGCAAGCGCAAGAAACCTGGTGTTTGAAGGAGAAAACATAAGAATCTTCAGAGACTATCCAGCAGAGGTTGTCAGGAAGCGAACACTTTTCTGCGTCGCGTGCTATCCTCGGAGACATACCAGGCTTAAGATATGGACTAATGTATCCAGCCAAATTATGGGTCACATACAGAGAATCGGAACGTTTCTTCATCGACCCGGAAGAGGCATTTAAATATGCACAATGAGAGAAGAGAAAGAGAGAGAGAGAGATAGAGAGAGAGAGAGAGCGAGAGAGAGAGAGAGAGAGAGAGAGAGATAGAGAGAGAGAGAGAGAGAGAGAGAGAGAGAGAGAGAGAGAGAGAGAG
The DNA here is from genome assembly GCA_038087875.1 of Malacoraja senta. Taxonomy (NCBI): domain Eukaryota; kingdom Metazoa; phylum Chordata; class Chondrichthyes; order Rajiformes; family Rajidae; genus Malacoraja; species Malacoraja senta. The sequence goes on from CM075992.1 coordinate 10,508,536, forward strand.
AGAGAGAGAGAATTAGGCAGATACCCACTGATAATAAATATCCAGAAAAGAGCACTAAATTTTTGGAATCACCTTAAATCTAGCCCACCAGATATCATCCAGTTTAAAGCCCTTAAAACACAAGAGGGGAGCCCAGAAAAGAGTTCCCTGTGTCAGTTGGTACTGAGACTAACTACCCCATTCAGTTAAACCCCATCCAGTTAAATCCTGACCAGTCGCAGATCAATACTGATCTCCAATCACCAGTTAGAGTGAACCAAATTATCAAACAATGTAAAGAAACATATTTGGAACATTGGGATAAAGAAACCAAATGCCAAAGCAGATTAGAATGCTACCGTGCCCTAAAAAGAGATTACAAATTGGCAGACTATCTCTCAACTGTTAGAGACATAAAACAGAGACAGACCCTCACCAAATACAGGCTAAGTGACCACTATTTGGCAGTCGAAAAAGGAAGGCAGAAGACATTCTGGCAACCAAGAGAAAACAGAATATGCGGCCACTGTTTGACAGATGAGGTTGAAACAGAGGTGCACTTCCTCCTAAAATGCAAAAAAATTGACAAAACAAGGAAAATATACTTTGACAAACTCAGTCAGGCAACACCTGATTTTAAAGAACTAGCTGATACATCAAAACTAAGAATAATCCTTGGTGAAGGAAATACGGCACATCTTGTGCATAATACGTAACAGCATGCCATAACCTGAGAGACGGTGAATGACCAATATGCACATATGTACGCACACACTAATTGACATTAACTAACACTAAGAAATTAATATTGATGGGGGGTCTTGGTGTGGTACAAAGAAGAACTAGACAGTCACATTACATCAATAAAACAGGGGAAATCTCTGGAACTCTCTGCCACAGAGGGTAGTTGACGCCAGTTCATTGGCTATATTTAAGAGGGAGTTAGATGTGGCCCTTGTGGCTAAAGGGATCAGGGGGTATGGAGAGAAGGCAGGTACGGGATACTGAGTTGGATGATCAGCCATGATCATATTGAATGGCGGTGCAGGCTCGAAGGGCCGAATGACCTACTCCTGCACCTATTTTCTATGTATCTATGTAAATCACATATATGGTTGAAACTAGATAAAACAATTGGAATAACTGGAAAAGATATATATCTATGTGCCGCCTACATACCCCCAATAGAATCACCATATTTTGAAGAGGATATATTTGAAACTCTCCACATGGAAATCAATCATTTCCAGGCCCAGGGAAATGTGCTACTATGTGGAGACCTGAATGCAAGGACCGGATGTGAACCCGATTCCATAGACCCACAGGGCAACAACCATGTGTTCGGTCAAACCCCCTTGTATGTCACACCAACTATCATTAACCGGAACAACCTGGACTGTGAAATAAATAAAAGTGGTAGAGAGGTAGTGCATCTCTGCCGAGCCTTGGGCCTGTACATAGTTAATGGTAGGCTCAGAGGGGACTCGATGGGAAGGTTTACATATTCCTCATCTCTTGGGTCTAGCGTGGTAGACTACGCAATTACTGACATAGACCCCTGCACTATCAGTGCATTCACTGTTAGGCAGCAGTCCCCTCTTTCAGACCATAGTCAAATCAATGTGTACCTAAAATTCCTGTTCAAACTAAAGACGTAAAAAAGGAACCAAGTAAGCTGTATAAACTAAATCAGACTTACAGATGGGCTTCAGACAGTGGAGATAAATTCATCGTGGCCCTGAATTCACCTGATCTCACAAATAAAATATTGAAATTCAAGACAAACCCATATGAGACTACTAGAGATGGTGTAAACATGGCTATGAAGGACATTAATATGATCTTTCACAAGGCAGCTATTAAACCTGACCTTGTGAAACAGAAGAGAAAAATTATCAAAAAAAACAACCATGAAAAATGGTTCGACCACGAGTGTAAGAATGTCAGAAAAGATCTGAGGAAAATATCGAACCAAAAACACCGTCAACCAAACAATCCAGACTTACGCATTAGATATAATGAAACTCTTAAAAGGTATAAAACACACGATTAGGAACAAAAGACAAAATCACACTCACAAAAGACTTGAAGAAATTGAAAATTCCATAAATCAAAACCAATTTTGTGATATGTGGAATAACATGAGTACAACAAAACTACAAACATTACCAATTCAAGAGGGTGATATCTGGAGAGCACACTTCAAAAATCTATATAAAGACATCCCAATAAATAAAATAAACTCAAATCACTCTCATATCAAAGAAAAACTCCAAACACTAGAAATAGTAATCAAAGATTATCAAAACCCCCTTGATTTCCCAATTACTTTGGAAGAACTGACCTTAAAAATAAAATCTCTTCAATCAAAGAAAGCCTGTGGTCCAGATAGCATTAAAAACGAAATGCTCAAATACAGCACTCCGGAAATGCAGGACATAGTACTTAGGCTGTTCAACATCATACTACGTTCAGGTTATTTCCCTGATATTTGGTGCCAAGGGCTTATTTCACCCATTTATAAGAGTGGAAACAAACTAGACCCAAATAACTACCGCGGCATCTGTGTCAGTAGCTGCCTAGGGAAGTTATTCTGCAGTATCATAAATAACAGAATGCAGGATTTCCTTAACAAACACAACATTCTCAGTAAAAACCAAATTGGCTTCCTCCCAAAACATCGTACCACTGACCACATTTACACCCTCCACACTCTCATTGAAAAACATGTACACCAAGCAAAAAATGGAAAAATATTTGCCTGTTTTATTGACTTTGAGAAAGCATTTGACTCTATTTGGCATGAAGGGCTCGACTACAAACTCCTCTGTTGTGGTATAGGAGGAAAGGTATATGACCTTATCAAATCAATGTATCTGAATAATAAATGTGGCGTTAAAATTGGGGACAAACGTACTGATCTCTTCACCCAGAGAAGAGGCGTCCGGCAAGGCTGCAATCTGAGCCCGACACTGTTTAATTTATATATAAACGATTTGGCAATAAAGCTGGACCAGAGCACTGCGCCGGGCCTCTGTCTCCTGGAGGGAGAGGTAAAATCTCTGTTTTATGCGGATGACTTGGTTCTGCTGTCCCCCACGGAACAGGGACAGCAGCAACAGTTGGACCTACTTGATGAGTACTGCCAAAATTGGGCCCTGCCAGTAAATCTAAAGAAAACCAATATCATGATTTTCCAGAAAAAACCCAGATGTCAGGAAGATACATACAAATTTACTCTCAATGGTATTATTATCGAACACACTATGAGCTATACTTACCTTGGTCTAACTGTTGCAGCATCAGGGAGCTTCAATATGGCAGTGAATGTACTAAAAGAGAAAGCTCGAAGAGCTCTGTATGCAATAAAAAGAAGATTCTACAACATCCAAATTCCCATTAAAATCTGGTTTAAAATATT